>JAGFNQ010000733.1:0-454049 GCA_024364735.1 Boesenbergia rotunda | reverse complement strand
AACTCAAATTTGTAGAAATTTGAGTTTACCCGCAGTGAGAAAAATCGCAGTTCAAGGGCAACAACTTCTTTCGAAAGGGAAAAGAAATAGGATAAAGACAACTTCTTTCGAAAGGGCAAATTTCTGCAACTTTACCTTGGCTTTCGTTGGCGGTGGGAGGAAGGAGCCTCTTTCGTTGGCGGTGGGAGGAAGGAGCCGCTTTCGTTGGCGTGGGCACTCGTCTGCTTCGAAGGGGAAAGGAGAAAGGGAAATCTTTGGCACCGAGAGGAAGGAATGAAGGTCTTCGCTGCTTCGAAGGGGAAAGGAAAATGGAAATCGAGGCGCTGGGAGGAAGGAGAGGAGGACTTCTTGGCTGCGTCGAAGGGGAAAAGAGTCGGCAGCGTTGGGAGGAAGGAGAGGAGGTAACCTAGGGTTCTCGATCCTCTGCCTTTCGCTGGGGAGAAATAGGCTGGGGAGAAAGTGAAAGAGAGGTAACCTAGGGTTCACAATCCTCTGCCTTTCGCTGGGGAAATCAGCTGGCTTTCGCTCGGAGAGAGAAAGCCAAGGTGGCTTTTCACACGTCGGCAGCCAACTCATTCGCTCCTCACTTTCGCTATTCACTTTCGTGTTTTCTATCATTTCTCTTATACAACAAGTTGTATATCATTGTTATCTTGTCAGCAAGTGAGGAGGGGCCCCTTCTGGTGACTTAGCAAGAAAGTCAACTGAAAACCATTTGCCATCTATCGCTCGACTGCTCGGACTCCAACGCACTGCAAGAAAGAAAGAACATTAGAAGCTGGCCGGGGGGCCCTGGCGTAAGCATTCCGATGCTAAAGTCAATACTCCAGCGAGGGGAAGAAATGTCAGTAAACGGGGAGAAAAGAACTATTCAACGTACCTAAACGAGGAGATTTAAAGGTCTTTATATAGGGAGGAGGCAGACCAGTGCTGTCCTAACCATCACATCTCATAAATGTCCCAATCTTCTGGCAAGTTTTGCCTTCCAAAGGACAAGATTGTGTCACCAGACTTCCCCTCACCTGTCCATCTTTCTTGTCAATTCACCTTCGTGACGGGTGGCCGACACCTCGGGCAACACGATCACGACTTACGTCCCCCTCACCATAATGAGCGGATTCTGCGAATCCTTTTGTACATCTTTATGTCTTCTCATCATTAAACAGTCTCAATCGTACAAAATTAAAAATCACGGATCCTCCATGGAGACTCCTCCAGCCTTACCAACCGGATGGTCGGGCTAGCCTCTGCAAGATTGCCGAGAACCCGTTAAGACCCGGTCAGGTTTCCCTTGGGCTACGAGGGGTTACTTTGATGCTAGGTCGTCCTTGGCAGGGCCGGTGGCCAGTCGACACAGGGCAGACGGTCGGTCAGCCCCTTCAGGGCGAACGGTTAGCCTGAAGTGGCTAAGGACCATGATGAGGACTAACCGAGACCTAGTTGGGTTTTCTGCGGGGCACTCGGGTTTACTCCGACGCTGGGTTGTTCCTGTCAGGGTATACGACTGATCGGACATCCAGCACAGCCACACCAAGGTGGATTATCGGGCAGACTCACCCGAACGATTGGTCAAACTCGGGCGAGAGTCACTTGCACCTATGCAAGGGTCCTAACATGATGTTTGATAGTGCAATCAACCCAAGGTTGATCGGGTAGATCATGGATTTTGATGTGTGTGTCAATATGACTAAGTTAGGTTTTCATGTTGATTTGATGTGTGTGCTTGAGTCGTGCAGAACTTGGCAAATCACACATGGAGAGTAACGGAGTGTAGCATTCGAGGGACGAGTGCCAAGAAAGAGGACTTCAAGAGCGAGCCGAGGAAGTAGACTTCAAAAGCATATGCGAAGGATGACATGGAGATAAGTCGAGGGCTTGTGTGCGCATCCGAGGGACGAGAGCCGAAGGAAGAGAACTTCAAGGGGCAAGGCAAGGAAGTTGACTTCAAGGCATACGCGAAGGGTGAACTCCGGTGAGACTAAGAGTGCATTTGTAAGTAGGGCAGTCGACGAGTAAGAGACTCAATTGACTGATACTACTGAGAGCGCACTGTAACAGTCAATTGCAGTCGACTCGTCTTTCTGTAAGTTTCGAACAACTGGGAGCAGTCGACTGGTCTCCAGAGCAGTTGACTGGTCTGTTCGAAATAGAGTCGTTGGCTGACTGATATCGGGGATGAGCTGTTTGTTTAACAACTCTCTCCACTATTTAAGTGGGAGCTTGAGACTTGGAGAAGATTAGCTCTTTATTGTAAGATCTTTTCTCTAGTGCTCAAGTGCTCAAGCTCCAAGTGCTTATCTTCCTCCCAAAACCCTAATTTCATCTTGTAAGGAGGAAGAAGGATTGTGAGAGGTTGTTCTCCACCGAGAAGGTGAAAGACTTAGCCGGAGATTGTCGGGGCGTGATCCACCGAAGGATCAAGGGTTCGCCCACCTCAAGGACATGCCGTGGAGTAAGAGCAAGCAATCTCCGAACCATGTAACCGGTAACGTGTTAACATTGGTTTAATTATTAGTTTAAGCTTTCGCTTGTGCTAACGTTGTAGGGAGAAATCAAATTGGGGTGACTGAGCTATTCATCCCCTCTAGTCGTGACATCAGTCCCAACAATGTTGAGCCTTCCCCGAGCGGTGAGGCTGACTGACCGGACACTGTGCAACTCCAACTCTATTTTCGACCGGGCGAATAGGACTTACCCCTCCGACTGATTAGAGAAGGTTGAAACCCGAGCGGCCTTCCCATCTATTGGCCCATTTTCTTGACCTTGTCAGCCTCCGCGATCGGTCATCGGGGCTCCTCCATCCGACCGAATCACATTGAAAAGCTACGGATATTTAGTTTTTAACAAAAAAAATACTAACAATAATTTTCTTACATAAAGTTATGACCATTTTGATCGAGTTCGGTCAAACTGAAATTATTGCTCGTAAAAGATTGCTCGGGAAGAAGTTAGTGCTCGGGAAAAATTACTCCGGTAGGAAAAAATGCTTAGAAAAGAATTATTGCTTGGAATTAAAACTAATAACTTGGGATTATCACATATTGTATGCATGACTCTTTTGATATTCATCAAGATCTTCTTGATATTTGGGTATCATGTTGCATGCATGAATCTTTTGATATTAGTGGAGAATTTCATGGAGCTTGAAGAGACTTCAATATTCCTATTTGTGTTTTCATTATTAAAGTCACTGTTATTATCGAGTAAATATAATGGTAGTCAATGAGGTTCTAGAAAAGGAAAATCATATTTAAGGAGTGTTTGGGAGAGCTTCTGCTAGTTGCTTTTTAGATTCTAATTACATAGAAGCACTTTTGAATGTTTGTGAATACCAGATTCTGCTTTAACTTCTATAACTTTTAGCCAAAAGCTGGAAGTAAGAATTTGATGCTTTTTTCTGCTTCTGTTTTTTTGCTTATGGTCTAGAATTAAAAGTAGACATTTATACCCTTAATAATTTATCATTTTACATAATTATCACCATAGTTTTAAATAAAATTTTATATTTTCATATAATTTATATATTCATAATTTTTTTTATAAATTTATATAAATTTGTCATTTTTTTATATTTTTATTTTTATTAATTATATATTTTTTAAACATATATATTATTAAAAAAATTAATTTTGATATAATATTTAAAATATAATAATAAATATATAAAACATTATTGATGGTGTATCAAAATTATATTTAGATAATTAAAAATAATAATTTATATAGTTTAAGGATATTACTGTCATTTAACTAAAAATTAAGTTTGGAAGCAATTATTCACCAAACACTCAAACTTTACCTTGTATCAGCTTTTAGTTTCTATTTCCAAACACTCCACGCTTTAGCTTCTCACTGACTTTAAAATAATCTTTATAAGAATTACTTTTCAAGAAGCAAAAATTCTCCCAAATATTCCCTTAATCCTTTTGACTCATCTTGGAGGGTCATTTCATATCTTGCCTATAAAAGCTATCTTTGTATTGTTGCGAGACAGCTTTATTTTTAGACTATATTTAAGCTTTTAATTTTGTTAGAAGATTTATTTTCTCATTATCACTATAAATTTTTATTGGATTTTCTATAGTGGTGAGTATTTTAATTCGCCTTGTATTATCTTTTACTTCTCCTACGTTTATTTTGTCAATTGAATAAGACATAATGAAATGTATAGTCACCCGTATTAAAGGACTAAAGTCTCATTAGTTAGGTTAAATATTTTTCATCAATTTAATAAAAATTATTTAAATTTAACTAAAAATTCTTGTGCGAGCTTAGTCAAAATATTCCAACTTAATTAATTTAGGTTAATTATTATAACTTACTCAAAATTAATTCAGCACTGCTATACTAAAAAAAATGATTAAAGAGGTTTTTCCAACTTCGGACGATCAATCTGATCTCACGAAAATTTTCCACCGGACACCACAACACTGCTATACTAGCTCTCGTCTACTTTGTACCTCAATACTCCTCATTGTATGATCTTTTACATATCTCATACTATCTTTCTCCAATCTCTTGTAGACTACCAATCACCAAATCAACTAATTTAGCTGTGTCAAATCATGCTTCACGAGTTGCTCCAACACTACCTTGATGTTTCTCATGGTATTACTGTCCCCTATGATAAACTTGACATGTGCCATCCCAAGAGCCTGGTATAGCTTAACATACTTATTAAATATAAATGCAAAATCTAACATAAATATCAAACTTCAAAATCAAATCAGATCGTTTAGAAAAGGATTGCACTAACGCAATTAAGATTGAACTTATTCTTCTAAATGATAATACCCAATTGAATCAATATCTTTTTGGTAATTTGGATTTTCCACAACCCATAATCGAATCAGGTAGCTCGCCCACCCAATCTATCCCCTCCTCGAACACCACGCCCATGCCCATGAAAAAATGAGACTCGACGTGGCAATGAAAAGCCCAAACACCCGGGTTATCCGCCTTGAACCGGATCGCGGTCCATCCGAATGGCTGGAGATCGACGGTGTTCTTCAGGATAGGGTCCACCAAATTGAATCGGGCCATGTCAATGTCCGGGTCGAACCGGCCCACGCCATGGGCGAGCACCCAGAAGTCGTGCCCGTGCAGGTGCCACGGGTGGGTCTCGCTCTTGTTGGGCTTCAATATGTTGGCGCTCTGGAGGATCACATCCACCGTCGAATTGAGCTCGAGACGGTAGATGGACGTTCCGATGGTGGCGTTGGGGTTGCTGGAAGGGTGGTAGATGTCGTAGTGCTTGTAGTCGTATGTTTCGGGGGCGGGCCTTTCGTCGAACACGTCGCGGAGACTGTGCTTCATGGCGATGAGGTAGGGGGTGTGGGGGAAGTTGAAGGAGACGTTGTTGAGCGCCCACCGGGTGTGGCCGTCGACGAGGTTCTGGGTGTTGAGGAGCAGTATCGTGCGGTCGGCCGTCGCCGGAGGTGGGAGGATGTGGTCGGGGTGCGCGCGCAGGGCCGTGCTCTGCGTTAACCTGTTCTCGGTGTCGTTCCACATTGGGCCGGCGGGAGGCGCGGTGGGAGGCTTCTTGTCGGGGGATTCGTGGAGGTAATTGAGGATGCCGGTGCCGGCCGGCGTGCGGGGCTCGCGGGTGATGACGTTGGCCGCGAGCCAGTAGTTGCGGGAGGGGTCTTGGTCGGCGGTGATGAGGACCGAATAGGTCTCGCCGGAGTAGATGTTAAGGTTCTCGACGACGAAGGGTTTGACGTAGTGGCCGTCGGCCTCCACCACGGTCATGTTGTGGCCCTGCGGCATAGTTACGCGCAAGAAGTTATTGACCGAAGTAGGTAGGAGAAGTGTTTGAGAAAATGCATGTGAGAGTTCATACTTCGACTTCAAAGTTGAGGGCCGAGAGGGAGGTGACGCTGGCGATGCGGAGGCGGTAAGTCTTGCCGGGGACGACGGAGAGGACGTGAGGGGAGCACTCTGCGGCGGTGGTGTTGCAGACATCGGTGGTTCCAGCGAGGGAGCAGTCGAATTGGCCTCTTCCGTTAATCAACAGAGACTGGAAGTTCACGAACACCAAGTTTGATCAGACCATAATCCTATGAATTGAAGCTTACAAAGGCACTGCAATCTGATATACCTGAGGCTCCTCGATCCACACGAAGGGAACAGCGGCGAGGCCGGCGGCCTGCTCGTAGGTGCTCTGGTGCCACCAGTCATTGAGCAAGAGGCTATGGTCGAAGTCGTAGGCGAAGGGCTCGACGGCGCCGTCCGGCACGGCAACGCGTATGAGGCCGTACAGGCCGGCAGACCGTTGCATGCCGTAGTGTGCGTGGTAGAGGTAAGTCCCCGGCTGAGTTAGCAGCACAATAAACATTCTGTTGCTATTCCTTTGAGACTACTATTTAAATTTACTGAAATAAATTTTAATTCCTGGGAGCTTACTCGATCGACGACGAATGTGTAGACGAAGCTGTCGCCTGGCAAGATGGGGCATTGCGTCACGGCTTCGGTGCCGTCGAACCAAGGCGTGCCGATCTACTCACGCAAGCAAAATCCATAAACAACTCTATCAAACTACTGCAATGGATCAGTGCTACAGGGAACTGAACATTCATAAGTCCACACTGAATCATCTCGGCACAAATCGATACTTTACTGATCTAACGAGGAAATAAATCGATTTCTAGTTTACCTGACGGATGCCGTGCCAATGGATGGCTGCGTTCTCCGTCAGAAGGCTGTTGTTGACGACGATGACGACGGTGTCGCCCTGCTGCGCGTCGATGGTCGGGCCGGGAGTTTCGCCGTTGATGGTGATGGCCAGCTTCCTGAAGCAATCCGGCGACTTGAACTGGTACGACACGTCCCATCTGTACTCGCGGACCTTCGCGTTCGCCATTAACAATCCGCCATTGGAGCCACAGCGGCCCAACAAGCTCATCGCAGCAAACAGCAGCACCACTTGTTGCGCTCCTTGCAACGAAGAAGATAGCAACAAGGTGCTCTCACTTCCACGTCTCATCTTAATTCTCTCTGATGGGCTGATGGCCATGAGAGGCTTTCTATGTTATATACAAATATTTTAGTAAGATAAAAAGGGTCTTTAGGAAGCAATTTACCAGCGTTGTTTCTAATATGGATCTTAATTGCCACGCGAGCACCATGCGATTGGTAATAATTTTTTTGCGTGATCTTTTATTTTTCGGATTCGATTCCTCCCTAATAGAGCGTACAATATGTTGATGGAAGAAATCGCCACAGGCTGCTACGGTCGGGCCATCGAGTACTGATATCATCAGTCGTTACGTATCTCCGTCCCGTGATTTATCCTCGTTGACTGATGGGAATTCTCATTGAAGGCTGTGGGGCAGAGCCGATCAAGTAAGCGGATTAGTTGGGTGCAAGCCTGAATATCCCTTGTAAATAAAAAAATAAATCTTAATTAATTTACAAGGATAATCTTAAAGTGCGTGTATATATATATATATATATATATATATATATATATAGTTTTGATTCGCTGCGCACCGATTTCTGCGAATCACAGCGCCAGACCGATCAGGCAACTGCCTAATCGGTCATGCAGGGCGCTGCGCCGATGGTGGTCGATCGTCGATCAGACACCATCGGCGGCCTTCGGTCGCCGCCTCCGAACAAAACTATAACTCTAGAAGGTGTGGTGAACCCTGGATAGCGATGAACTCGTCGGCGTGGTGAATCCTGGATAGCGGTAAATCCGTCGGCGCGGTGAACCCCAGGATAGCGGTGAACCCATCGACGATTGATCGATCAAGGGGACTGATCAGGTAAGTGTCATGTATGCAGTCTGCACGTGGTCCGCAGGAAGCTGTCTGCAGCAGATTATATATATATATATATATATATATATATATATATATATATATATATATATATATATATATATATATATATATATATATATATATATATATATAAAAGGAGTATCTATATTATTTTTTGGTGGGTTATTGAGGATGGAGATAACTCAACTACTATATATTATTTAGAGCGCAAAAACACAAGGATAATCTTAAAGTCATTGGAAGCTTCCTTTTCTTTTTTTTTTTTACATTTAATAACTTATAAATTTTCCTACGATTTTTTTTAGAAATCTACAAAAAAAAAATTGCACTCAACTTTTAAGAAATATTTAAATGTGCATCCTATTTGAAGTTTTCCTTTTTTTTTTCAGCAATTACCCGCTTCTAAATGAACTTATTTTTTATTTTTTCCCTCGTGAATTATTATGATATTATTTTCAGAAAATAATATTATTATGATGTTGTTTATAAATAATAGCAAAAGATGATAATATTCAGATGTCTCTTATAGTTCATTCTCAAATTATGCGAAGGAAGATAAATCATTAATAGCTATAGTGATTAGTGAATGAGGAAAAATAATAACCTAACTATTAAGTTAAGAATGAATTCTTAGATCTCATAGTTACAATACTCTATACATTAATCAAATGTCTGTCTTAAAAAAAAACGTGGCATTGTAATATTGATTTTATAAAAATCAACATCACTTTGATATTGCATAAATTTTAAAATTAATATTAATGTTATGTTAATTTTTAAAATTAATACTATAATAATATTGTTCTTTCAAATTTAAACCACAATCATATTATTCTTTGAATATATCACAGTCCACTATTGTAAAAAATTTAAAAGTTAGACACTCCACTTGTCGTTTCAAGTCATTGAAACCTTCCTTTTTCTTTTTTATTTTTTAGCTAAAATTGTAAAAATCCAACAATGTGATACATACAAGAAATGTGGCAATTAATAACGGTGGTAAAGATTGAAAAAATAATTATGTGTTTTGAGTAAAGTATAAGAAGCTTGAAAATATATTGGACCTCGAGTTCTTAATATTATTATATTGATGCAATTCCGTCTTGTTTATCCACTAACGATATCATTTTTCTCCACAAAATTTACATTTGACTTTATAACTCTGGCAATAGAATTCTCATTCCCTAACCCTATCGCCAGTCAAATCGTGCTCGCGATAAGTCATACACCGTTCGATCAAGATCCTACGCTCAAGATGCCTCGCAGCGTACACAAGTCCGCCCGAGGATTCTGACCATACGTAAGCGCAGGAGAGGATTCCGGTCAGGCCAAATAAAATGGAGCCGGTTGGTCCGTCGATCTGTACCGTTCAATCTATTTCCACCACATCCATCCCAGATCGGACGGTATGAAGGCGTCTTCCATTCCCATCCATGGACGAATACGAACAGCCCAACAACTGCCGGAGTACAATAAAATAAAGCGGCAAAATTCCCCCAAATCGGACGAGATTAAGCGCAGAGAGAGCTTACGATCGAAGCGGGCACGGGTGTGGAAGCAAGGATTCGTGTGAGTTTTCTGATTTCCCCTTTCCGCCTCAAGTTGATTGCACATCTTTGGTTGGCCGGCGGTGTATTCTTGTGGGATTAATCAGGATTTGATCTTATTTCTCGATTTGTTGTTTGCCTTTTGTTCTATAGATTCGTATGTTGGATTAATATGCGACTGCAACATCTAATTTAGTAGGATTTTAGCTCTGGCGCTAATATGCCCCGCTTTAGTTATTCCTCATTCATTGCCTTCCATTTAATGTTCATTGTGTGCGGTAATCCGGCGGTAAAGGTTATGAGTGCAATTGCGCGTAATCGTACATCATGTTAGTAGAACATTACAGCTACTGTTTGAAGATATGCTCATTTTTGAAATTCTTGTGAAGTTCCTTCTTCAACCTGATAAAATTTGCTTGTAGGTTGCAGAGATGAGGGACTATCGGTTTCAATGCTTGCCTTTCCTGTAGCTCGGCTTATTATCAAGATAATATGTACTTCACTTGTGAGCTTCTCCTTTTATTCTGTGTGGAATATATAGGTTGGAGAATTTATTGCTGTATGTGTCTGTGCTTGTATTTGCTTTTCTCTTGAAACTATATCGACTTCAGTTCATGCGGTTGCCTAATTTACACTTTGGAGTGCAGAATACACAAATTTTATCGGTTGGCTATATTGGTCTCAACTGTTTTGTAAATAATAATGGCCCATGATAGGTTTCCTCCTTTGGATATTTTGTTTGCTTGTAGGTGAACAGAATCTCAGAAAATAGCTCAATAAAACTGAATGATTGAAGTTAAGCATCTACCAGGTCGTGAAGGAACTGCAGGCTTTCACCTTCTTCTATATTCTTCCATTATTGAATCTTTATGGATTTCAACATAGGGAATAAATTGTGCACTTCGAACTGATAGACACCGTATGCTGATGGATCGAGCAAATGACTTAAATGGACTTGAATATGTAATTGGTATATCAGGCACCAATGACGCTTCAACCTCTATCCCTGTGCGAACTGATAACAGTAACCCACATGGAACACTTAGTGACGATAACTCCTCTACAAGCAATCCAGCCTCTCAATTGGTTTTGTCATCAACAAATGCATCTAATTCAACAAACCCATCTTTGACAAGAACAGAGAACTATGGTCGTCGCAACAGAAGTCCTTTGAACTCTGGTTTGTGGATTACAGTTGAGCTTGTTGCTAATGTGAGCCAAATTCTAGCAGCTATCATTGTGCTATCATTGTCAAGACATGAGCATCCCCGAACTCCATTATCTGCGTGGATCATAGGGTATACAATAGGCTGTGTTGCTACACTACCACATCTTTATTGGCGCTACCTTCATCGCAGCCCTCAGAGACCTGAGCAAGATCCAGCACATTCCAATCAGGAAACTACAAGGAATAGCCATCATGACTCTAGCTCCTATGCTGATGGAGCTGGCACTCACAACCCACAACAAGAAAGTAGTCACAATCCAGCATTGGAACCGGGGCAAACTAATGTAAATCCTAGTCCAAGGTACTTAAAAGTAACTGGTTTAGTAAACTAAATACAATTTTCTTATTCCATTATTTGGGTATGATTTCATGGTTTGCTTAGTTATTCTATCTGAAAAAACTTATTGATTCATTTTCAGTGCTTGATTGTGTTGACATTTTTCAGTTAATTTTCATGGATTAAGTCCTTTTCCTAACGTTATATTATATTCTTGCACTTTTTAATTTTTGTTATCTCATGATAATCTGATTGCTATAAGTTCTTCTTGGATTGAATAGTGTTACATGAGATTCCAATCTACATTTTATTTCATTATAGGGTTTATATAATCTGTCTATATATATATATATATATATATATATATATATATATATATATATATATATATATATATATATATATATATATATATATATATATATATATATATATATATATATAGGCATTATGCTTCTGATACACACAAGCTAAAAATTCTAGTACGGGAGAGAAATTTGGTAAAATTCTAACAAATGATAAAATGGACATTAATTAAAATATTATTGATATGTTCAAATGGAAGCTAATTGATTGTATAGTTTGATAAGTTGGATCAAATATAATTGAAAATGCGGGGTTTACTTTGGTAGTAGAGAGACAAAGAAACTTCCACTTGACATAGTGAAAAATGCTTTCAATGATCTGTGTGCTACTAGTAATATTGTCTTAGAGTTTAATTGGGGATGTATACATGCAATTACTGCGGGTAGTTTGGACTTATGTCATGTTATCTTAGTGCTGTTTGTGTCTTGTGCTCAATTGCTTTATTTTGTTGTATCTAGGTTTACAAGTTTTAGAGTTATGAATATTACAAGGAGGCATATACTAATGAAAGTCTTAATTGATTTGACAATTTTCAAATGAATGTTTTGCCTTTTATTTTATTATTCTTATTTTGTTTAATTTCCATTCTCAGATTTTTCAGTTACAATAACGAGTTATAATCGATGATCTTAAGTCATGATCCATAGTACATAGTGTTGGTGTGCCGAATCATAATTCGAACATCGTGTTTCTACGCCCCTTTGTGCAGTGGAAAATTAATTTTTTTTTTATGATTTAACAATTAAATCAAAGGAGTGTTTGCATGGATATTTGAAAACAAACAAAAGCATGATCTTTTAATCTAAGCATGCATTACAATCTAACCATTCAAGCAAGATCCTAAAAGTATAATAAAGATAAACTATTATGCTATTGATTCATCTAATATCAATTTAATCTTTTTATTGAGACATGCAAAACTATCAAATTTAAGCATACTAGATCATTTGAGCATAATAAAACTATTAACACATGTATCAATATATAAATGAATCAAAACATAAGCGACAACATACCTCCCAAACAACCTTGTTTAGGGATGGCTATAACTATTTCAGGTTTAGCGAAATATCTCTTCTTTCTTTGTCTTGAACTTGTGCTTCCTCCATCTAATCAGGTCCACGATCGGAGTAACCTTTCCAACGCTTGATCGCACTAGAGATCAAAAGTCATTTTTCGTCGAGACAATCGTAACCTCCCAAACAACAAGCGACAAAGAGATGGATTTCTCTTGATGGAAGAGAGAAGATCTTATCTTCTTCCTTTTGAGAAAAGGAGGAAAGCAACTTGGGAGAGAAAAATCACACTAAACTCCAAGATGCCTCCTCTTTATATAGTCTCCAAGGAATATGAAGAGGTGTGCCTCTTCATTTCTAAGGAATATGAAGAGATTCGTGGCTAAGGAAAACAAATTGAACCTAGCTATTTTCTTTCTTCCATCTTGACCCATTTGACGTTAGAACTTTTCTAAAAACTCAATAATGTAAATCCATCATAATCATATTAATGATAACATTTGATCATATCAATCTTTAGTTGTCAATTCACTGTTTGATCATATTAAACTTTATTCGCCAAATTCAACTACTTGAGTTTGACTTTCTGAAATAGGAAAACCAATACTTGTGTGACCCTCAATGGTTCAGGGATATAACTAGCTGTGGGTTCACAACTTTTTGTGATTCAGGATGATGCTCATCCTTTATTCGGGCATACCCTTAATAGCCCCATCCTTTAATCAAACTGCTTGATTATAAGATGTCAGAACTAATTCTAAGAGTAATGATACGCACAGTGAAAGTGAATGCCTCAGTGAAAATTTTGATCGTCAATCGACGGGTCGACGTCGATGTCGATCGGACACCGCGGCTTCGACCGCCCTGAACCAAACTATACCCTGGGGCACGGTGAACCTCGGGATCGTTACAATTGTGATCTTGCATCATTGACCGTCGATTCGATGGTTCACGTTGCGCGATCCTGACAAGTTACCGTCCCAGTATAGTTTGATCGGACGACATCAAGGCCGGTGGTGTCGATAGAGATCGAAATGTACACATTAATGCACGTCATTCACTATGATTTTCTCTCCAATTCATCTTCAATATTTCCCTAATTCTAATTAGCACCCAACGAATCATGGTAAAAGCATCTAGCATCATCGCCCCATGACTCTTAGGTATCATTGAATAATGCCTACAAGAACCAGTCGATTATTGTTAACGTACAGTCTGGTCCCTTCATCTTATGTATCCCGATCGTATCTATAACCATTGGTACATTGAGGGTTGTATATTGATTCGACAACTATGTAATATCTTATAGTGACAACGCGCGTGCAACTAGGAAACTCCTATCTTAAAACACATCTTATAGCTCTGATCAGAGACTTCATACATTATAAAACAATATATTACATAGGATATCCACACTCGTGGGTGTGTGGTGAATCCCCGACTACAATGCATTGACTCCTATATGTTTCGTTACTACACCCAATCTCATCACTTGACGACCCTAATTGAGTTGGTAAATGAGTCAAAGTGCAACCCCAACATATAGAGTCTCAGTGTTGTCCCGGGTCATAAGGACTACTAATGTACAACAATAACCAAGGATTTATCCACTCGATAAATGATAACCACTTGGAAAATCCATATGAGGTTGGTTCGTTGAACTTATCGTATAAGCATCCATCTGTATGATTGAACATCTCTATGCCCTTACTAATGAAACGTGGTATACTACATCATTGATGCTAGTTTCTAGCTCGAGCGGCCTTTTATCCTTGTTTATTATGCAACCCAATTGACTAGGAACATGTTTATAATATATAGTGAATATTGATATATTTCATGATGACCATCATATGTACCACCACATCTCACTATAGTATACTCAAGGACTTTATCTATGCATCTAGCATGAGTATTAAGATAAAGTAAATGTCATACTGAATAGAATTATATTAAAATACAGAATATTTATTTACAAGAGTCAATAAAACCCTAGCCAACAGTTGGCTTACCGGGTACCTACTCTAACACGTAGACACTTATTCAAAGGGGTCAAGTCAACATTGTGCTGTTAGCATGGCCAACACATCACTAAATAGTCTTGTCCAGGCCTGTGATTGAGATCCCAGCCTGAAACGAGATTTTAAACTTGCTACATAATGCTCAGAATTGGAGCACATCTCATCTATCTTTATTTCACCATGGCATGTGGGTATTGGTCAATTACATGATCTTCTACTATTTAACAAAATTTTCTTTTACAAAGATAGAATCATGAGAATGGTTGTATCAATAAAATGGTGGCTCATTAAAGCAATTCTATACACCTAACCTCAATATTATGAATCCACCCCTTCTACGGTTCTACCTATAATTTGATGTGATAAACAATCACAATTTCACCATAATCCAGGTTCAATTTCATATATACGAGCTCCTAGCTATCCAAGGAGTGCTTGACTTTTAAACCCCTGACTACTCTTCTCCTTAATCTAACATAGTGTCGACTCTCATATTAGCTGATCTAAACAAGTGTGATTTCCTCAAGGATGAGCCATCAATCCACACCCCATAATTTATACAATGTTTGGTTCATGGAGGGAATAATAATACTTAGGGAAGGGAATAATAATCCCTATGCTTAATACTTCCATTTCATGTTTGGCTGGGCATAACAAGCCCAAATGGAACATATGAATGGTTGAGATAATATTATTATCACAAGCAAGGTTTGAATGTAGGACCTCTTGCTCTACTATGTTAAAATTGCGTAGCTAACTACTTATTCTAAAAGCTCAAGATAATAGGATAGTGATCACAGAGTGACTTATATTTGTATATCTATATGCTTAATACTTCGATTTCATGTGTGGTTGGGCACAACAAACCCAAACACAACATATGAATTGTTGAGATAATATTATTATCACAAGCAAGGTTTGAACTTAGGACCTCTTTGCCTACTGTGTTAAAGTTGAGTGGCTAACTACTTATTCTAAAAGCTCAAGATAATAGGACAGTGATCACACAGTGACCTATAGCAGCCAAGTGATCCATTAGAGTCAATTAGAGTCAGCTAAACCATTCGTTTCAATAAGAATATAGCTCTTGGCTCACTCATCATGTTGTTCATAGGGTCCCACTAACTTGTATTCTAAGACATTTGATTTTACAATAAATTTCTTGAGGATCAATTTTGGTCAATTGAACAAGTTAGAAGTCAGGAAAGGTGAATTGTGAAGTATTGATTATGACAGCATTGCTTCTTGTATGTTTGGTGTTGGTTAATAGATCTTACCAAAGAAAGATTTGTAGTAGTGAACTTTGTATTAAGCTTATAGTCTTAGAAAATTTATTACTGACTTGGATGCTGAATTCAATGATTTTTATGTATGACAATCTTATGTTCACGCTATTTTCTGTTTAGTATCATTGAGTTACAAGAAACAATTTCACATAGTTTTGTTTTTTAGGATAAATGCAATAGTTGACAATTTCAAGATGGCATTGGATTGCTTTTTTGCTGTGTGGTTTGTTGTTGGCAATGTGTGGGTGTTTGGGGGGCGCTCCTCTGCCCATGATGCCCCAAACTTGTATAGGTATGTATGTTCCAAGATACTATTTTCTTCTTGATCATATGGAATTTAGAGATTCACAATTTTGTCTTCTTGTTCTCAGATTATGTATGGTCTTCCTTGCATTCAGCTGTATAGGATATGCTTTGCCTTTCATTCTTTGTGCAATGATTTGTTGTTGCTTACCTTGCATTATATCTATTATGGGGATAAGAGAGGACACAACTCATGGTAGAGGTGCTACCTTGGAATCAATCAATGCACTTCCAAGTTACAAGTTCAAAACTAAAAGAAGGAAAAATAGAGGGCATGTAGAAAGTAACTTGGAAGGCCATTCCGGAGATGGGATATTGGCTGCTGGTACTGACAAGGAACGAACTATTTCTGCTGAAGATGCTGTAAGAATTCTCTTTTTCTTTGTTTTTATGTTTGCATCCATTTTGCATATGCTACAATGCCACTATTAATTGTTAGAAGGCCATTACAATTTCCAAAGTTATTTAACCTGTTAGCAACGTACTGTGCAATAAATACGAACATTTGAGTGCAGTTCTCAGTTTTGGCACAGTTCTCATTTTGGCAAGTTTGTCATATTGCTACATGACCATCACCTCAACACCGGAGATTATTAGAATAGCCTCTGTACATAGGTTGGTAGATAGCCTTCAATATCCATACTCATTATGACCGAACTCTAACGTTGCTCTAAACTGTGCAATCCTTGATGATGTTATGAATCAATGTTGTGGAACGCTCATGTGACCTTTGCCAACATTGCAAAAACCCTCGTATTATCTCCACCTGTCATCACTGTAGTTGTGCTGCAGCCTAGAGGATGTCTCATGTGTTGGTGGCGGAATGCTAAACCTCACCCATGTCGACACAAAATGTCATGGAAGATAGGTCACTAGTAAGTTGGTTTGGGTGTAGTGAAGCAGCTTCTATGTAACTGTTGCTTTATGTTGAACACAAATCCATTGCCTATTGTGTTATACATTTCTACCAAAGGATCAATTCCTGATGAATATCTAAAAGGAGAAAATAAGTTCCATGTTTTGTTTTCTTGCTTAAGATCTACAAAGTAAATACTCTTTATCATCAAATCATAGCATGGAAATTATTGGAAGGGTGCAGGCAACACTCATTTGCCACGGATTCAATCTGCATGTGGAACAGAATATGCCTGTTCACCGAGTCAACATAATATTAAGTGTCAAGCTAATCCTTATTGCTGGAGAAAGGAAATGCAGCAATTTCAACAAGAAGCCTCATCAGGAACAGCATAGTTTTTAGTGACCCTTTTGTTCTAGATAAAAGCATACAAAATCTTCTGATTCTACTCAATATCTCAATATAGCAGACCATTTTTTAATTGTTACTTGACAGTTATTTTTCAGTTAAACTACATCTGAATTATCTGTCCCAGTTCCTATTTCAGCCATCATTATATTTTTCACTTTAGCGTTAGAGAAACATAGTTGTTAACAAGTTAGAATTTGTGGTGCATCTACTTGTGTGAGATTGTAATAATCGGCTTTGGCGGCGCCATGATACACATGATTGCAAAGGCCATCTAAGAATGAGCTTCGAAATGCTTAGGGTGGCAATTTGTCATCATGGAAAAATGTTGCTTATATTTTTTGATGTGTCTTTCTCAGCTAAATACCCTCCATGACTGTATATCTCACGGTTTTGGCGAACTTATAGAATCTAGATACCTTTTCTCAGCTGAATCCTAAACTCTGCTATGCTTGCTGTAGGCTTGTTGCATTTGCCTAGCAAAGTACGTTGACAATGATGAATTGCGTGAACTTCCCTGCACTCATTTTTTCCATAAAGAGTGCATAGATAAGTGGCTCAAGCTAAATGCACTCTGTCCCCTCTGCAAAACTGAGGTGGGGATCACCAACGCACAACCTTCAGACACAGAGGCAGGAATCCATCAATTGGTAGAAGGATTTGCTGAGGTATAAATTCAGCTCTAGAGATACAATACATGCCTTCTCTTGTGGTTTTCGTGCAAGACAATACCATATCTAACTTGATAAGAAAGCCTCCAATATTCCTGTGCACTTAAGAGCTTCTTTGGCCACTAGTTTGTCTTGCAGGGTTTTGTATATCGTGCATGTATATAAAGATGCTGGCAAATGTTATTTAGAGGACATTGAACAAATTGTTGTCTTAGGTGTTTCTTCTTTTAATGCACAATGGATGTATGTCTCAACAGTTAGATAGATCTTATACACCTTTGCAGATTTTTGCATTCTATAAGCGTTGAACATACAATTGTACACATGCAAACTGATTCTCATTTTTCCTTTCCACTTTCCTCTTTTTCATTTGGGTTGTAAATATTATTACTATGGTGGTTCTGAAATTAGGGGGAAATATGAGTTTCAGAGAATCTGAGGTGGATCTACAGTGATGGAAACGAGGTTGAACTTGTATGGAACAAACATGAAGGAAGCTTAATCAACCATTTTGATGCCGTGTTAATACGAGGTATTGTGGTTGAATTTCTCCACGTTGATTCCTCGAGATTTACTCGATATATAGATGAAATTGGACAAAAGTTGTAGAGAAAATTAGAACAAAAACCAAATTAAGGTTGCTATCTAGATTGTGCAAATTGTAGATCATGGTCAGCTCCATAGATCAATGTTCTATCAAGGCAGCAGACAAATTGAACCTGAGATGACTGGTTCGGTCCCACGGAAGTTTCCCACCAGTCACCATGGTAAATCGGAAAGCGCTCGCGGTGGGCAGTCTAGAAGCCCAGCGTCCCAGAGTTTGCACCCCATTTGGAGGAAAAATTCATGTAAAATGCGTCGTAGTTGGGGATCGAACCGCGGATACCTGAGTTAATGATTAGTTATCCTACCGCTGCACCATAGTCCCGGGGCAAGAACGGAGAGAAGGAGCAGCATGAGAACAGAGAGAATTGGTCCTTTATGTATATTATTATTATTATTATTATTATGTTGGATTAGGTAGCAGACGAATCTGAAAATGAAATGATCGATTCAGTCTCATGGAAATTTTTCATCGATCATCCGGATAAATTGGAAAGCATTCACGGTGAGTGATCTAGAAGTCCAGTGTCCCAGGATTCGCGCCCTATTTGAAAGAAAAATTCTTACAAAATACGTTGTAGCTAGAGATTGAATCACGGATATCTAAGATAATGACTAATTGTCCTACTGCTGTATTATAACCCGAGGCATATTACAATTGTATTTCTGAAGGTACCAAATGGACGAATTAAGAGGAAGAACTATCCGTCTTCCGGATTAATTGGACACCTGGATTAAAGAGGATGACAATCAAATAACATTTCTTCCTTTCAGATTCGTGATTTTTTTTTAAAGCAAAGAAATATCGTATTCCTGAAAAAGAAATCAATATTAAAAGAGAGACCAGACCTAACCTTCTAATATAGAGGTAACAACGACTTTGACTGATTTATAAATATTACAATAAAAATAAAAGGAGAAACTGACTATTTATATAATCTATATAATTACTAGCCAGTCCTTTATTTACACAAGTCTAAGACTAGAATCATCCTCCTGTCACCTTTGCTTTTGCTCCCTAGTAGATTTTTCTCCCTTATAAAAAATTCTATACAGCACATCCAATCTTTCGGAGCTCAAAATCTCCGAGAATTTGTAATAAGCCATAGTCTTTCAGATTCGTGGTTAAGGTTTTTGATCACAATGGTGGCGACACGTGTTACACTGCTAAAAAACAGAGTACGCATCCTAATTTATTGGGATGATTGGGTCATGAAGAACACGTGCTACATTTCAATATATATTTTTTCTTATTTTCATTTTATTTCTGTCAAAGTAAACCTGCCTAATTACAAGTGAAGGCCAAATTTGTGCTTGAGTGTGTTTTTTTATTTTTTGTTTTTTTAATAACACAGAAGGGATCTATTTGGAGGAGGATAGGGACGCTGAAAGATTTTTTTTTTCGGAGGTTTTTTTTTACATAATTCCTTGATTAATAGGAACTTCGTGTTCTTTGTATCGGTTAATGCAAGCACAGGACGGGGTGGAATCCTCTGGTCCTAAAATCTCTGATCCATCCCTGGTCCACACTAAAATTGCGGCCGGATCGTGATTGCGATCCGGCCGCAATTTGTTTCGATCCCCTCTAGGGTTCACCGTGCCCCTCAGGTTATAGTTTGGGTTCGGACGGGTAGCCGGAGGCCATCCGACGGCCTAAACCCTAAATCCGGATTTAGGATTTAGGGTTTAGGGTTTTAGATTTAGGGTTTAGGCCGTCAGTTGGCCTCCGGCCACCCGCCCGATCCCAAACTATAACCTGAGAGGCACGGTGAACCCTAGAGGGGATCGAAACAAATTACGGTCGGATCGCAATTACGATCCGACCACAATTTTAATATGGACCAAGGATGAATCAGGGATTTTGGGACCAGAGGATCCCATTTACCACTCTACCCACTTAAAACTCGATTTTTTAGCGGCTGTCTATTTCCTGTTCTAAAACAAATTAGCCGAGACGCAAGAGAGAGGGTCCCAGGATGTGATGTTGGCTTGCTATTGTTACTCTGCTGCTCATCAGTTCGGATCCGCTGTCCCAAGTCCCAACTCCTCCTCTGTCCCTCTGTCCCAAACACAAAACGACAAAAAAATACGCGTGCCGTCCGCGTGACTTCGCTAGTCATTCCTACTCGTCGAACCGCGCATCCCGCTGGCGATTAAAAAAAAAACCCTCTGCCCTAAATCCCGAGTGCGTCGCCCTTCTCCTTCTCCATCGCGTGCTCGATCGCATGCCAAGATCAGCCTCGGCGAGCTCCTCCCTTCTCCCCTCTGCCAGCCCCGCGTCGGCGTCGTCTCCTGAGGCCGTTCCCCAGCCCTGACGTCGCGTGCTACCCAGCGATCTCTCAGCCCAGTCAGTCGCTCGCTCTGTTCTCTCCGATTCGTCGGCCTGCGCGATCGGCCGCCCCCCACCGCGTTAGACGTGCTAGTGGTGGAGGTGGTAATTAATAGGAAGGAGATGGTACGGGTTCCGCTTGGTCTGTCGGCAGCCGCAGTGGCCTTCCTCTTCGGCATTGTGCTGACGCCCACCGTCCGGGCCTAGGCTCGGGCGCCCTCTCCCACCACCGATCGTGAGGCTTTATTCCATACATATCCTTCTTTTTCTCTTAATGGTTATCTTATCTTCTTGATTCGATCGAGATCGAATGAAACACTTTTTTATTTAGGTTTTGTGTTCTCAAATCAATGGCCATCACTGTTTTATCCGCCGCCGGGTTCTATTTTTCCTGTACGATTAATGATCATTGCTACGCCTTATCAAAGATGCGTTTTTTTCCATGATACAAAGGATTCAACGGGAAAATGTCTGTAAACTTGTGCAGGGGTATCAATTGATTAAGGAATAGCTTACGTGCTGATGCTGCTTGCCCTGGTGCTCACCTATCTCGTCCACCCTTTGGAGATCTGATACGAATCTGTAGAAAAGTTTGAAATGCTTGTGTTCTTTTTTTTCATTTTATTTATTTGTGCTCATGGAGTGGTAGTTTTAATGTAATTTTAGAATTTTTCTGGATTGCTGGTTTCATGGATTTTATGAAGGAATTGTTCATGTAATTTTTGAATTTTTCTGGGTGAAAGAATACTGCTAAATAAAGATTTCCTCTAGCAAGAAGCATTCCAGGGATCCTTCAATATTATAATGTATGAGAAACATAATCATTCTGGAGTTGTTTGTGCTTAAATTTGTTGTCCTGGTGTTGAGGCTGCTGATCCAGATTCAGTTGAAGGTCGGTTTTCATTATCGAACCTTCTAACTCCTTCGACCATTCTGACCAGTTCTGCCATCTTGGGCCTTGGCTCTGGATTCCTTGCAACACAGTACATTGCAATCTGAAGCATGTCCACCATCTCCTCTTCAATATTAGGAGAACGCAGGAGCTCTACGTCAAACACCTCGGTGGTCCATTCCTCACGAACAACAGACTGAACCCAACGAACAAGATGAACCACCTCATCACCAACACCCTTACACGCGTATTTTTTTTTTGTCGTTTTGTGTTTGAGACAGAGGGACAGAGAAAGAGTTGGGACAGCGTATCCGAACTGGCTGCTCATTGGCTAGGAAAGATCTCAAGGAGAGACACTACACAGAATCTGGTGCGCACTCTCTCCGCATTGGCTAGGCTTACGTTTGCTATCTTGGATAGTCTCAACAGGACGGCTAATTAGCATGTGAATATTATTAAAATTTAATAAAGTCATTGGCTAGGCTTATGTTTGCTATCTTGGATATTCTCAACGGGACGGCTAAGTAGCGTGTAAATATTATTATTTTAAAATTTAAGATTAAAATTTAATAAAATTATTTTTATATAATAATTTTTATAATTTTTTTTCATATTAATTTTAAAATGAATTGACAAGACAACCAACATCCTTTGTCACCATTGATTGCTATCTTGGATGGCGCGACATTCACTCCACGGTGCACAACTAGATAAAAAGATGAAATCGTTCATCTTCAACACTCCCGTCGTATCCATCCTAAAATTATCACGAGAGAGGTAAATCATGGTCCCCGAAATAATTAATTTACAGTTAGATCGAAAATTAATACACCAAACGTTCAGAATTTTAATTCAATATATCTCGCACGATTCAAATTTAGGACCTTTTAAATAATATTTTCATGTACTAATTACTTCGGATCCTCGGGAGGACCACCGTGCACAACTGGAGGATGGACATTTGTTTGTTTGTGGACTTCAAGGGGTACTAGGTCCACGCGAAGGGGCGCAGATATCGAGAAGATGCGGTCCCAAAAATTAATTGCCAACAAAATTTATCCTACATGTCAAGGCTGAGCTGGCTCGTTATGTTTACTGATTTACGCGAATGAGTTAACCACATAAATTATATGCCGTTTCTTACGAACTGCAGAAAAGCTATCCCAATTCCAATTATTTCGAGGCCGCTGCAACGAAGGCCCTTAGATTGCGATCGGACGACCCACCTTCCGCTACGGCCTCCCGCGCCTTCTCCTTCCACTTCTCCGCGCTCCTCCTCATCCCCGCCGCCCCGCCGCCTCCCATGGCGATCTCCGCGCACCTCCTCAGCTCCTCCGCCGAGACCACACCCTCCTCGTCTGCCTCCGCCCTGACGCCGGCTCCCCACATCTCCATCAGTCGTGCGTTCGTCCCCTGGTCCGTCCACTGCGGCACCCCCACCGTGGGCACGCCGCACACGAGGCTCTCCAGCGTCGAGTTCCACCCGCAGTGCGTCACGAAACACCCCACCGACGGATGCGACAGCACTCTCCCCTGCGCACACCACTCCACCACCATCCCTTCCGCCACCCCTTCCTTCAGCGCCGCCTCCAACTCCCCCTGGGCGTGCTCATGATCCTTCCTCACCACCCATAGGCTCGCCCGTTCGCTCTCCCGCAACCACCGCACGAACTCCTCGGTCTGCCGCTTCTTGATGACTGACAAGCTCCCGAACGACACGTACAACACCGAGCGTTTCGGCTTCGCGTCCAGCCACTCCATGTACTTCTTTTCATCCTGCCTGAACAGATCGCCTCGCGCTTCCAACTCTGGCTCATTCTTTACGGCCTCCAGCAGCGACGGCGGCGCCATCGGCCCGACCGGTATTAGCTTCACCTTCCCTGCCAATACCGCTAGCGTCTCCGTTTCCAGCTCTCCAAACGTGTTCACCAGAACTGTCGCAGCCGAATCAGCATGCTCCCTGTCAAGCGCCTGGAACAATTGCTCGAACAGTTTGAGCCCCATCGAATAGGGGTCCTCGTCGCTGGTGATGCCGAGGAACGAAGGCAGGTCCCGGATCTTTAGAGGGGGAAGGCTCGGTAAGTTGACCTCGAAGAGCGGGTCATGGCTGTGGGCTTTGATGAGGCCTTCATAGCCGTGGAAGTAGTGGTAGTAGATGGCGAACACGGCGGCGGACTGGATCCAGTAGACGGCGGAGTGGACCCCGTGGCCGCGAGCTAAGTCGCCGGCCCACGAAAAAAGCATGTTGTATATGACGCAGGTGACGGGGCGGCCGGTCTCGTCTAGGCGGCGGAGGAGGGCGGCGAGCGAGGCAGTGCTGGCGGACCGGAAACGGTCGAGGAACTGGAGGGGGCAGTGGATGTTGGGGTCGAAACCGTCATCGTAGCCGTCGGAGAAGGGGAGGTAGGAGACGAGTCCGTCTTCGACTATCTCGTCGGCGGCGGATGCCGGGAACATGAGGCGGTGGCCGTAGATAGAGGTGGAAAAGGTGACCCTGGCAGAGGTGGTTCGCGCCAGGCGGCGGCTGAGGTGGAGGGCCGGATTCACGTGCCCCTGCGCGGGGTAGGTTAACACAAGAAAGTGCTGCGCCATTTACAAGAAGCTCGATCGACTTCCTCAATACTTCACAATACACACAAAGACCGAGCTTTTATATATATATATATATATATATATATATATATATATATATATATATATATATATATAAACCTCTTTAGCCGTCTTGTTCATCTTCTTCCTTCGATGGCCGCTTGTCGTGCCCGTCCATCTGTTGGCTGCGCGTCGCCGGCCCACTCGGTGGCCAACTCATGCCCGTCGCTGTCGACCCTGGTCAAAATTTCGATCGAAATCTAGACACGGTCGTGGCCGATAGCGTTGTGGCCGGATGCGGCCAATTGGGGACGGATTCGGCAAAACGACAGCAAACCGACTGTAGTTTTTCAGCTGTTGGATTCCTGCCGAGATCCTGCCTGATCGCGTCGGGAATTTGGCTACGATCTTGCCGGATCGAGGTAGGAATCCAGCTGCGGCCGCGACGGTTTCACCTTCCCCTTTGGATTATATTTTGGGTCGGGATGGCGACCGGAGGCCGTTGGCGGTGGGTTGGGGTCGAGTGGCGAGCAGGCGGCGGCTGACAGCAGGGCTGGCTCAGGTGCGGCGCGCGGGCATGAGCAGAGGCTGAGAAGAGGAGAAATAGTTATTTTTGAAAAAATTCAATTCGGGGGTTGATGGCAAAATGTTATTTGTTCGTTATAGTGGCTCCATCAATTCGATGGATATAAAAAAAAAATTTATAAGAATTATTAATTCGGATATTACGATTAATAGAGGAACATATTGATAAGTAGGACTCTCAAGAGGCGCCGGATCTTCTATCTCGGGACAGGTCCCTATCTCGGGGTTTCGCTCGTCGGCGAGTCATTCGATCGATGATCGGACATCACTAATAATTTTTGATCGTTGTCCCGAATAAGACGATATCCTCGGAGAACGGTGAATCGGTCGGAAACGTCGCATTGCAATCTCATCGGATTCGACGGTGAATATGACAATATCACAATTGTGGCGATACCCAACGAGTTCACCGTACCCCGAAGGTATAGTTTTGTTCGGGACGACGGTCGGAGACCGCCAATGATATTCGATCGTTGATCGGACGGTTCATCGACGATCACCGACAAATGAAACAGAGGGACAGAAGCCGGATCCGGGACAGAGGATCCGGCCTCTCCTCTCAAGAACGCTCAGTAATACTCTGAACAAGAATAAAACAAGTGAATTCTGACATTCTGCCTCGGTTGACGTCAATTTGTCCATTTATGTTGGACCTCGATTGATCCGTCCTTGCCACCTCATTTGATCCATCCGATCAATTAATTTAAATATGATAAACTAAAATTTTATTAATTCATTGAAAGATGAATTAGATTGATGGATCCGTCCACTGAATGAAATGGAATGGAATAGAATGATTTGATAATAATATATATAATATTATTATTTGAGATCATAAAATTAGTACGTCAATATTTTTTTATGTGTTAATTATAAATTTAAATTAGTAGTCTATATAATATATATTTTTCTATTAATTTGAAATAAATGAGCGAAGCAATTAATTTAAATATGATAAACTAAAATTTTATTAATTCATTGAAAGATGAATTAGATTGATGGATCCGTCCCACTGAATGAAATGGAATGGAATAGAATGATTTGATATTAATATATATAATATTATTATTTGAGATCAAAATTTAATAAAATTAGCACGTCAATATTTTTTATGTTTAATTATAATATTTAAATTAGTAGTCTATATAATATATATTTTTCTATTAATTTCAAATAAATGAGCGAAGATGTTAAACAGGCGACTCAACTTTTTGTCATCTAGAAATAGATTGATCGATATATTAAAACTCACAATTTATATGGTTAATCCGTGACGAGCATGTGTTGGCTTGTCGATTGAAAAGAAATTCTCAAATAAATAGATGAACCAGAATGAGAAATTCAGAGATTATGTAATTAAATTAAAAAAATAAATATAAATTTAACTCAAAAGAAAAAATTAATAATTAATAATTAATCAAGGACTCTAAATTATCAAAATTTCTAAAGATAATAAATAATAAATAATCAGGCTAAAATCCCGGCGCACTCCGATTCTAGGAACTTAGCCTTGGACTCCTCTTCCGCCTGGGACAGTTGGGCTACATGGTCACTCTGCTATTGCTGCAGTTAGGCCTCAACCTCCTCCTTGGCCGCCTTCAGCATCGTCACCTCTCGGAGTAGACGATCCTGACCCCCTAACATCTCTTGGAGCTTCTGGGTAGCAGCAGAAGCTTGGGCCTGGGCCTGGGTAACCTGCTCCTGATGATCAGCAGCATAAGAGGTCGATAGCTCTAAGTCGTATTCTTTCAGAGCCATTAGGCGCTCCCGTGTCGTATTCCGGTCCTCCAGGGCTTTCTTTGCATATTCCAGGAGGCTGACTTGATCAGACAACTCCCTCGTCTGAGTCTGGAGTTGCTCCCGTTCCTGGGAAAGTTTCTGCAGTTCCTCAGTGAGGGCCCGTTTCTTCTCGGTCTTGAGGTGTTCCCGGAGTCGGTAACCATGCAAAGTATCCTCAGCAGCTATTAGAGTGCTGAGATAATGCTCTATCTTCGTGCGGAGGCCTCGGCTGACCTCCAACTGCAAGAGGCCAGCCTCACGGGCCCGACCGGCTTCCGCCTCCGCGTTTGCCACTCGCTGGAGAAAGTCTTCATTGACTCCCCTGGAGCACAATAGGCGGCTCGTACCCGCACAGTTAGAAGCAACCTGCGGTGCAAGACAAAGACAGTCAGGACAAGACACCGAAATAAAGAGGAAGAGCTCAAGAATAGTCATCGTCAGTAGCGACTGATGTAGCATGTCCAGATATTGAGCTGATCCAACTACCCGCCACGGTAGAACGGGAGAAGGAAGAACTTCCTTAGCAGGGGGCCCTGACTGGTTGGGAACATCTCTCGGGTCAGGGACGTCCTCCTCTGAACTAGAAGCCATCGGCGAACCTTCAGAGGCGATCCCCTGTATCAGGATGAATTGGGAACTGTTCGTCGTCTTCTTCTTCGCCATCGAGGCCTTCCGGTGGGAGCTGGGTAGGTCTTTGGACGTCTCCTTGCAATGGGGAGCAGCAAGGAGGTCGGACGGGGGAACCATGGCGTCGCCGATGGGAGCAGTGGTCGCAGGGCGGGTGAGGAAGATTCTTCCTGAACTCTCGAGGACGGGGGAACTGCACCCTCGGGGGCAGCAGGACGTAGGACCTCTGAGGATGGACCCTTCTTCAACCTCTTCAGGGGGCGATCCCTCTGGAACAGCCGCTTCTGACGTCTTTTCTCGAGAGCGTAGGTCTCTGGGGACGCGATAGATGGAGGGGGTGCAACACCCCCCTCTGGTGCCATGGCGGGAGGGGCAGTCGAACCCCCTTCGAGGTCCGTCGGCAACTCGGATGCTCCAATATCTTAGGGGGCCTCTGGAGCTTCCCGGTCCACGGAGTTCTCGTCCACTTCCTCGCAAACCTCAAGGGAGGCGCCCACAGGAACAGAAGAACCTGAGCCAGGAACCAACGCCTGTTCGTTGGCCTAGTCCCACTTCAGGATTGGGCACATAACTTGGGAAAACATGACGTCGTCTACAACAAGGAGACAAAAAGACATCAGTTAGCATTAATCAGGAAACGACCAGGACAAAAAGGAACTTACGAAGACTGGGGCTAAGGCTCGTGACTTTCGGACTAAGCTCGGCCCAATAAAGGAGCTCCTCGCATTGCATCAATTAGAGGCCGTGGAACTCCATCCCTGCCAGAATACCCCTAGCCCTCTAATATCCTGCATCCTGCTGGAAGTCGCCGAGGTCGGGGATAGTCGGTAGAGTTTCTGTCCAATGGATGGGACTGAAGTGACGGTCAGGAGGTTGGATATAGAAGAACCGTTCTTTCCATCCTTTGTGGGAAGAAGGAATACCCCCTAGGAACTTATGGCCAAGACGGGCAGTAACGCCAAACACCACCCCCCCGGGACCCGACAGGGACAAAGAAAAAATGGAAGAATCGGGGGGGGGGGGGGTCAAAGGAATGCCAAAAAGTTTGAAGAGTACAATAGCTCCGCTCATCTGGGCAAAGACATTCGAAGTCATTTGTTGGAGTGGGATACCGAAGTATTTGTCAACGCTCATATAAAAAAAGGGGAAAGGGAAGCGGAGCCCTAGTTCTACTTGCCCTAAGAAGAAAGTAAAAATATCCTTAGGGGTTTGTACAGGTGATTGACCTAAGGCCGAGACTCGCATCTCCCAGCCTTCCGGGTTGCCATATTTTTGGCAAGTGGCCTGAAGGGATTCCGTTCTAACCCTAGAAGGGACGGTATCGTACCACTCTACATGATATCCTAGTTCTCCCCGGGGGTTTGGTGTATCAATTCTTGGCCCAACTGTGCACTAATTACTCCCGGGGACCATGATTTATCTCCCTCGTGATGGCTTTGGGACGGGTGCGACGGGGGCGCTAGGGGCGAACGATTTCATCTTTTGTCTAGTTGTCCCCGAGAACATTAAAAATTGATTAGATATTTGATAATCCATCAATATTAATTGATTAAGAAAGAGTTCGAGTGGCCATGGATGATTAAATATTTGGTCGAAAGTTTAAGTTTAATATGAAATTGACAAAAAAAAAATTAAATGGATAATGATTAATCAATAATTGAATATCAAAAATTTAATAAAATAATTTACTTAAAAAGTGAAATCGTCTGAGGACCAAATGCCATATCCCTCTGAAGGCCCCATCAATGATTGATGTGATGTTTGCTTGCTATTGTTACTCTGCTTCTCGCGGGCGAAGAAAGATGAGATCAAATCCTCTGTCTCGAGAGAAGTCTCGAGATTCTTTGTGTCCCCACGTATCAATTTATCGATGATGACCGATGAATTTTTTGATCGTCGATCGAACAAAATTATACCTTAGGAGGTACGGTGACTCGTCGGGGCTCGTCGTAATTGCGATCTCGCCGGATTCACCGTCGAATCCGACGAGATCACAATTGCGACGATCTCGACTGATTCACTATTTTCCCAAGATATCGTTTGATTCGGGACGACGATCGAAAACTAATGATGGTGCCTGATTGGCGATCAAAGGATTTATCAACCATCACTGGTAAATTAGGATATGGACACAGAGAGAATTTTGGGACAGAGGATCTCGTTTGAAGAGAGATGTCCTGTCTGCGACTGGAGCGATTGCATTGGCTGAATTTGCGAGTATGGAAAGAGACAACTCAAATTCTGGTGCACACTCTCTCCTCTTCGACTAAGTTTTGGACAACTTCATTAATTGACCGTCCGTCCGAAATATTTTCAGATTTATTTTAATAATTAATAAAAAAATTTCGTAACAACGAATAGACTATCCCAAATTTATCTACTATCTGAACTAATATTTTTGTTTGACAACTTCAATAATTAAAATTCTCAATAAAAATCTATTAAAACATACTAATAATTAAATCCCTAATATACTATATTCATATCGCATGAAAATATAAAAATATACTAAAACATCTCTAATAATTAAATCTTTTAGTAAACATTTTATAATTTTCAATATACCACATCAATAACACATAAAAAATATAAAAAACTATTATTCTCTTCCCGATAAAAAAAACCTTCACACAACTTTTACATGAACAAATTACATATATGTATTTATTATTTATTAATTTAATATCTATAAATAAATTTTATTTAATATTTTAATTAATTACGATCATTATTTTAATTTATTTAAATTTATAATTAATAAATTAATAATTTATGATTTTTAATTTAATTTAATTTATAATTTTCATTTAATATTTAATTAATTTATAAATTTTAATTTAATTATAATTATTTAGGCGCACGTACTCTTTAGATTCTAACCTTAATACTAAATTAATGATTCTAATATCAAATTTTTGAAAAGACTTTTATAGTCTCAAAGTGGGGCATTTATCATTTTTTTAATCTCAAATTTTAAAAGCAACAATTTAATTTCATACAATGAGAGACATCTCTAAGTCTCTCTTTTTTTAAAAAAATTATAATTAAACACTATAACCCAATTGGGAAGGTAAATCTTAGAGGTTATTGATTTTTAATTTTTTTTTTAAAACTTGAATACTATAATCTAATTAGGAAGGTGAACCCTAGAAATTTTTATTTTTTAATTTTTTTAACTTGAATACTATACCTTAATTGGGAAGGTGAATCCTAAAGGTTTTCGATTTTTTTTTTTAGATTGAATATCAATTAGGAAGGTGAACACTAAATTAAAATAAAAATAAAGTGTTAAATTTGGAATATATATATTTTTTAAATTTGGTATTCAAAATGTCAAAAACTAAACCAAGTTTAATACCCAAAATGACTTTTCGTCTAATTATTTATATATTTTAAAAAGATTAAACATGCAATACAAAATTTTATTTTAAAAGTGTTAAACATACAAGAGAATTATACCATCATTGATTCTACTTAAAAAAATTAAAAAAATAAATCAAATTTACTCTTAAATTAAAAATCTCAAACTTCATCTCTACCCTCATTTAAACTTTTTTATTTAAATTTTTTTAATTTTATAAATCTTTGAAAAAAAACTTGTATTGAACATGCTCTTATGTTTGCTATTGTGTTCGGCGCGACAGTCACTGCATGGTGCCGAACTTGAGAATGCCTGTCTGTGGACGGCGAGAATCACATTCCAAGGGCACAAAAAAAACGTGAAGATGCGATCCCACAGAAATAATTACCAACAAAATTTATCCTACAAGTCAAGTCTGAGTTGACTCGTTATGTGTACTGATTTATGCGAAAGAGTTACCACATAAATTATATGCCGTTTCATACGAACCGCATAAAAGCTATCCTACTTCCAATTATTTGGAGGCAGCTGCAACGAAGGCCCTTAGATTGCGATCGGACGACCCACCTTCCGCTACGGCCTCCCGCCCCTTATCCTTCCACTTCTCCGCCGCCCCGCCGCCTCCCATCGCGATCTCCACACACCTCCTCAGCTCCTCCGCTGCGACCACGCCCTCCTCGTCTGCCACCGCCCTGACGCCTGCGCCCCACATCTCCATCAGTCGTGCGTTCGTCCCCTGGTCCGTCCACTGCGGCACCCCCACCGTGGGCACGCCGCACACGAGGCTCTCCAGCGTCGAATTCCACCCGCAGTGCGTCACGAAGCACCCCACCGACGGATGCGACAGCACTCTCCCCTGCGCACACCACTCCACCACCATCCCCTCCGCCTCTGCTTCATTCAGCGCCGCCTCCAACTCCCTCTGGGCCTGCTCGTGATCCTTCCTCACCACCCATAGGCTCGCCCGTTCGCTCACCCGCAACCACCGCACGAATTCCTCCGTCTGCCGCTTCTTGATGGCCGCCAAGCTCCCGAACGACACGTACACCACCGAGCGCTTCGGCTTCCCGTCCAGCCACTCCATGTACTTCTTTTCATCCGGCCTGAACAGATCGCCTCGCGCATCCAACTCTGGCTCATCCTTTACGGCCTCAAGCAGCGACGGCGGCACCATCGGCCCGACCGGTATCAACTTCACCTTCCCTGCGGATACCGCCAGCGTCTCCGTTTCCAGCTCAGCAAACGTGTTCACCAGAACTGTCGCCGCCGAATCAGCTTGTTCCCTGTCAAGCACCTGGAACACTTGCTCGAACAGTTTGAGCACCACCGAATAGGGGTCCTCGTCGCTGGTGATGCCGAGGAACGAAGGTAAGTCCCGTATCTTTAGAGGGGGAAGGCTCGGTAAGTTGACCTCGAAGAGCGGGTCATGGCTGTGGGCTTTGATCAGGCCTTCATAGCCGTGGAAGTAATGGTAGTAGATGGCGAAGGCGGCGGCGGACTGGATCCAGTAGACGGCGGAGCGGACTCCGTGGACGCGCGCGACGTCGCCAGCCCACGAAAAAAGCATGTTGTATATGACGCAGGTGACGGGGCGGCCGGTCTCGTCTAGGCGGTGGAGGATGGCGGCGAGCGAGGCGGAGCCGGCGGACCGTAACCGGTCGCGGAACTCGAAGGGGCAGTGGATGTTGGGGTCGAAACCGTCATCGTAGCCGTCGGAGAAGGGGAGGTAGGAGACGAGTCCGTCTTCGACTATCTCGTCCGCGGCGGATGCCGGGAACATGAGGCGGTGGCCGTAGATAGAGGTGGAAAAGGTGACCCTGGCGGAGTTGGTTCGCGCCAGGCGGCGGCTGAGGTGGAGGGCCGGATTCACGTGCCCCTGCGCGGGGTAGGTCAACACAAGAAAGTGCTGCGCCATTTACAAGAAGCTCGATCGACTTCCTCAGTACTTCACAATACACACAGAGACCAAGCTTCCATATATATAGAGACAGAGATATATACGGAGGAGGAGTGGTGGTCGGCGATCGAGGTGGTGTGTGAGGATGGCGAAGCTTGCTGTGCGTGTGCGAGATCGTCATCGCGACATCGCCGGGAGATTCAGAATTGATGACGTCTGCCGTGACGACCGAAGCACCATCCAACTCACTGTGGTGATCAAAGTGTAGTTTTGTAGGGAGGGTTATCTCTAACTGCGAAAAAGCTTTTTGTTTTTTTTCTGTGAATCCTATCAATAAAGAAGAACAAGAGAATAAGAAACCCAACTTCTGAATTTTCAATGACATAGGAAAGAGAAGAGTAAAAAAAGTTCGAAAAAAACTCGTAAAAAGTTACGTTGGAGATATGCAAATCAAGTGAATTGACATATTCTATCTCAGTTGACGTCTCATGTTGAAACTGTCAGAACGATGAATCTTGTCAAATAATTTAGGATAAATTTTTATAAACTCCTCGTATACAAAATTAACTTTATATGTAATCTCCACATAAATTTTTCTTTGTATGCAGTCTCTGACAGTTTGGTGAGTATTATTTGAAAAAATTGAGTATAAAAGTTAGAAAATTGAGTATGTAAGATTGCATTCACCATATTAATAACCCATGTACTCAATTTTCACTCTTTTATACTCAACTTTCACTCTTTTATACTCAGTTTTCACTGATGTATACTCAATTTTCACTCTTTTATACTCAATCCATCAGGGAGTAAATACAAAGAAAAATTCATATGGGAGTGAATTCAAAGATCAAATGCCCATTGAAGAGTTTTCTATAATTTATCGAATAATTTATATAAATTAATTAAAATTTTATTAAATTGTTTACAAATAAATTTAGTGGATCAATCCATCTAGACCCACGATTTATGTGGACGTGCCACGCTTAATTTGGATTAGCCCGAGGATTGAAAAAAACTTGGAAGAAATTTTTTCTAAACTAAATAGAAAAATCAAGAATTAGAAATTTAGAGATGTCCTTTTTGTATAATTAAATTTGTAAAAAATAAGTACAAATGTTACTTTTTCATTAAAAAATTAATTAATCATAACTAAATAAAAGACTTTAAATTATTCGTCCTTCCATAAAGTTTTAAATAGACAATAATGACAATAGATTTACAAAAATCTACATGCATGATTACGACTTCATAAAGGTCATAAGCCATAAACCGCCCTCACGGGTTGGATCCGTTAGTAAGGCGCCTGGCCGATTTGAATGAGGTCCCAGATTCGAGGGTCGTCATTTGCACACGGGACTAAAAATCCTGGTCTGCTGACATTAATTCCCTCGACCCCAAGCGCCTCACTGCACCAGCACTCATCGTGATTTGCCTCCCTCTGAACATCCGTGGAGCAGGGATCAGGGGGCCGTTGGGATGACGGTTCCACCTTTTGAATAAGCCATAAACCGCCTAATCTACAATCCATACCTAAAATTTTTAATTTCTTTATATTTATATTTATAGTTTTTATGAGTTCGTGGATTGTCCTCCTAAATTCCTAATTGGTCGAGTTGAATTAATTTGAAGATTTTTCAACCTATTAAAATAATAAATAAACCCATCCCATCAAATGGTGGACCTGTCACGGACGACGACTTTTTATCAGAGGGTGCATGTAAAATTGGGAATTACCAAAAGACATATTAAGGTTGTATTTTTATCAAAGGACGCAGCAATTAAAGTGATCTTCCTCTTATACCCCTCCAATTAAGAATTATCTTTCTCTTTCTCTTCCTCAGTTAGAATTCTGAGACATTTGAATCTGTTTTTTTCAGTCTTTTCAATTTAAAATAATATATTATGGGAATTAACTAAAAAAACGTAAAATAAATAAAGAAAAATATCTTAGTTAACAGAAACATCTCTTCTAGCATGATTTCAGAAATATAAAGAGATGTTTTTTTATATTTGATTAATATAAATTAATATATTAAATAATATATTAATATATAAAAAAATCTATCAAAACACGTGATTTCAGATTCAACCCCAAGCAGGGCCTGAAGTCGCTTGAAGTCAAATGACTTCAGGCCCTGCATGCACTCAAAATTTTTTTCATTTTAAAAATATTTTTTATTATATTTAATCATGATTTATTAAATAAATTATTTATAAGATAATTTTTTATATAATTCTACAAGTTATGACAAAATTCTCTCATTTTATTGAAATATTAAGGTATGATCAAAACATGCTTACATTTGTTTAAACTTGAAATAAGAAAGTTATATCTGGATACTACCTAAATACACAATGCATAGCAAAATTGGGTTTTTGCGGACCATCAACTCATATTTTCAGAATTTGTTGCAATAAGACTTTTGTAGGTCTATCAGTGGGTACGACACAAGTGGCACGATACAAGAAAATCATTTTTAGTGGTTAGGATTAAGTTTTGACATCATAATTTCCGCTCAACCCAACCTAGTGATATCAAGTATTAAGAAATTCAAATATCGTAGGTCCATCAGTGAGTTTTGGCAAAAACTCATTGATGGACCTATAAAAGTTCGATTGAAATAATTTCATATATCATGAGTTTATGGTGTTACAAAGACTCGAATTGTGCTATCCAATATATATTTAGGGGCATTTGAGATATTCTTGGGATGTGGCACCTCAGCATTATGCACAATATAGAATATCTCTCGGTGCATTCCTATGTATGATTCTACCCAGGAAGTTGAATAATTTTAGCACTCCCTGGATATTTTAGGGAAGGGGAAAAAAGTTGAAAAGAAATGAGTTGGTGTGCTCCTAAACTTCATCCCCTGAAAAAATCAATTGGATTTCATTTCAGGTCCAAAGAAGACCTTAAATAAATTGATTTAGGCCCTCTTTGGGCCTAAAATATTTTTATTTCAGGCCCAAAGAGGACTTGAAATTTTATGAATATTTAGCTGTTTTCTTATGAGTTTTGGTTTTTTGGAAGAATATAACAACGAGGTTATACTTTTTAGTTGTTTTCTTAAGAACAATTGCTTACTGTAATTTGCTTTCATACAGATAGTTGGGGATGTACATTGGTTATGTTGTTGAATTGTAATAGTTTTTCATATAAAATATCAGTTTCTAGTAAATACTCTCAGGCTAAAGAGGGTCTGAAAATTTTCATTTCAGGCTCAAAGAGGTGTTATCTGATTGCAATAGGAACTATAAAAGTCCTATTGCAACAAATTCTGAAAATATGAGTTGATGGTCTATAAGGAACCCAATTTTACTATGCATTGTGTATCTAGGTAGATCCAGATTGAACCTTCTTATTTCAAGTTTAAACAAATGTAAACATGTTTTGATCATACCTGAATATTTCAATAAAATGAGAGGATTTTGTCACAACTTATAGAATTATATAAAAGATTACCCTATAAATAATTAATTTAATAAATCATAATTAAATATTATAAAAAATATTTTTAAAATGAAAAAAAATTTGAGTATACGTTGGGCCTGAAGTCAAATGACTTCAGGCTCTGCGTGAGTTTGAATATGAAATCATATGTTTTGATAGGTTTTTTATATATTAATATATTATTTAATATATTAATCAAATATAAAAACATCTCTTTATATTTTTGAAATCATGTTGGAAGAGATGTTTCTATTAACTGAGATATTTTTCTTTGTTTACCTTACATTTTTTTAGCCCGATTTCAATAATATATTATTTGAAATTGTAAAGTTTGAAAAAGAAAGTTTAAATGTCTCAAAATTCTAATTGAGAAAGAGAAAAATGAAACTTCAGTATGACTTTTGATAATTCATAATTTTCACGTGCGCTTTTTTATAAAAAGCTGCACGGACTATCTGTCCCGGTCCATCTAACATCTCTAGATATATTTAATTATTCATATATTATGGATAGAGAAAAACACTATCGCTAGTGATAATGAATCCAAGGACAAAATGATGGTCTGAATTATAAAATATTATAAAGTTTATAATTCGTTCGTTTGAACATTTCGTTAAATATTTTTTTTAAAAAAATTATGTATTAATTTATGTAAATTTAATTTTTATTTTATAAAATCCATAAATTACTCATAATATATTAAAATAAAAACAATTAAGTTTCATGTATAAAATTTAATGTTTGACTTAATTTATATGTAAGATAATATTTTTAGTTAAATTTGATAAAAAGCTCAGATAAAAATTTTAATAAATAAAATTGAACAGGTTGGATTAGTAAATAAATAAGATTAAATAAAATTAATGTTGAATCCACTTGAATCATTACAGAAATAAAAGGTTCTTTCTATAGTGCGGCGGTTAAAAAATATGACCGAATTTTTAGATAAAAAATTTTAATGTACATTTAAAATATATTATATTTGAGAAATTTATAAAGTTTATGACCAGATCCATAAGACATGGATTGATTAATAAATTTAATTTTCAGTTTTAAAGATTGATTAAGTAATTTCTATTCCAATAAAATTATTAGAGTTTTCTTAAATCTATCTATATAACATGTAATTACGTTGAACTATTATATCGATCGAAAGAAATATATCTTAGATAGATTTAATGTATTTATTTTGATAGAGACCCAAATGAAATTACTTTTGTTTAGATCATACATAAAATATGTTCACCTAAAGAAAGATATATTGTGTGACAGATTAAAATTGTTATAAGTTATTGATAAATTTATAACTCATATAAAGTGTTGATTATGTGCATAATTGGTCGGTCTAAAAAAATTATTATGTGACGAATTAAAGTTTGAGTTATATCTGAGAGTACCGCTAAGAAATTATATTTTAGTGCATGGAATAAAATACAATGTTATATATATTTAGTATCTTATAAAGAGCGTATTTATATATATTTAAAATTTCATTTTATTTGCATAATTTCATTCATGATCTTGGCTTTAATTAAATATGAACTTATATAATCTACACTCTTCTAAATTAAGTGCAAATCTATTACTGTTAGTATTAATAATATCCTCATACCACCTGCTTCGAATTTTACTGAGTGGAATGAATACGTACATATAGTCTTAGGCTACATGAACTTAGGTGGCGCTTGGTAAGCGGGTTTAAAAGGTGGGAATGAGAATGAAATCTATTTCATTCCCATTGATGATGCTTGGTATACGGGAATCGGAATCAAAATAAGGATATGATACCCTTGATTTCATAACCCACCCCCCACTAGGTTATCATCAAACCCATAAACCCCTCAATCAAACCCATTACCATTCCCATTGTCAAATTTATACCAAGCGCCCCTTTAGGTTATGCATTGAGATATGATCGTCCCACACTCCTAACTAGTACTAAAAAAAATGATTAACGAGGTTACCAACCAACCTCGGGCGACCGGCCCGGCCACACGGAAGTTTCCCACCGACCGCTAGGGTAAATCGGGAAGCGCTCGCAGTGGGCGGTCTAGAAGCCCAGCGTCCCAGGGTTCGCGCCCCATTTGGAGGAAAAATTCCTGCAAATGCGCCGTAGCTGGGAATCGAACCGAGGATGCCTGGGAAAGCGACTAGTCGCCCTACCGCTGCACCATAGCCCCGGTGGCACTCCTAACCAGTACTAGCACTATAGAGTAGAAGGTTGAATTTGAATAGTGGAAGTGATCGAATCGCATGTGTCTAAGTATCATGAGACTTTCCATTTCGACACTAATTAAAGGCTCGATAATTGATGAAGATGATGCTAGGAGTTTCCTTAGCTAATTAGCAAACCGTTTCTTGGCAAAAGAGAAGATCGAGACTACCACACTTCTTTCAAAGTTGGTAACTATATGGTATAACGACAAAGGAAATATCAGGGAGTGCATTATGGAAATGTCCAATATTGCTATAAGTTTGAAGGCACTTAAACTGGATAGGTCTGAGTTTATATTAGTGCATTTCGTCTTGATGTTTCTGCCTGCACCGTTCGCTACTTTTAGGATATCTTATAATACTTAAAAGAGAGAGACATTGAATGAACTTAAAACTCAATGCATGCAAGACGAGGAGAGACTATGGTGTGAAATACCTAAAAGTGCTTACCTAGCATCTGGTTCCCCAAGGTTCAAACAAGAAGAGAAAGAGAATCAACAATGGAAAGGGAATGTAAGCTGTAAATTCTAGGGGGTTTAGCTATAAAGAGCATAAGAAGCTGGATAAGGAGTTCACTTGATTCTTTTACAAGAAGAAATGTCATATGAAGAAAGACTGCCCCAAGTATGTCAACTGGCATGTAAAGAAGGGTAAATTTCTCACTATTGTTTGTTCAAAAGTCAATTTGGCTATTGCACCCATTAATACTTGGTGGATAGATATCGGTGCTACTATTCACATAAGTGTTACTATGCATGATTGTCTCAAGAGTCGACTTCCGTTTGATGGCGAAAGATATATCTATACAAGAAATGGAAAGAAGGTTAAAGTGGAGTTCATTGGTGTTTTTAGGCTTTATTTATGAATCAATATTTTTCTAGATTTGGAAAATACATTTATTGTACTATCTTTTCGACGGAATTTAATTTCAATTTTTGTTTGGATAAATCAAGATATTCTTATTCAATTAGAAATGAAATATTTAGTATTTTTTTAAATGTTAGTGTTGGTTGGCAATGATTTTTTAGTTGATAAACTTTATAAATTAAACATCATAACTCTTATAGTTGATAACATGATTATGCATCGTATAGATATGAAATATAAATTGACGAGCGAGAATTCGTTCATGTTGTGGCATAGAAATTTAGAACATTTATCTAGACAATACCTAAGAAGGTTAATGTCACATAGAATTCTCAATTCCATTGATATATCAAACTTTGATATCTGCATAGATAGAGTATGTTAAAGGGAAAAAATAATAACAAAAGGAAAAAGGGAGCAAGTCAATATAGTGACGTATTGGAGTTAATATATACGGATATTTGTAAAACATTCCTAAGGCATCATTAAATGGACACACTTATTTTATTAGTTTTATAGATGACTACTCTCGATTTGGCTATTTGTACCTTATTCATGAAAAGTCATAATCGTTGGACATATTTAAAATTTTTAAAGTCGAAATTAAAAATTAACTAGGTAAGAAATAAAGTCGTCTGATCCAACCATAGATTTAAATATTATGGTCGATATAATAGATCAGATGGATAACATCTATGACCGTTTGTGAATTACCTTACAAAGTATGGGATTGTACCTTATTATATCACGTCTAGTACACCCAATCAGAATGATGTAGTTGAACGACGTAATCATACCCTAAAAGATATGGTATTAAGTATGATGACCTTCGCTTCTTTACCTGAATCTTTCTGCTGTGAAACACTTAAGATTATAGTTTATCTACTCAATAGAGTACCTAGTAATGCAATAACTAAAACCCCATTTGAGATGTTGATGGGTGGACAACATAGCATTAGACATTTGCACGTCTAGGATTGTCTAGCTAAGGTTAGATCTTATAAGCCTAACGAAAAGAAATCGGACTCAAGAATAGCTAGTTGCAGTTTTATAGGTTATTTTGAGAAATCATGAGGGTATAAATTTTATGATCCCTCTAATCGACCCTTCTTCGAAATGGAAACCATCAAATTCATTGAGGACAGTGAGAGTGATAAGGTCAGGGAACTATTTTTTGAGGAAAGCATTGGTGATATGATACTCCTATGGTCACTACTAGTGTGATCAATATTGACGTAGTTACCATACCGCACATTATGGATATCACACATCAGTGAGAATAGTGAACCAAAATATTCCTGTAATATCTCCAATGCAATTGGAGGAACCTATCACACAAATTGAGTTATTGTCTCATATTAATAGGCACATACTTCAACCACCTCAAGTACAAGTGTCTTTAAGACGATCTACAAGGGAATAGAGAACCACGACTTATTGTGATTATTTTTATCTTCAAGAGTATGATTTTAACATTGAGTTGGAAATGTTATTGTGTGCACTTATATGCCAAGACACTTTTATGTATATATGAATAATTATTTTAATAAAGACAAGTATTTATTGTTAATCATTTACTTTTTTATATGTATATGATTAATGATAAAGTTTCACAGATTAATTAATCTGAAAATAGTCCTTGATTGCATAGATATTTAGAGGGGGCATAGATATCTAGATCAACGCTGAGTATGACTAGATCAAGATAAACCGAGGGATGAATATCTAAGTTGTACTTGGGGGTGCCTTGAGTTTAGAAGTACACTAGACACAACCCACTTAAGAGAACACTGCATATTAGCATCATTGGTCCTTGATCTTAATGAACATCTAAGTTGTATTAGCATCATTGATCTTTTGACTTGAGACCTTCATTTATTCTATGCGTGGAGTTATGTATTTTGATACCGTTAAAAGTAATTTTTAATCGAATTGTGATTAATAAGATAGTTGGGTGTATGACAAAATGTAGAGAGAATATTATTGATCGAGTTAATAGAGGATTCATCGATATCTTGGATTAGAGAATTAACATCCTGACCACTTGATAGAAATATTATTGACTCGAAATCCCTGGCCATGAAGGAATGATTATCATTCAAGATGAGTCTATTATATCTTGGAAATCTAGTAAAACAATTAAATTGGTGATAATGCATAGTGCACCAAATAAATTTGGATATAGGGTAGAGATGAAGAGATTAAATTACACAGTAATCGGTTCATGATGGTTTTTAGTTTATAACTAATATTCTATCATGTTGGGTGACTAAAAACTTAGACGATTACCTTAGCCTGTGTATGAATTTACACTGCCTTCGTGTGTAGAACCTAGAGGGTCGCATGCATAGCACATAGAGATGAATAATATCTGTAATTGATTATTTTAGCGGATTCTAAAATTAATCAATTTATTATTTCTAAATAAGAATTAATTGGATTATTAATTATGTTTGAAATATTGAACGCTAGAACGAATCAAGATCAAATATGAATTTATTTGATCTAGAGAAGAGAAAATGGAGTTTGTCTTTTATTCTCTTTGGAGAAGATGAGGAGTCATAATTATGATTATTAATGGAGAAGATGAAGAGTCTCTATTAATAATTATTATTGGAGAAGATGAAAAGTTATAATTATGATTATTAATGAATAATTTAAAGAGCTGCAATTATGCTAATTAATGAAGAATATAAAGAGTTATACCTCTTTATCTTCCTTGGATGCAATAAATAGTCACCCTTGGAAGAAGACTTGGGAGCATGACTTCTCCTTTGTCTTTCTTGCAATAGCTTCTCCATTTCTCCCGGGAAACCTTTGGCAACCTACTCCTTCATTGATCAGAGACACATCTTCAAATCCATAGTGCTTCCAAATATTTTTGTCGATCCAAGTGGCTAGCACCTAATGAATCATCTAGTTCTTGATCTAGTGCACATGTATACCGCTAGAGGAGTCACACATGGGACTCTCATTTGTTCATGAAATCCTTTATAAATAAGCAAAGGATTATGAGGTATATTTTCATTCCATGTTACATTTCATGTTATTTTGTTTAGAACTATATGTACCACGAAGAGATCTATGATTTAAGTGCAAAATTTGTTTTATTATAATTATTCCACTGTGCTCAGAATCCAATAGTGGTATTAGAGCAATTCATGGTTGGATCATATAGTGCAAAACCTCTTCTTCAAAATTTTGAAGATTAGTGTTTCGAGAGATTTCGAAGAAATTTTGATTTATCTCATGTTATACTTTAGCATTTCAAGATAGAAATGTAGAAATGAATTTTATCTGTCAAACCTGTAGAGGTATATATGTTACAATTTAGATATAAATTTCTTATGAACGAAGTACGTGATTGCTTCAAGATTTATAGAGATAAATCTCGTAATGAGATTGTGTGGATGCATAAGAAGTTATTTAGTGGTGAGACATTTTAATAATTATAAAATTCCTTAAATATTTTAAGTTAAGATTTGTTAAAAGTTCTTAATTAAGAACTATGATGATAGTTAGAGTTTTTACATAAGTCGATACAACTCAGCAGTAGACTTGTGTTAAAACATCTATAATTTATCATAATTATTAGTGGGTCGACTTAATTCAAATTCGTTGATTTGTTTAACTCAGCTAAGGTCAATTGATTTGAGGGGTAAGTGTTGAAAATATAAGATTCGACAAAAATATATCGGAAGTCACATAGATTTGTGATTGGTAAGTTAAGGCCTACTTGATGAACATAGCATATTGGTACAGCTCAGTTGTATGCATGCTATATGACTCAGGGTTTCAATCATATTAGGAATTATTACCAACCAATTTCCGATTCTAATAGTGGGGGTTGTTGAACTTGAATAAAATAATAGGATTTATAAAGTTCTTTATTAAATGTATTCCATAAATACTAAAACTCTGCTTTAAATTATCATTTTAGATGAACCTTTCGTTGTGAAACATTCTCGAGAAAGAGAATGCCCTCTTCGGTTCCAACTACCTGGAATGGTATTGGAAACTAAAAATTATCTTGAGATATGAGAAAAAAACTACGTGCTCGAAAATGAACCTATAAAAGAGCCTGTGCTAAACACTTCGGAGGAATATCAGTCATATTACTCTTAGTATATGGAAGATGCACTGGATGTGCAATGTATCATGCTGTCTTCTATGTCTCCCGAGTTCCAGAGACAACATGAGAACATGAGTGCTATGGAGATTGATCAGCACTTGCGTGAGCTCTTCCAAGAAAGTGCAAGAGTAGAGAGGTATGAAACATCTCAATCATTATTCCGTACCATGCTGGAGGAAGGAAATCAAGTTGGGCCTCATGTACTTAAGATGATCGAGTACATAGAAAGGCTCGAGAGCTTAGGTTTCAAGTTGGACCAAAACTTGGCCATTGACTTGGTCTTATCGTCACTACCTCCATCTTTTTCCAATTCGTGTTGAATTCAATATGAACAATATGGATAAGAGTTTGACTAATCTGATAACAATGTTAAATACTGCTGAGAAGGATATGAAGGTAAATCTTTCACTGTATGCAATGATGGTCAGAAAAATCAACAAACGCCCTAGCACCGGGAAATTTAATCCCAAGGCTAATGCAGTGAAAAATCCCAAATATCAAGCTCAAAAGAAGCTTAGGAAAGGGACGCAGGTGCCCCAATATAATGAGAAGGAGGCCATGTGTTTCTATTGTAGCAAGAAAGGTCACTGGAAGAAAAACTACTATATTTTCATGAAGAAGAATGCTAGTGGAGAGGATGCTTCCGGTATCTTTATGATAGAGAGCAATCTTTCTGTTTCTTCATCATGGGTCATAGATTTTGGAAGTAGTTCTCACATTTGTACCAGCATACAGAGTCTAAGTGATTGCATACGGTTGTCCAAGGGCGAGATGGACCTACGAGTAGCTAATGGAGCGAGAGTTGCTGCTTTAGCTGTAGGAACTTATTCAATAAACTTGCCTAGTGGACTAGTTTTGAATTTACATAACTATTATTTTGTTCCTAGTTTCTCAAAAAATATCATTTTGGAGTCGAGTTTGGGCGCCAAAGGATTTGTATTTCAATTCAAGGACAAGTTATGTTTCTTTTATTTGAACAATGTGTTCTATAGGAATGGTTCAATGAATAATGGTCTTTATGTTTTTAACTTAGATGAACCGATTTATTCTATTGAAAGCAAGAAACAGAAATTGCATGACTCAAACTTGATATATCTCTGGCACTGTAGATTTGGTCATATAACCCAAATATGCATCGCTAAATTACTCAGTAATGAGTATTTGTACTCTTTTGAATTAGAGTCCATAGATACACGCGAAGCATGTTTACAAGGCAAAATGACCAAGAAACCTTTCACCAAGATAGGTGAATGGGCAAAGGAACGACTAGAACTCATACATAGTGATGTGTGTGATCCATTGCAAGTTCAGGCTAGAGGAGATTATACCTACTTCGTGACTTTTACTGATGATTTAAGTAGATATGGATATATCTACTTAATGAGACATAAGTCTGAAACTCTAGATAAGTTTAAGGAGTTTAAGAATGAGGTAGAAAATCAAAGTGGCAAGAAGATTAAAGCTCTTCAAAGTGATCGAGGTGGCGAGTATCTAAGCCAAGAGTTCATTGATTACCTAAAAGAGTGTGAGATAGTTTCCCAACTTACACCTCCTAGAACGCCAGAATGGAATGATGTTTTGGAAAGGAGAAATCACATACTCATGGAAATGGTTAGATCAATGATGAGTCATGTAAGTCTTCCAATGTTGTTCTGGGGCTATACCTTAGAATCAACAGCATATATACTTAACCGAGTTCCAACCAAGTCAGTAGATAAGACTCTTTATGAATTATGGTTTGGAAAGAAACCAAATTTATATTCTCTTAAAATATGGAGTTGTGATGCTTACGTGAAGAATGAAAATTCTAATAATCTTGTAGCAAGATCTATAAAGTGCATGTTTGTAGGTTATCCCAAAGCTATAATGGGATACTATTTTTATCTCCCAAGTGAGCACAAAGTTATTGTTGCTTGATATGCCACTTTCTTGGAAAGAGAGTTTATACCTAAAGAAAGTAGTGGGAGTAAAGAAAGTTTTGAAGAAATTACAGACTCTACAAATAGGATGGAAAATGAACAATTAAACAATGAGAGAGTACCATAAGTACAAGTGTCTCCTTTATCCGAGACTGTTCTAGAAACGCGAGATCAACGTAAGTCTACAAGAATACACTGATAGCCAAACAGATATGGTTGGTTGGTAATCCAAGATGAGGAAGTGCTACTTATCGAGGAAGATGAACCATCGACTTATGAGGAAGCAATTGCTTCAAATGATTCCGAGAAATGGCTAGAAGCCATGAAATCTGAAATGGACTCCATGTACGCCAACCAAGTTTGGGAGTTGGTTGATTGCCAATTGGGGTAAAACCCATACGGTGCAAATGGATCTTCAAGAAGAAGATTGACATGGATGGGAATATAAGTACCTATAAAGCAAGGCTTGTAGCAAATAATTTCAATCAACGTTAAGGAATTGACTATGATGAAACATTCTCATTCGTTGCAATGCTTAAGTCCATTAGGATTTTGCCAGCTATAGCAACCTACAAGGATTACGGGATTTGGCAAATGAATGTTAAAACTACTTTCCTAAATGGAAGATTACAAGAGGAAGTATATAAGGTACAACCTCCCGGTTTTATAACATCAAAGAACGCCAATAAATTATGTAAGCTCAAGAAGTCTATTTTTGGACTAAAGCAAGCATCTTGGAGTTGGAATTTGTGATTTGACGAAGCAATTAGAGAATTTATTTTTTGTCAAGAATCCAGAAGAACCTTGTGTTGGTGCTGGAAGCACCATATCGAACCTTGTTTTGATATTGGCAAAGGGTTCAAAGTTAAGTATTATTGGTGCTCTAACGATGTTACTCAAGTGTGCAGGAAAAGTCTTAGGTACACTAGGCACGAAGTCCTGGATCTAAGAATTGGGCACTAAGTCCTGGCCGCGGGCTAGGCAACTAAGACCTGGTGAGTAAAGCTGGACACTAAGTCCTGGATGAGGGCTGGGCACCAAGACCTGGCCGAGGGCTGGGTACTGAAGACCTGGTGAATAAAGCTGGGCACTAAGACCTGGTCGCGGATTGGGCACTAAGACCTGGTGAGTAAAGCTGGGCAAAAGTCCAACCGGAGGAGCCGGTTGGCAAAAAGGTAAATTCTCCCGAGAGGAGTAGGTGAGGATGCGCTCCCCGTAGGAGGGAACATTAGGCGCCGGTTCGACCTAGGGCTTTATTTGGGAAGCCCAAAGTCAGAACCAAGACAACTTAGGCTGTAAATCATGGTTAATATATCATTTGTATATGCTTTGTGTGTTTTGGAACTAACCCTGGTTGCAGGAACGAAGGGATGAAGTTTCTGCATTCAAGCGCCTCAATGGAGTGAGGCGCCTGTATTGACACAGGCGCCCCAGTGCAAGGCCAATCCAGCCATTCGAAGCAAACTGCCTCTGGACCAAGTCAAGTGAGGCACCTGTGTTAACACAGGCGCCCCAGTCAGCTCAGGCGCCTCAATGGAAGGGGATAGGCACTGACCAAGTTTGTGGATTGGAGTTCTCGTAGGACAGGCCATGTGTCAGGCGCCCCCTTCGATACAGGTGCCCCACTGACTACTATAAAAGGGGGTTCACCCCCAAGGCTTCTACATCAATTACTTTCAACTCTTACGCTCAAGCGCTCCGCTCCGACAAGTTCCGTACTCATGATTCAAGCGTTGACGACGACCCACTGCTCCGGAAACTTCCAACCACTCCGGTCGTCGGTAAAAGCTAATTTTGTTAAGTGTTGTAATTATTTTTCAATTCTATATTTGTACTCTCGACTTGTAATCATTTACGAAAATATAGAATTGCCCATCGTAAACGGTTAAGGGCCGTGGGCCTTGGAGTAGGAGCTGATAACCAGTTTAGTCGTATTACAGTTTCAATTAATTTCCTTGTTTCAAGCAATTATGTTGTAGTAGTTGAACCGAATCGTCTCTCAAGGACCCAATACGATGCGTGCACTTCTTCGGTCTATGAAAAATAGTGAATTGTAGAAAAATAAAAGCTGGATAAACAAAACATGTTTTCTTGGGGTTGCAGATAGCAAAACAATTAAACGTAACTACAGACTTCTACTTAATAGTTTTCACTACTCAGAATTGAAGTATCAAGCTACTAATTATTTCGGGCAGCAAAAGAGCATTTAAAACTTGGAAATTTCAGCAGGGGTTTAACTAGAAATCCTAACTAAACGGCAATCCATTTCATCATCAAGCACAGGTTCAATTGAAGCCATTCAACAAGCACCTTGCATTCGAATAGTAAAAGATTGAAAACATGGGCAATTTTCTATAAGAGATGAGCTGTAAAAATAATAAGCTAAGCTGGGAATTTGAAACTAAGCTGGAGATTTCTATTCTAAGATGGAAAACATGCAGTAATTCGAAAGCAACTAAAAAAGGAAATGTAAATGATGTTCTACAGCCAGTAAACAAGAAGGAACAAGTAAAAGGAAGCTAAAATTAGGTGTCCGATGGAAGAAACTCCGCTCCGACAAAGCCGATCGCTCCCCAGCCGGAGTAGAAGAGGAAAGGGACTATGGAGTCGAAGAAGAAGGCCTCTCCAAGCTGCCGATCAGAGAAGAAACCCCTCTCCCATGGCTGCTTGCCGAAAAAAACTTCCCCCTTCCTCCTCAGCTGCGTGTGTGCGTGAACCGGTTTAGTCGTATTACAGTTTCAATTAATTTTCTCGTTTCAAGCAATTATGTAGTAGTAGTTGAACTAAATCGTCTCTCAAGGACCCAATACGATGCGTGTACTTCTTCGGTCTATGAAAAATAGTGAATTGCAGAAAAATAAAAGCTGGATAAACAAAACATGTTTTCTTGGGGTTGCAGATAGCAAAACAATTAAACGTAACTGTGGACTTCTACTTAATAGTTTTCACTACTCAGAATTGAAGTATCAAGCTACTAATTATTTCGGGCAGCAAAAGAACATTTAAAACTAGGAAATTTCAGCAGGGGTTTAACTAGAAATCCTAACTAAACGGCAATCCATTTCATCATCAAGCACAGGTTCAATTGAAGCCATTCAACAAGCACCTTGCATTCGAATAGTAAAAGATTGAAAACATGGGCAATTTTCTATAAGAGATGAGCTGTAAAAATAATAAGCTAAGCTGGGAATTCGAAACTAAGCTGGAGATTTCTATTCTAAGATGGAAAACATGCAGTAATTCGAAAGCAACTGAAAAAGGAAATGTAAATGATGTTCTACAGCCAGTAAACAAGAAGGAACAAGTAAAAGAAAGCTGAAATTAGGTATCTGGTGGAAGAAACTCTGCTCCGACAAAGCCAATCGCTCCCCAGCCGGAGTAGAAGAGGAAAGGGACTATGGAGTCGAAGAAGAAGGCCTCTCCAAGTTGCCGATCAGAGAAGAAACCCCTCTCCCATGGCTGCTTGCCGAAAAAAACTTCCCCTTCCTCCTCAGCTGTGTGTGTGCGTGATCCCCTCCCTTGGCTGCCCTAGCTTCCTTTTCTACCTCTCTTTTCCACCCTTGATTTCCCTTGATGAGTGGCCGAGATTACTTGCAAGAGATCTCCCTCAATTTCCATGCTAGATCCGAGTGGAGGGTTGTGATGTACCAGTTCTTCCGACTGCTCTGGACAGCTACAGATCGGACTGAGTGACCCCTGATCGGTCTGGACACTCCCTGATCGGTCTGGGGACCTATTAGGAACCTCCCTGATCGGACTGGTGACCGATCAGGATTTGATCAGTAGCTAAAATTCTGAGTTCTTCTGTGCCATCTCCTTCTGATCGGTCACTGGACCGTTCAGGCCTTCCCTGATCGGTCTGGTGACCGATCAGAGCTCCCCTGATTGGTCTGGTGACCAATCAGGGCTCCAACAGAATGAAATTTGAGTCTGATGTCGTCCTTTATGGATCCATCTTGCCCCGGATGTGCCCTTTTGATCCGATGATGCACAAGCTGTCCAAAAATTCAATAGAATGAAATATGAGTGTGAAAATGCAGAAAATTAATTAACCAATGAAAATACATCCTATTAATAATTATGCATCATTTCATAAACAAATACACCCCAGAGCCCCAAATTTCCCCACTAACGACACAAAATTTATCCATCAAATTGCTAATTATCACTCCCCCACACCTACTCTTTGCACGTCTCGAGCAAAAAGAAAACCAAGTTTATTGACTCAAGCAAGTTTACCTAACATGGAGGAAATCACCCAGTGGTAATTATTCAAGATCATCAAGCCTTTTGGAACCAAGTCCACATCAATTCCAATCTCACATTAGCCAATTGATAGTGGTGAATTGATCCAAGTCAATAGATCAAGCATGAAACTCTCATAGGACTATCCCTAACTCTCAGAACTCAATAAGTAGTGGAGCTCCACTCGAGGCTACTCATAACATTTCACTACCATATGCTTGCTCATTTTCTACTTCTCCATCATTGTAAATGCATAGTATACATGAATTAAAAGGATTTATTAAGAATTGAAATGGAATTAAAGAGAATCTAAGTGAAGCAAACAAATTGGAAGGGGAAAGAAATTAAATGCAAGAGTGAGAGCGTTGGAAGAATAAGCTTGATGAGTTACTCAACACGAGGTGCAACAAAGAACAAATCCTAGTAGGGCATGAGAACCTAGAAAGCAAATAATACCATTCATCAATGATAGAACAAGAGAGTAAATCAAACTCCTCTTCCATCTAATACTCTTCCTTATGCCACGATTTCAAAGAAATTCCTTGTGAGTAAATCAAATTCAATAGAATTCTCAGTTTTCAAGCTCCAGAACTTGGCAAGCAATCAGCTTAAGAAATCTTGATGCAGGGATCAATGGGGTTGCACTTCATTTTCATATCCAAATGTGTGTTGACTTGGAAGCTATTCGCAAGTTAGACTAGTTCTAGTGTAAGGGTGCAAGCAAAAACCTGCTGAAGACATGCTACAATTCTGATAGTGAGTAGAAACCTGAACATACTGATTTCAAAGCAGGTTCTAGACAGTACAACCACGTCTAGCATTAACTAGCATTGGTAGAGCAAAAATTCACATCAAGCTCTTATGCAAATAGGTCAGACCTTAGCACTCAAATAGTAAATGCCTCAGTTTGATACTTTGGGTTCTGTCAGCCTCAGACAAATCCACCAACCCATCAACTATAATTTAGAAATTTAAGGGTTCAACTCAGCTTAGTTCTTACTTTCAGCATCAATTAGAAACTTACTAGCTTCTCTGAAACTTTTCTGGACACAAGATCTTGTATTATTCCATTTGCTTATTGAATTTGACAACTCTGATTCCTTCTACTACAGTGAACAACAAAATTCCTCACAGATTCCAGCAACAAACATTGATTCAAGGAATTGCGAGTGCATTAAATCCCAGCTTGAATCATAAAGAATTAATATTGCAGTGGCCGGTAATACTTTAGTAGAGAACCAACCAACTTCCTTGCAGCTTCAATATTACCAATTCACAATTAAACTTTTCCATTTCTCTTCCCAATTTTTTTTAAATTCTCTTTTTTTTTTAAATTCTCTTTTTTTTCATCAACAACCATTTTTTTTTCTTCTCATCATAGTAGTTCAGCAGTATTAACAATCCTTACTTCAACACGTGCAAGAAAAATCAGAGTGCCTCCAACATTCAATTCCAAAATTCAGCTCAACCGATTTCACCATTCAAGACCAAAAAGCAAAGAAGGTGAACCAATCCTCATGAACCATTGCAAAATCATTAAGATATTTGAGAATAAGCTTACTCTCTCCCCCACACTTGGATTTGGCTGTCTTAGCAAAATAACTCATCAAGTCATCTACCAAACTCTCAAGGAAGAAGGACAAGTAACATGATAGAAGATAAACTTGTTGAGTGAATTATTCAGCTAGAATTTAAAAGGAAAAGAATTCAAAGGATGGTAAAAGAGATATCCTTCATCATATTCATTCCATGCATATGTTACTATGGTTTCAAAAAGAAGTAAAGCAAGTTCTAGAGTATCAATTGTCATGAGTGCCTTCACCCAAAAGAAAAGATCGATAATAGGCATGGTGGTCCTCACTAGGAACAATGTTAATCATGCTCAATCCAATATTAGAATCCTTCACCAACCAACAACTATATGCAAGTTGAGAACTAACTAAGGCATGATATCTATGACTCAATGATCTAAATAATTTTTCTCACTTTATGATTCCTCCAATGCATAGAAAAACTTAAGAGAAGTGCTACTTACAACCAACAAAAATAAATTGCGAGAAAATCAAAATGTATGTACAAAAATGAAAAAGCAAAGAACGGATTCCCCTCTAAGTCGGGTAGATCGCATGGTACAAGTCCACACGCTCCATTTTTGTTCCCTCCATGCCCTCATGGTAATGCTTCAATTGATGTCCATTCACCTTGAAGGTCGTGCCCGCCATATCCTGTATCTCAATAGCACCAAAGGGAAACACATTAGTAACAACAAAAGACCCTCCCACCTAGACTTCAACTTACCTGGATACCACTTGAGTCTAGATCTAAATAAAAACACCTTTTCTCCCACATGAAACCCTTTCCTCAAAATGTTCTTATCGTGGAAAGCCTTGGTCTTTTCTTTATAAATGCGTGAACTCTCATAGGCTTCCAGTCTTAGTTCCTCGAGCTCTTGTAGGTGCAACTTCTTTTCTTGCCCAGATTTTTCTAAGTCCATGTTGCAAGCTTTAACTGCCCAATAAGCCTTGTGTTCCACCTTCACTGGTAGATGGCAAGCCTTACCATACACAATCCTGTAGGGAGACATTCCAATGGGTGTCTTGTAGGCAGTCCGGTAGGCCCATAACGCTTCATCAAGTCTCTTGTTCCAGTCCTTTCGGTCTAGCCTTACAGTTTTCTCCAGGATAAGTTTAATCTCCCTATTTGATATTTCAGCTTGTCCATTTGTTTGAGGATGATACGGGGTGGACACTTTATGGATCACTCCATACTTGCTCAAAAGCGCTTTCATGTGCCTATTGCAAAAGTGAGACCCTTGATCACTGATGATCGCCCTGGGTACCCCAAACCTACAAAATAGGTGAGTCCTGACAAAATCCACAACAACAGATGAATCGTTAGTTCTAGTGGGGATTGCCTCCACCCATTTAGACACATAATCCACAGCCAACAAGATATAAATAAATCCATATGAAACAGGAAAAGGACCCATGAAATCGATACCCCAAACATCAAAAATCTTGCAAAATATCATGAGTTGTTGAGGCATTTCATTCCTACGTCCTAAGTTCCCAACTTGCTGGTAGCGCTCACAAGTCTTATGGAAGTGGTGAGAATCTCGAAACAAGGTAGGCCAATACATCCCTGCATCCAAAACATTCCTAGCAGTACGTTGAGGACCAAAATGACCCCCACATGCAAGTGTGTGACAAAATGAAAGTACTAACTGGAACTCACAATCAGGGATACATCTCCTAACTACCTGGTCGCTGCAAAATTTCCAAAGGTAAGGGTCATCCCACACGTAATACTTAGAATCACTAGCTAATTTATCACGTTGAGCTCTAGAAAAATGTGTAGGAAAACATGTGCAACCAAATAGTTGACGATCTCGGCGTACCATGACATACTACCTTGCAGCTGCAGAAGATGCTCATGTGGGAATACATCTGCAATCGGTGTACGATCTGTCTTCCCCTCAATCCTGCTCAGATGGTCAACTACTAGGTTCTCTTTCCCGCTCCTATCGCATATCTCCACGTCGAATTCTTGAAGCAGAAGCATCCATCGAATCAATCTTGGTTTCGAATCCGGCTTCTTCAAGAGATACCTAATAGTTGCATGGTCAGAAAAAATAATTACATGTGAGCACAATAGATATGAACGAAACTTATCCAAAGCAAAAACAATGGCTAAAAGCTCCTTTTCAGTTGTGGTATAATTGGCTTGAGCAGAATCTAGTGTCCGGGACGCATAACAAATGATGTGCGGCGCTCCATCCACCCTCTAGCCAAGCACTGCTCCCACGGCATGATCTGATGCATCACACATCAGCTCGAATGGTAAACTCCAGTCTGGGGCCCGAATGATAGGGGTCGATGTGAGAGCCGCCTTCAAGTGGTCAAAGGCGTCCCTACATTGCTGATCAAAATGAAACTCCACATCCTTTTGTAGCAAGGTCGAAAGAGGAAGGGCTATCCTGCTAAAATCTCTAATGAATCGCCTGTAGAAACCTGCGTGGCCAAGAAAAGAGCGAACGCCCCGCACGTATGCGGGATAAGGCAGAGATGTAATACAATCAATTTTTGCAGGATCTACTTCGATACCCTTCCGAGAGACTACATGACCTAAAACTATGCCATGCTCAACCATGAAATGACATTTTTCATAATTAAGTATAAGGTCAGTCTCTATGCAACGATGCAAAACTCTAGATAAGCTATCCAAACATGCATCAAAAGAGGATCCATATACAGTAAAGTCATCCATAAATACCTCCATGCAATGCTCTAAAAGATCTGAAAAAATGCTTACCATGCATCGCTGGAAGGTACCTGGGGCATTGCATAATCCGAATGGCATCCTCCTGTATGCAAAGTCCCAAATGGGCAGGTGAAAGTCGTCTTATCCTGATCCTCTGGAGCAATATGAATATGAAAGTATCTAGTAAAATCGTCCAAGAAGCAATAGTGTGATCTACCAGCAAGCCTCTCCAACATCTGGTCGATGAATGGTAAGGGGTAGTGATCCTTCCTCGTAGCCTGATTCAGCTTCCGGTAGTCTATGCATACTCTCCATGAACTCTGGACTCTAGTAGGAATCAAAGCACTCTCCTTGCCCTCCACCACTGTGATACCGGACTTCTTTGGGACCACCTGCACTGGACTCACCCACTGACTGTCGGAGACAGGATATATAATGCCAGCCTGTAGTAGCTTGGTTACCTCCTTCTTGACCACATCTAGAATAAGTGGGTTGAGTCTGCGCTGTGGTTGTCTCACCAGCCTTGCACCCTCCTCTAAGAAAATCCGGTGCATGCAAATGGATGAGCTAATCCCTGGTATATCTGCAATGGTCCACCCAATAGCCCTCTGACACATCCGTAGAAGATCTAGTAGCCTTTTCTCTTGACCTGGCTCAAGATGCTGAGCAATGATGACTGGAAACTGCTCATTCTCTCCTAGGTAGGCATACTTCAAGTGCTCAAGTAGGGGCTTCAAAGCAAGCTTTGGGGGTTTCAAGACTGATGGAAGCAATTTTTCAGGACCTGCCTCCAATGCAGACACCTCAGCGTCATCCACCTGGATAGTGTCACAGACTAAAGCTGATCCACCACTATCATCATCATCCTCATCTGAATCCTCTGTGTCGGCTAGATCTGAATCCGTGCTATCTGACTCCTCAGAATCTAGTGTTCCCAACACGTTAATGCCCAGCAGCGAATGATCCTCGTTTGGATATCTGATCGCATCAAGGATGGAGAATTCAACCACTGTGTCCCCAAACTCCATAGTGAGTGTCCCTGCATGAACATCAATCTTGGTTCATGCCGTCATCAGAAATGGCCATCCCAAAATTAATGGAGTTGAGCTTGAGGTTAAGTCCTTCTCCATATCTAAGATGTAAAAATCAGCTGGGAATATCAATTCCTTGACTTTAACCAATACGTCCTCTATGACTCCAACTGGATGAGCAAAACTGCGGTTGGCCAACTGAATGACCACCCCAGTAGGTTGTAATGGTCCAATGCCTAAAGAGATGAACACTGACTTGGGCATGACATTGATGGAGGCTCCTAAGTCTAGCATAGCATCCTCGAACATGCAGTCTCCAATCACGCACGGTACTGTGAAAACCCCTGGGTCTTTGCATTTCTGAGGCATTGGCTAGATCATAGCTGAGACATTCTTTCCCATACTGACCAACTCTGTCCCTTTCAGCTTCTTCTTGTGAGTGCACAGATCCTTTAGAAACATTGCATACTTGGGAATGTGTCTGATCACTCTAAGCAATGGAATGTTCACCTCTACTTTGCTAAAAATGTCAATCAGCTCCTGAAGCTCCTGTGTCTTGTCTGAGTCAACATTCTTCCTTGGGCCAACTGCTCACTGAGGGAAAGGTAACTGAATGGGTGCCTCTGGTAGTGGAAGTGTCTCTGGCTCTACTCCCGTCTGAGATCTCGAAAGATCAACCTCTGGTACTATGGAATCTGTGGGGTAGAAGCCTCCTGTGTAACTCGTCCACTCCAGAGTGTGATAGCACTTACATTCCCCCTAGGGTTTGGAATAGACTGAGAAGGTAGCTGACTAGATCCTTGAGCTTGTATCTGACTGGTGGTGGATGATAATTGTCCAATTTGTCGCTCCATGTTCTGAATGGAAGCATCAGTCCTACTCTGATATTGTCTATAGTCCCCCAGATGCTGCTGAAATTGAGTGCTAATCTGGTTGCTAATTTGAGTACTCAACTGAGTGCTCAACTGCTAAAAATTTCTCTCTTGTTCCTGAATCTGAGCGCTCATCTGAGTGCTAATCTGGGTACTAATCTGAGTGCTCAACTGAGTGCTAAGCTGCTGAAAATTCCTATCATGTTGTTGCTGAAAATGGGTGAGAAGTGGCTCCAAGGTGAGTGGAATTTCCAGCTTTTGTTGCTGACCTGGTGGAACTCTTGGAGGAGATGGACTACCATAAAATCTTGGTGGTCTCTGGACTGCAGGTGGCGCAACAGGAAGTGCTGGCTGATAAGGCTGCTGCTGATGTGATGTGTTCACATACCTCAGATTAGGATAATCTCTCCAACCTGGATTGTATGTGCTAGACAGGGGATCATAAGACTGCTTGTATCCATAAGACTGAGGCTTGGACTGAAAAGCATTTGCTGCCGCCACTTGACTTGCAAGATAAGATCCATCATCAACCTGCACCTGGGGGCATAGATCTGTAGGATGAGAGGTACTACTGCAAAGTTTACAAATCCTCATTGCTTGGGCTACTTGAGCTGAGGGCTGCTGAGAAGTTTGAAGTAGAGTCATCTGCCTAAGGAGAGAAGCCAAATCCTGAAGATTTACCTTCACGTCTTGAGCTTCCATATTCTGTCCTGTGATCTCATATACTCCTTTAGGCACCAATGGACGGCTCCCAAACTGTTGAGAATTTGTTGTCATAATAGAAATCAACTCTCTAGCTTCCTCCGGTGTCTTGTTCACTAAGGCCACTCCGCTAGCAGTGTCCACCATACTCCTGTCCATGGGAAGAAGTCCCTCATAGAAGTATTGAATGAGTAGCTGCTCACTAATTTGATGGTGGGGATAGCTGGAACAAAGTTTCTTGAAGCTCTCCCAATATCCATACAGTGTCTCTCCTGAAATCTGCTGGATCCCACATATGCTCTTCCTAATGGTAGTAGTCCTTGAAGCTGGGAAGAATTTCTCCAAGAAAGCTTTCTTCATTTCAGCCCAAGAAGTAACAAAAGCATGTGGTAATGTGTACCACCAGTCCTTTGCTCCATCCACAAGTGAAAATGGGAAAGCTCTCAGGTTGATGTCTTCTTCAGCAATACCATGTGGCTTCATAGTGGAGCATACAGTGTGAAACTCCTGGAGGTGTCTAGTGGGGCCCTCACCAGCTAAACCATGAAACTTTGGGAGTAGATGAATGAGTCCGTAATGTAGCTCAAAATCAACCTCTAACTCAGGGTACTGGATACACTGAAAAGTCAGCTCTAGTGATGCAAGCTCCCTCATGGTTCTGTTGTTCGCCATCTGGAATTCTGACAAAGGGTCGCTACTGGTAGACAGTCTAGCAATCTCTAACTGAGCTCTCCTCTGTGCATGGAAGGTCCTTTCTATCTCAGGATCAAAATCAGCTAAACTAGAGTAGGAAGACCTGGTCATGCACTGCACATCAAATGAAGAAAAGTAGTGAGATGCAAGAATTAACCAGAAAATTCAGAATTATTGCAAGACCTAAAAATAAACAAACATCATAAAAGGGTCCCCAGCAACGGCGCCAAAATTGATAACTATTTTAGTCGCATACAGTTTCAAATAATTTTCTCGTTTCAAGCAATTTTGTAGTAAGAGTTGAACCGAATCGTCTCTCAAGGACTCAATACGATGCATGAACTTCTCCGGTCTATGAAAAGTAGTAGCGTGCAGAAAAGTAAAAACGACCTAAGCAAAACATGTTTTCTTAGGGTTGCAAATAACAAAACAATTAAACTTAGCTATGAACTTCTACCTAATAGTATTCACTACTCAGATTTGAAGTATCAAGCTAACTGATTGTTTTGGACAGCAAAAGAACATTTAAAACTAAGAAAACGCAACAGGGGTTTATCTATAGATACTAACTAAACGGCCATCCATTTCATCATCAAGCACAGGTTCAATTGAAACCATTCAACAAGCACCTTGCATGCGAATTGTAAAAGATTGACAAAATGAACATTTTTCTGCAAGAGATGAGCTGTGAAAACAATATGCTAAGCTGGAAATTCGAAACTAAGCTGGAGATTACTGTTCTAAAATGGAAAATATGCAAAAATTCGAAAGCAATTGAAAGGAAATGCAACTGATGTTCTACAACCAGTAAACAAGCAGAAACAAGTAAAAGAAAGCTAAAATTAGGTGTTCGGTGGAAGAAAGCTCTGCTCCGATGGAGCCGATCGCTCCCCAGCCGAGGTAGAAGAGGAAAGGGACTGTGGAGTCGAAGAAGAAGGCCTCTCCAAGCTGCCGATCAGAGAAGAAACCCCTCTCCCATGGCTGCTTGCCGAAAAAACTTCTCCCTTCCTCCTCAGCTGCATGTGTGCCTGATACCCTCCCTTGGATGCCCTTGCTTCTTTTTCTACCTCTCTTTTCCACCCTTGATTCCCCTTGATGAGTGACCGAGATTACTTGCAAGAGATCTCCCTTCATTTCCATGTTAGATCCGTGTGGAGGGTTGTGATGTACCGGTTCTTCCGACTGCTCTGGACAGCTACAGATCGGACTGAGTGACCCCTGATCGGTCTGGTGATCGATCAGGGTTTGATCAGTAGCTAAAATTCTGAGTTCTTCTGTGCCATCTCCTTCAGATCGGTCACTGGACCGATCAGGCCTTCCTTGATCGGTCTGGTGACCGATCAGGCCTCCCCTGATTAGTCTGGTGACCGATCAGGGCTCCCCTGATTGGTCTGGTGACCAATCAAGGCTCCCCTGATTGGTCTGGTCACCAATCAGGGCTCTAACAGAATGACATTGGAGTCTAATGTTATTCTTTATGGATCCATCTTCGCCCCGGATGTGCCCTTTTGATCCGATGATGCACAAGCTGTCGAAAAATTCAATAAAATGAAATATGAGTGTGAAAATGTAGAAAAATTTAATAATCAATGAAAATACATCCTATTAATAATTATGCATCATTTCATAAACAAATACACCCCAGAGCCCCAAATTTCCCCACTAATGGTACATAATTTTATTGGATCGAGAGAAACGATAGAGAGGGGGTGAATATCGTAAAATGTTCGGATTAATAAATAGAGTATGCACAGCGGAAATTAAAACAATCAAGCACGCAAACACCAAGATTTTTACTTGGTTCGGAGTCGCGGTCGGCTCCTACTCCAAGGCCCACGATCATTGTCTGTTTACTATGGGCAATTATATATGTGCGCAAAACAGTTTACAGAGAGATATTACAAAAGTAGTATTGTAAATTTAAAATCAGCTCTTCGTTACCGACGTCCGATGTAGATTGACTTTTCGGGGCTGTGGGACGTCGTCAGCGCTTGTATCTCCAGTTGGGATGTTTCCGGAGCAGAGCGCAGAAGCAGAAGAGCGTAGGAGCGTTGTTAGAATCGTTGTTTGAAGCCTTGGGGTCGAGGGCCTATTTATAGCCCCTGGGGGCGCCCGGAACGTCGGGGGAGCCCCCCCCCCCACGTGTCAGCCGATCCGATTCCCTCTCGGTCAGCTCTGATCCCTTAAAACTCAGGATCAGGCTTTGACTGGGCGCTCGGAACGCTGGGGGCGCCCGGTTGATCGGGTCTCCTCTTATCCGTTGGCTTCGCTGGGTTCTTCTTCGTTAGCTTCACCTGGGGGCGCCCGGGACACTGGGGGTGCCCGGGAGCATGGGGGCACCCGGGAGCACGGGGGCGCCCCGCCCATAAGCTGCCGAAGCTCACTTGACTTTACTTTGTTTTGTGTTCACCTTAGGGGCGCCCGGGACACTCCGGGCGCCCTGGTCAGCTGCTGCCTCACTCCTTTGAGGCTCTTTGAGCTGCAAACACTCGTTCCTTCGGTCTTGCATCCAAGGTTAGTCCAAAACAACATAAAGCAATAAGATGTTAGTTTGTACAACCTTAGCTATCTTGGTTCTGACTTGGGTCTCCAAAATGGAACCCTAGGTCGAACCGACGCCTACTATTCCCTCAACAGGGGAACACGTCCTCACCTACTCCTCTCGGGAGAATGTACCTGATGCCACCCGGCTCCTCCGGTTGGACTTTTTCCCAACAGTCCTTCGCCAGGAGCCTAGCTGTCCTTTGCCAGGTCTTCAGTACCAAGCTGCCCTTCGCTTGGTGCCTAGCAGTCCTTCGCCAGGTCTTCAGTACCAAGCTGCCCTTCGCCTGGTGCCTAGCAATCCTTCGCTAGGGCTTTGTATCCTGGCATTCCTTCGCCAGGTGCCTAGCAGTCCTTCGCTAGGGCTTTGCCTGCACACTTGAGTAACATGTTAGACAAACATTAATCCTTATCTTTTGAACCCTGTTGCCATTATCAAAACACAGGTTTGACTTGGGTGCTTTCTGCACCAACAATCTCCCCCTTTTTGATTTATGGCAACCCTGGTTCAAAAAGTTAAGTTAATCAGAACAAGTAAAATGAAATTTTGTTCCCTCCCCCTGGAAGGAATCTCCCCCTAGATTTTTCAACAGTTCATAGGGTTTTTGAAAATAAATTCTAAGTCTAAAGTTGGATTTAATTTTACTTAGAATAATTTTCAATAGAACTTTAAAGTCATATCTTCCAAAACAAGTTTTGTTGTGCACTTTGGAAAATTTATACTTTAAGTTAAAAAAATTTTAAAACAACTTAAGTACTAAGAAAGATTTTTAAACCTTTGAAGTACTTAAAAAAATTTTGCACACTTAAGTTTTGAAGTACTTGGAAAAATTTTGAAAACTTAAGTTCTGAAGTACTTGGAAAACTTTTGAAAATTTTGAAGTTTTGTAGAAATATTTTGCACACTTAAGTTTTGAAGTACCTGGAAAAATTTTGAAAACTTAAGTTCTGAAGTACTTGTAAAACTTTTGAAAAATTTGAAGTTTTGAAGTACTTAGAAAAAAATTTTTTGAAAACTTTGAAGTTTTGAAGTACTTGGAAAAGATTTTGTAGTACTTGGAAAATTTTAAAAACTTTGAAGTTTTGAAGTACTTGGAAAATTTTGAAAACTTAAGTTTAAATACCAAAAAAAACTTAGTATTTTTGAAAATGAATTAAGTACTTTTTGAATAAAGGATAGAGTTTGAAATTTTGGATTTAGAAAAAAAATTTTAAACTTTCCTTTCCTATCTCTCCCCCTTTGCCATATATCAAAAATAAATATAGCAGAAATAGGATAATTAAATTGCATAAAAGCGAATAATAAATTGCTTAATTTGCTGTACTGAGCCAATTCAGAATATAAACTAAACCAAATCTGTTTCAATTTTCTCTTTTAGGGTCCTGTCTAACCTAATTAGCTACTTACTAACTGTTATAAGCAGTAGTTTTTGCTAGGGTTAGTCAAGTTAAGTGTTCTGTTCAAGTTAGATTTTCTAAACTTGACACTTAACTTGATTACTGTGTAAGTTGTATTTAGTGCCCCAATTACTGCAGATGCACTGACTTATAGCATCTTGAATTACGGCAAAGACCTAAGCATCTCAACCCATTCTAGGTTATCAATGAAAAGTACCCTAAGGTGCTTGTGAGATGCTGGCTTCTAAATCTATAGGTGCATGCAGTTCTAGGGTTAGGGCCTAAGCTAAGTCCATTTTGCGAAAAAGTCCTAGTTTTGAAGTGGTATTTTTAAATTAAAACTAAGTCGAAAAAATATTTAAAATTTTTCAAAACTAAGTAAAAGCTGATTTTGAAAGCATTTAAAAATGAGTAAGAAAGCCAGTAGTAGACTGAACCTATTCTACCAAACATAATCAGGATCAGATATTCAAGTTAAATAACTAGTCAAACCAAATGGGTTATGTAACGACCCGAAAATTTTTTTTAATATTTTCTTTAAAATATTAAGCATGTTTAGATAATTTTCCGCATGACCTAGAAATATTATTATGAACATTAGCCTAGGAACCCATGTTCTTCTCATTTAAATCGAGAAACTAAGTATTAATGGACTTTATATGTGTTTCCTAGTACCATGATTATTGGTGGATTTTAGGTAGAATTTGATATAAAAATAAATGAATTTTAATGAGAAATATTAACATAATTATGGGCGAATTTTTAAAGAAATTTCGAAATAATAGGAAATAAAATAAAAATAAAATAGGAAATTTGTGCATGCACCAAGGATTGAACCTTGGACCTCTTGTACAACCAAGCATGCACTAACCAATTCACCTAGCAAGGGAGTGCTATGAGGGAATGAAGTGGATCTTAGTTAAGGCTTGGGAAAAATGAAGAGTCATCAAGAGAAGAGACACCATGACTCTTCACTTGCTCCTTTTTAAAGTAGTATAAAGGTGGCAAGGGAGTTACAACTTCCCTTCTCCTCTTCATTTCTTCTTCCTCCTTGCTCTAGCTGAAAACTCAAGGTGCTCTCCCCCTTAGGAAAAGTTCCACTAAGGGCTCTACTTTGGAAGATCTAGGTTCTCTTCCAAGGCTACAAGGGCAAGGAAGGTTCAAGTGTCAAAGGGATTTCCATTTTCCTTCTCTTTTAAGGTCTAAAAACCGAAGACAACCCAAGGTAAGACCCCCTCACCTGTGGTATGATAGCTTTCAAGTTGTTTGGCATGATCTAAGTTTTATTGGCATGATATGTTGGAAAAAAAATCCATGGTTAGGGCTTATGGAGGTTTCGGCCAAGCCTTGTTTGGGGCTAGAAATCATGTTAAAGACATTCTTTATATTTGCAAATGGTTACCCATGATAGGTGAAGTATGAAAGCATGATTATTGAAGTTTTATGGCACCCTAACAACCCTCTAGGGTTTCGGCCACATCAAGGTCAAGGGGCTAGGGGAAACTCCAACCTTTTCAAGCATGATTAATATGTTTCTTATGATACCTTATGGGTAATAATGGTGTTATATGAATTTCCCTATGGGCTTGTTACCCTTCTAGGGTTTCGGCCAACCCATGCTTAGGCCTAGGACTTGGGGTTAAGTCCAATCAAGGGTTCAAATGATTTTTCTATGGCATGATATGTAAGGTAAGGGATGTTAATCATGATCTAGGCAAATTTTCTATGGACCCATGGTCCTTTAGGGCTTTCAGCCAAGACCCAAACCTAGGGTTTGGTTTGGGTTAAGGACCCAAGAATGCATGTTTATAAGTTACCATGATGTAAAGATCTTATGTTACTAAAATTTTAGTTTGTGTTATATAACATGACCTTGGGTGTTAGATTTTATGCTATGCTTTACTCATGAATATTTAGATCATATACCATGAACATATGTAATTGATGTAGGAGTAGGCCATGATAAATAAAAATGATACATGTAAGTTGATAAATGCTTAAAATAGATTTATGGTTTATGAAGGTATATGCATGTTTCAGGATGAATGCCATGAACCCTAGTAGTATGTGTTAGGTTTATATGTAGCTTACCATCCATGTTTTATGATGAATACTAGGATTATGTATGCTAGATGAAATGTATCATGTCTGAAGTGCATGTTTAATTATGTATCAAGATCATGCAAGCTTTAGGAACCAAGGTAATGTTTATGACCAGAAACATGATTGCGCATGTATGTCGTATTTTATGAAGGAAGAATGATAAGTATGAATGAAGATGATGGTTATGCCTTAAGTATGAATGATAAGTATGAATGATGAAGGCATAACGATGATATGAAATAAGTATGAATGATAAGTATGAATGACAAGTATGAATGATGAAGCATGCATAGTTATTTTATTTTATGAATGGGGCTTGTACCGGGCCGAAGTAAGGGTCCAAGGGATGGGGACCTTAGAACGCCCCGGTTCTAGACTACCGAAGCTGTCCACGGTTCTGGCACTACCGAAGCTATGCAACAGGGATGGGCACCTTAAGAACGCCCCGGTTCTAGGACTACCGACTATGCTGTCCTTACCCTAGTAGGTTGAGGCTAGCTACCTCGTATTTACTTAGGGATGTGCGCTTATGATGTATATATGTGGTACAAGCCGGGGACCCCAATGATGTTATGTTTATGCTAAGCATTTAAAAGTAGGATTTCAAAACTAAGCATCCTTATGTAGTAAATGCATTCTTCTTCTCATGCATTCATTCATGTCATGCATCACGCTAGGGTAAGTATATTGGATGCTATGTTCCATGCTCATGTATGTTAAGAATTATGTCATGCTATGTTCCATGCTCATGTATGTTAAGAGTTATGTCATGCTATGTTCCATGCTCATGTATGTTAAGAATTATGTCATGCTATGTTCCATGCTTATGTTAAGAATTATGTCATGCTATGTTCCATGCTCATGTATGTTAAGAATTATGTCATGCTATGTTCCATGCTCATGTATGTTAAGAGTTATGTCATGCTATGTTCCATGCTCATGTATGTTAAGAATTATGTCATACTATGTTCCATGCTCATGTATGTTAAGAATTATGTCATGCTATGTTCCATGCTCATGTATATTAAGAATGATGTCATGCTAAGTAAGTTTAGGTTTATGTTTATGTTAAGAATCATGCTATATTAGTTGTTCATACGCTTATGACTTACGCCAAGACTATGCTTATGTTTCATGTTCAGAATTATGCTATGTCAGATACTTGATATGTTTTACGTCTATGTGATGTATGGTTTTAGTGAGTAGGAAAGGATCTTACTAAGCCTATGTGCTTATAGTTTTATTTTCCTCGTACTGCAGATCAAACAAGAAGTTACTAAGGGAAGCAGCAGGAGAGGCAAGAGCATGTGTGTGTGTGGCGGTGACTTAGCAAAGGATCCTTTTTGGTTACGCATACTGCATGTCTTGGGTCTTGGGAATGCCTCCTTAGATTCTATGCTATGATTATAATGGTTATGCCTAATGAATGACTTAAGACTTATGATGCTATGTTTACGGATAAGTTACTTGCTACTTAGGATGATTATGAATAAGCTACGGAATGGTTAAGTTATGATAGGATGCCATGCATGTTGTTAATATGCTAAGTCCAATGACACTAGGTTCATGAATGACAAGTTTAAGCATGTGTAGAAGAAAAAAAAAGTATTCCACTGCATTAAGATGTTTTATGCACATGTATGTTAGCGTAACGACGCCTATCTAGCCACACCACAAGGTGTGGGAAAAAGGCGGGCGTTACAGGTTAACTGGTCAAACAGAGGTCCAGTAGTAGTCAAACCCTAGTCAAGTTTTAGTTACTTAGTACAATGCTGAAATAGTCTAACTATGAAGAGGGACTAGGGTGGTCAGATGAGCCAGGCTGCCATGCTCTCAGTAGTGACAGTATCTCACTGTATCGTGCATCGTCCACTTCTCGATCAGCTCTACGAGCGTCCATCTGCTCGAGGTGGTAAGCCTCAACCTCCTCTCGGAGGCTGTGGATCTCCGTCTGCATCTGAGTGAAGCGCTGGTCGATGGTCGGTGGAGGCGGCTCGTCTATGTGTGCATGAGCCTCGGCTGCTAAATCGGTGACGTCGACTTCAACCTCCTCGTCTTAGTCGATCTGAGCTCCAGCTCATTGTTGTCTCCAAGTCAAAACCCCGGTGACCGACACGTCTATACCAGCTAAAGAGAAGTTCTAAACCCTATCTCATCAAAATTGGTCATCTCGGTTATTTCACCTACGCTAATGTCACGTCCGTGGTGATGAAGGATGGAGGTGATGATGTGGCAGAAGGGAGTGCGCACTCGTGCCTGAGTGGTAACACTGGATGCATGCAGAATAGTATGGAACATGTGTAGTCCAATGTCAATGTTAAGATGATGGATCAGGGCATATAGAAGAAATGTATGAAAAGGTCGCATGGTCGCGACATCCCTAGTGGATAGTGGTAATATGCATCAGACCAGAACTCTGTACAGGGCATAGTCCTGGACCTGAAGGTCAATGGACTGGAATCGTCTATCTGCGGGGAGTCTAGCTTCCCTATAGAAATAGGAGTGGAGAGTGTCTAGAGTAATGTGAGAGTAGGGAGGATCAAATGGAGGATTCCTAGGTGGATAGCAACAAAAGGTGGACTGGGAGGGTTGTAGTCCAAGGAATCGATTTAGCAAGGTAGGGGTGATCGACAAGGATATCCCTTGAACAGTAGTGATAAACATGAGATTATCCTGTCTAACTATGTTATTATAGAATTCGGCACATAAAGATGTATTAATCGAGTGAGTGCAGAATACTAGATTATCTAGTTGATAAAAGTTTATGACATTCATGGCTAAAGGACAAGATTGGGTAAAGAAATGTCTATTGAGATAGCTAGTTTAGATAGGCTTGTAAGTTGTTCGAGCAAACTTATTACATAGTTCTAGAGTTGGGAACCTAGGGTCGGGACTCGGTTCGGTACCGGGGTTCGCTTGGTTTGCTCGGCGTTTTCTAGGTTAAGAAACATGCATTTATAAGAAAGGATTTAAGAAAATAATTCTAAATGCATAACGGAAATCATACCGGGGAGGCATGGTTGAGGTTGAGGAAGCACAAGTGTCACATGATCTCCTTGGAAGGAAGGAAGTGAGGAAGGAGGATGGTTTTTGGTGTGGGAAGAAGGGGTTCGAATGCCTTTTTATAGGCTGGTCATTGGGGGCGCCCTGGAGCTCCCGGGCGCCCGGGACAGTCCTACTACCTTTAGCAGTGACTTAGGCTGGTTGGGGGCGCCCGCAACGGCCCGGGTGCCCCGGTCAGGTTGATTTTGCAGCTTTTGCTGCTTTGACTGATATGGGGGCGCCCGCGTGGTTCCGGGTGCCCTGGTAAAGGGTTAGAGGCAGCTTTTTGCCTTGAGAGAAGATAAAGTCATGGGGGGGCGCCCGAGGAGTCACGGGCGCCCGGATGATGCAGTAAGTGACAAATTTGATGTCTTGTCATCGTTTGACCATGGTTTAGTTGGTTTGACCATGGTTTGAGATGATTTGATTGCTTTGACTATGGTTTGACTGCTTTGACCATGATTTGACTATGTTGGCTATGGTTTGACTACGTTAACCATGGTTTGACTCCTTTGACCATGGTTTGACTACGTTCTGAACTATAGGATTAAGTCACAATATAGGTGTTAAACGAATTTCAATTGAACATAATTTTACTGTCTCACCCAATTTAGGGTTATCCATCATGTTAGTAGCCTTACAGGTTTTGTGAGACAGGTTTTAATAAAAGAATTTTTGAAAAACATGATTTACATTGAAAATCTTAATTAATTTTGAAAACAGTTGAATTTATTTTGAAAAGAATGTTTAAGTCTACAAGTAACTGAAAATTTGTGTTAGATTTGAATTTGACAAAGAATAATTTGAATTTGAATTTCAAAAATTGGCTTTCAGGTATTTGCGAGGCACTAGGCCTTCTTTGGCCGCAGCCTTATTGGATCATCAACCCTTTCCTTAACATAGCCTTTTAATGAAATTTCATTTTCAAAATTAGTCTTTGAAAAATTCTGGTCTAACTAGTTTGGGTCTCGGATCGGTAGCTTCGGCTAGTTTCACCAGTCTAAAGAGACCAAGTAGAGAATACTTGACCTTATTAGAATTCGTTTCCCTAACGTACTATCATCTCACCTCCACCCAATACTATGTTGTCAAATTTCAGTTAAGTTGGTTCAGTCCTTAAACTAACCATTCCTAAATCTAAGCATGGTAACTTGCAAAAATTAAATAAACAATCAAACAAGCAATATTACAATCAAGAATTGAATTTTATTTAACAATAAATATTGTTTTCAATTTGGCTCCCCCTGGACTAAAGCCACGATAATGGTCAGGCAAGATGTGAATCTTGTCCTTGGGGATCCAAAATTGATTTGATCGAGTTTGTTTGTTCAGGCATAGTTTAGGTACCCATGCTTGAACTTTAGGTCTGGACTAGTTCAGTACAGCAAAGTAGGATCTTTGTTGAGACTTGGTTCTATAGCCTAGTCCGAATTGATTTAGAACTGATTTCTGTTTTCCAAGGATCATGTCAAGACCCTTGGAACCAGAGGTAAATCATTCTAAAGCTGATCTAAGGTCCTTAACCTGAGTTTTCAGGGAGGAGTTCTCTTTCTCAAGTTTTTCAACTTGAGTAGAGGTTCCTTCCTGAACTTTCTCAGTTAAGGGTTTAGGGTCAGCTCCCTCTTTCAGGAGTTTTACTTCCTGTCGGAGGGATTCGATTCAGAGTTTGGCTTTCGGCAAATCTCGAGAGAGATAAGAGATTAATTCATTTAATTGACTTCTAGTAAAACCACTTACCTTGATTTCGCCTTTCTCTGAAAATGTCAATCTGCCGTCGTCCTGTTCTGACTCTGACTCGGTCTCAACTTCTTCTGAGGCGGTTAGTGCGAGTAGGTTTGATTGTGGGACCTCTTCTTCTTCTTCGGAGGAGGACTCGTCCCACGTTGCTTGAAGTGCTTTCTTTTTCCTTGTCTTCATTTCTTCCTTCAAGTTAGGGCATTCAGTCTTGTAGTGGCCCTTCTTCTTGCACTCGTAGCAGGTCACGTTGGGCTTGCTCTTTTCATTTGCAGGTTCAGTTGGTTAATCCATTCTTCAGCTGGCTTTTCTTCTGTTGGTTTGGTTCTTTAGTTCCTTGTAGTAGTTTCTTGCCAGTCGGACCAGCTTTGGTCGGTCTCCTTCGTCTTCAGAGTCTGAGTCTGATTCAGACTCAGGTGTTGGTTGAGATTTCTTCTTGGATTTCTTTTCAAATTTACCTACAATAAAGGCAATGCCTTTCTCGGCCAAGGTGCAGTTAGTCTGCTCACGTAATTGTAATTTAGAGAACAATTCATCTAATTTAATTTTTGAAAGGTCCCTTAAAACCTTGTATGCATCTGGAATAGATGCCCACAAGGTATTTCTCGGGAAAGCATTTAAAGCATACCTTATTAGGTCACGGTTTTCTAACTTGTGACTGATGGTGTGTAGTCCATTCATTAATTCTTGAATACGGGCGGGAAGTTGAGCTGCTGTTTCGTTGTCGGTCATTTTGATCGTATACAGCTTGTTCAGGAGCAGATCTCTCTTGCTGATCCGAGTGTCTGATGTACCTTCGTGCAGCTCGATCAGTTTCCCCCACATCACCTTGGCACTGTTGAAAGGACCCACCCGGTTCAACTCTTCTTTTGTTAAGCCGCATTGGAGGGTCTGGGTCGCCTTTGCATCAGCTTCAATTTTCCGTTTCAGAGCGGTGTCCCACTCCGTGTAGGTTTGAGGTACTCCTTCAGCATTTTTCGGAATCTCCAGTCCGGACTGGATGATTATCCATATGTCCACCTGAGTTTTCAGGTGGACCTCCATTCTACTCTTCCAGTAAAGAAGTCCTCCCCACTGAAGAGAGGTGGTCTTGCAGTGCTGAAGCCTTCTTGGATGGCCATTTATCTGAAACTAAGAAAAAGAGAGAGAAATATCCCAAGACTTGGTCTTGGATTAGTAGTGCGGGATAAAAAATATTTGTCGAGGGGTGTTGCACCAACCTCGATTAACAAAACAAATTTCGAAAAAAATATTAAAAAGAAAAAAAATCCGAAAAATTCTCAAATTGGTGGTTGCACCAAATTTGAGCTTCCCCCCTCTGATACCACTTATTGGATCGAGAGAAACGATAGAGGGGGGTGAATATCGTAAAACGTTCGGATTAAGAAAATAGAGTATGCACAGCGGAAATTAAAACAATCAAACACGCAAACACCAAGTTTTTTACTAGGTTCGGAGTCGCGGTCGGCTCCTACTCCAAGGCCCACGGTCGTTGACCGTTTACTATGGGCAATTCTATATGTGCGCAAAACAGTTTACATAGAGATATTACAAAAGTAGTATTGTAAATTTAAAAACAACTCTTCGTTACCGACGTCCGGTGTAGATTGACTTTTCAGGGCTGTGGGACGTCGTCAGCGCTTGTATCTCGAGTTGGGATGTTTCTGGAGCAGAGCGTAGAAGCAGAAGAGCGTATGAGCGTTGTTAGAATCATTGTTTGAAGCCTTGGGGTCGAGGGCCTATTTATAGCCCCTGGGGCGCCCGGAACGTCGGGGGCGCCCCCCCCCCCCCACGTGTCAGCCGATTCGATTCCCTCTCGGTCAGCTTTGATCCCTTAAAACTCGGGATCAGGCTTTGACTGGGGCGCCCGTAACGCTGGGGGCGCCCGGGTTGACCGGGTCTCCTCTTATCCGTTGGCTTCGCTGGGTTCTACTTTGTTAGCTTCACCTGGGGGTGCCCGGGACGCTGGGGGCGCCCGGGAGCATAGGGGGCGCCCAGGAGCGCGGGGGCGCCCCGCCCATAAGCTGCCGAAGCTCACTTTGCTTTACTTTGTTTTGTGTTCACCTTGGGGCCGCCCTGGACACTCCGGGCGCCCTGGTCAGCTGCTGCCTCACTCCTTTGAGGCTCTCTGAGCTACAGATACTCGTTCCTTCGGTCCTGCATCCAGGGTTAGTCCAAAACAACATAAAGCAATAAGATGTTAGTTTATACAGCCTTAGCTGTCTTGGTTCTGACTTTGGGTCTCCAAAATGGAACCCTAGGTCGAACCGACGCCTACTGTTCCCTCAACGGGGGAACGCGTCCTCACCTACTCCTCTCGGGAGAATGTACCTGATGCTACCCGGCTCCTTCGGTTGGACTTTTTCCCAGCAGTCCTTCGCCAGGAGCCTAGCTGTCCTTTGCCAGGTCTTCAGTACCAAGCTGCCCTTCGCTTGGTGCGTAGCAGTCCTTCGCCAGGTCTTCAGTACCAAGCTGCCCTTCGCCTGGTGCCTAGCAATCCTTCGCTAGGGCAATGTATCCTGGCATTCCTTCGCCAAGTGCCTAGCAGTCCTTCGCTAGGGCTTTGCCTGCACACTTGAGTAACATGTTAGACAAACATTAAACCTTAACTTTTGAACCCTGTTGCCATTATCAAAAGACAGGTTTGACTTGGGTGCTTTCTGCACCAACAAATTTATCCATCAAATTGCTAATCATCACTCCACCTATTATGAGTGTATTCATCTCCCCATGTTTAAGATATCGAATGTCTGTCAATTAATTTAAATTACTGACAATTTTAATTAATCAACTTCTAATTCCTTGACTAGTACCTCTCATCCTTATCATCATGTTGGGCCAAGTCCACCTGCAAGATTTAATATGATGAACCTTATGAGCTCATCAAGGGGGCATCATCATCTTGACTCACCAAGACACGGATTCAGTCTATAATCAACGGCACACCATGTAAATAATATTATTTTCTAATTTACCGGGCCTATCGATTTAGCAGAATAAATCTCGCTCATTGGTAAATCAAAGAAATAACTACTAAGTGCATGTGCCCGTTATTATATCAGGATTTTGAGCATGTACTCCATAATAAACCGAGGTTCGATCCAATTATAAAGTCAGTATAAATTAGATCACCTATATGTTGGTCTTGCTTAATGCACACAAAGTGCTCTAGTGTAATTCTATGGTCAAGATAAACCACACCTAATGTAACGCCTGCTTTTTTTTTCTTTCCATAAAGCGGCGTTACGTTAACATGAGTAGGGCAGGTGCACCTCATAATGCAGCGAAAAAACATTAATCTTACACCTACATGCACCTACTACCATTCCTAACATCATGACATGGGAACTTGGCATATTAACTTCATACTTAGCATCATATCATGTCATACTGAGCATCATGTCATACTTAGCATCATGTCATAGAGTCACATAATTCACCATTCAAGCACATAAGTAGTAAAGGTTAAGTTCTAACATAAGACGAGTAAACATATTGTTTTCTTGGCCAAGTCCCTACCACACACATACATTCTTGCCCTCCTGCTGCATCCTTACTGTCCCCTTGCGTGATCTGCGGTATAAGGAAATAAGACTATAAGCACACAGGCTTAGTAAGACTCTTTCCTACTCACTAAAACCATTTATTACTTAATAATGAGCACATGAACATTAACATACTTGGTGCTTTGCTTAGAACATAAGCATCTAGAATCACTTAGCATATAATTGACATGACATGAACATAAACATAATAAACATTCTTAGCATGGCATGATACATGACATAGACATAAGCATAATAAACATTCTTAACATGACATGATACATGGCATAAACATAAACATAAGAAAACATTCCTAGCATGCATGATACATGGCATAAACATAAACATAAAGAAACATTCTTAACATGGTATAATACATGGCATAAACATAAACATAAAGCATGAACTAACCTGTATGGCATAAACATAGGCATGCTTTCTATCATATCATATGGCATCTTCTTTACATAACCATAAGCATAAATCGTTTACTATCATGCATATTTCTTGACATGAGACATAAGTATGAGGCATTACTATCATAGCATAATGCATAACATGAATGAATGCATGAGTTTAATGCATATACATAAGGATGCTTAACTTTTAAAATCATACTTTTTAATACTTAAACATAATCATAACATCATTGGGGGTCCCCGGCTTGTACCACATACATACATCATAAGCGCGCATCCCTGAGTAAATACGAGGTAGCGAGCCCCGACCTACTAGGGTAAGGACAGCATAGTCGGTAGTCCCAGAACCGGGGCGTTCTTAAGGTACCCATCCCTGTTGCACAGCTTCAGTAGTGCCAGAACCGTGGACAGCATAGTCGGTAGTCCAGAACCGGGGCGTTCTTAAGGTGCCCATCCCTTGGACCCATACTTTGGTCCGGTACAAGCCCATTCATAAAGTAAAATACTTCATATGCTTCATCATTCATACATCATGGCATGCATCTTTATTCATAAAACATGGCATGCATCTTCATTCATAAACCTAACATGCATCTTCATTTATAAACATAACATGCATCTTCATTCATAGAACATGACCTACTTACATAAACATCATTCTTATTCCTAGTGCTTGCATGATCATGGCATATAAGGTAAACATTGCATTACATTCATTGAACATGGCATGTTTGCATAGAAAATTATCCTAATCCATAGAGTTTGCATGATCATGATATATAAGGTAAACATTGCATTTCATACATAAGCATGGTATTCATCCCCAAGCATACAAAAGTAGGACTTCCATAAACATACTACCTACCATTCAAGTGCATGACATAGAACACAAGACATTCATAATTAAACCCTATCAAGCATGGCATCCAATCATAAACATACAAACATGAAACATGGTACTTAAGGTTAGGGTTATAGGTAACTTAATTTCCACCACATGCTTGAACCTTTATATATACTTCATAATAAAGCATAAACCATCATTCTCCAAACCCTAACTTCCCCCAAACCCTATTTACCTTGCTTGGCCGAAACCTATAAGGAAGGGTTCCATCATTCAATTTACATGTAAGATAGCATAAGGTAAAGAAACAACCATACATTACCTATGAGACCATGGGAAGCCATTAGGGCTCATGATTAGGGTTATCCCTAACCTTTAGCCCTCCTTCTTAGGGCTGGCCGAAACCCTACAAGGTCATGGGTGCATGGAAAAATTCCATAAAATCCCCAATCAAACATTAAACACCAACCATACCCTACCATAGGGGCTTTTAGGACCCTTGCTTGAGGGAAGCCCTAACTCTTTGCCCTAGACCCCTACTTGGCCGAAAGTTATAGGGTCACAAAGCCTTGTGAAAATTCACATAACTCATCCTCAATCTCCCTTATAGCATGATAATAGACAAAATACATACTTGAAGGTCTAGATCCAACCCTACCCATGGGTTCATGGTGTTGGCCGAAACCCTAGGAGATCCTAGGGTACCCCAAAATTTCTCCAAATCTCATTTTAACTTATATTCATCATGGAAAAATATTAGAAAGCATGAGTAATATTTTTAACATCATTTTGGACCCAAAAACCCTAGTGGCCGAAAGTTATAGGGTCACAAATCATGGTTTCTTCGATATCACTCCCAAAAACCACTTTATATCATGCTAAAAATCATAAAGGAACTATTATACCACAGGTGAGGGAGTCTTACCTTGGTTGATCTTGATTATAGACCTTAGATTTGGGAGAAGGATGAAGATCTTGTTGCTTCTTAACCACCCCTAGCCTTTGTACCCTTGTAAAAGCCTTGGATCTTGGTGATGGAGCCTTAGGTGAACTTTTCCAAGGGAGAATCCCCTCTTGGGATTTCGGCTAGAATGAGGGAGGAGGAAGAAGAAAGTAACTCCCATGCCCCCTCTTTATAACACATTAAGGAGGGTAAGTGAAGAGTCATGGTGTCTCTTCATTTTCCTTAAGCCTTAACCATAATCCATTTCATTTCCTCATAGCACTCCCTTGCTAGGTGAATTGGTTAGAGCATGCATGGTTGTACAAGAGATTCAAGGTTCAATCCTTTGTGCATGCACTAATTTTTTTATTTTATTTTCTATTATTTCGAAAATCCCTTAAAAATTCCCCCATAATTATGCTAAAATTCCTAATAAAAATTCTTTTATATTTATATTAAATTCTACCTAATTAAAACCCATTTTTGGAGCCCATATAAGGCCCATTAGTACTTAACTTCTCAATTTAAATAGGAAACCATGCTAAAACTCACCCATAATCATACTAATATTCCTAATTAAAATCCATTTATATTTATATTAAATTCTACCTAAAATCCACTAATAATCATGGTACTAGAAAAGCCCATATAAGGCCCATTAGTACTTAGTTTCTCAATTTAAATGAGAAAAATCATGAATTTCCAGGCTATGGTTCGTACTAATATCTCTAGGTCCCTCGAAAAATTATCTAGACATGATCAATATTTTAATGAAAATATTGAGAGAATTTTTCGGGTCGTTACACCTAATTACACTATAACCATCCCAATGGTTTGTCCAACTCCATCTCGGTTATGAACCTCTTCTTATACTCTGAAAGGGACTAATAACATGATCTTCTGTGTGTCACCACATACCATGTTATCTACAATGCAATGTATCAGATAGTTATGCACATACTAATATAAACATGCAACAGTGATGTTGTGATTCTCTTTCAAAATGTAGATGTTCATACAAAAAGGCAAGGCTTTTAGTATACATCCTAACTCAACCAAAGAGTTAGCCTATGCACATCCTACTATTATTAAACATAAAATTATATATGAAAATGCATGAAAGTAACCAAATCCAAAACATACAAAACCGAAAAACTTGGCTTTGATACCAATTGTTGGATTTCGGTTTCTCGTTCGATTAGATTACTCTCCATGTCCCCGGATTAAAATTTTCTATTAATTAGAAACAACCCGGATGGAGACAACCTTTGTGAACAACCGTTTCATTATCGTACTAATCAATTCGAGTGATCGCTTGAACAAACTTGTTGTTCAAGCAATTCAACCCTTTTAATCGATTAGCCGCGGAATAGACGATGATTAGATCGTCGATTTTTATGTTTTATCTTCGGGGTCCATGATAAACATGATAAGAATTAAATAAAAGATGCAAGAAATAACCAAACAAGAATTATACCTATTGTTTACCTCGCAATCTTCTATCATATGTCCTATCCTCTTCTTGGACGTCGTGTGGGCGACGATCTTCCAAGAAACGAAGTCACCAAGACTAAGCCCTAGCTTCCTTCTCTTTCTTCTTCCTTGCGCCGAAACCCTAGGGTTTCCTTCTTCTTCCTTTGTTGTCGCTGAACCCCTAGAAGGAGCCTCTCCTTCTTTGCGTTGTCCACCAAGGAAAGAAGAGAGGAAGAAGAAGAAGATGAAGAAGAAAATGAAGGATCTCTTCTTCACAAGAACCCTAGCCGATCACCTTCCTCCTTCTCCTCTTGTTGAATCGTCGGCTCCCTATCCTTCTTCAAGGATGCACTGACCACCCTCCTCCTCTTGAAGCTTGTGCACGCCCACAAGGAGAAGAGAGAAGAGCTCCCTTCTCCTTTCTTGACTTAGGCGCACACCAACAAGAAGGAGTAGAGAGGAAGAAGAGGGTGTTTCTCCTTGCTTGGTTGCCGCCGGCCAAAGGAGGCTTATTGCCGTCGCAACCCTAGGAGAGAGGGAGAGGAGAGGAGATTAGGGTTATGTTGTATATCACCTTGGTCTCATGACTTATGAGGTATATATAGGCTACAATAGGGACCATGAGGAGGAGATGGGTCTTGGTCTCCTAATGGATCCAAATCCCATTCCATTAATGATAACCCGATCCACTAATAGATTATCATTGAACTACTGCACCAAGTCCCATAAATAAATATGGGCTCCACAAAATTATGTGTACATAATCTGCCCATGTTTAAGATCTAGCATGCCCATTAATTAATTAAATTACTAACAATTTAATTAATTAATATCTAACTCCATGAGTAGTACCACTCAACATTATCATCATGTCGGACCAAGTCTACCTACAAGATTTCCATGATAAACTTTATGAGCTCCTCAAGGGGGCATCATCATCCTAATGGATTAGGACACGGTTTCCTTTTATAATCAATGACACACCATGTAAATAATATTATTTCGCAATTTACTAGGCCTAATGATTTAACAAATAAATCTCGCCCACTGGTAAATCAAAGAAATAGATATTAAGTACATGTGCCCATTATTATATCGGGATTAAGAGCATGTACACCATAATATCTGAGGTCTGATTCAATTATATAGCCAGTATAAATCGAATCACCTCTAAGTCGGTCCTGCTCAATACACACAAAATGTACTAGTGTAATTCTATGATCAAGATAGACTAATACCAAATTACACCACAACCATGCCAATGGTTTGTCTAAAATCATCTCAGTTGTGAGCCACTACTTATACTCTACAAGGGACTGATAACATTATTTTCTGTGTGGCACTACACACCATGTTATCTACAATGTAAAGTATTAGACAATATGCACATATAATCAATATAAAATGCAAACAATTATCATATGATTCTCATTCCAAAATATAGATGTTCGTACAAAAGCTAGGCTTTTAGTATACATCCTAACATCTACGACATATTCGGATTTGGGGTAGTCCAGCACATGTGCTGAAAGGGGATCCTGATAAGTTGGAATCCTGTAGGAAAGTTCGCTTGTTTGTTAGCTATCCTAGAGGAATGAAAGGTGGTTTGTTTTATAGTCCTAAAGATCAAAAGGTTATCGTTAGCACGAATGCCCGATTTTTAGAAGAGGATTATGTAATGGACCACAAGCCCATGAGTAAGATTATTCTAGAGAAAATAAGAGGTGAAGTTCATAGTTCAGTACCAACAGTACAGGATGATATACCACAAGCGACTGCATCGCGTGTCGCAGATGCTACACAGGTAGTATCTCATCATAGTGGGAGGGTTGCTAGACAACCTGACAGATTCATGTTTTTGGGAGAGTCTTCGAACTTTGTCCCTGGTGATCATGAACCTGATCCTTGGACATATGATGAAGCACTCTAAGATAAAGATGCGGTATCTTGGCAAAAGGAGACGAACTTTGAGATAGAATCTATGGATTCTAATCAAGTCTGGGAGCTTGTAGAACCACCGGATGGTGTAAAAGCCATTGGATGTAAGTGGATCTACAAAAGAAAGAGATGATCAGATGGAAAGGTGGAAAGCTTTAAATCAAGGCTTGTTGTGAGGGGTATATTTAGAAAGAGGGGATCGATTATGAGGAAACCTTTTCGCTGATGGACATGCTTAGGTCTATTCGAATTCTCTTGTCTATTGCTGCTCATATGGATTATGAAGTTTGGCAAATGGATGTCAAGACAACTTTCCTTAACAGAAATCTTGAAGAAAACATCTATATGAAGCAACCAGAGGGATTCATTGGAAAGGGCAAAGAGCATCTTGTGTGTAAGCTTAATCGGTCAATTTATGGATTGAAACAAGCTTCAAGATCTTGGAACATCCGTTTTGATGAGGTAATCCAGCTTTATGGATTCATACAAAGTCCGGATGAGTCTTGTGTATACAAGAGGAGTAACGGAAACGTAGTAGTATTTCTTGTACTATACGTAGATGACATTTTGCTCATTGGAAATAATGTCAAAGTGTTGTCAGACGTAAGGGTTGTTGGTTGTGGTATCGCTCAGTGGGTTTCCTAAGCGAACATGGGGTCGTCCATGAGAGACCTCTGCATGATTATGGATTAAAAATTTAATCTGAAAGGAGACCTATTTCTCAAATGACCGTCTCGTCATTGTATCAATTGGTTCGAGTTACAACTTAGCCAAATTTGAAGGTAAGGCCTTGTAACTCACCTAACCAATTGACCACGAAAAAGATGATGAGCGGATCGTCGATTTTTGTGTTTATTATCGAGGTTTATGACATAATTAATTATTAATATTAATTAACAAATAATTAAACCATGATAACTAATTAAAAACCACATGCGATAACAAAAATATCACATAAAATGATAGAATAAATGAAGGAGTCAAAGAGTGATTATATCTCTTCTTTTACCTCGCAGTCTTCTACCATATGACCCTCCCCTCTTGGACATCGTGTGGGTGATGATCTACCAAAAGTCGGAATAACCAAGGGTCTCCAATTAATCCAATGAACACCGTCTCTTCTCCCTAGCTTGGTCGAAACCCTAGAGAGGCCTCCTCCACTTTGCACCGACCACAAGTGACGAAGAGAACTTCCTCAAGCACGCAACACCGGTCCAACCACCTCCTCCTTGGCCTGCCAGACCTAATCCTTACTCCATGAAGACTCCGGCCATAAGAGAGGAAGTAAATGAAGAGGAAGGCGATGAAGAAACCAAACCCTACTCAATCTCCTTCCTTCTTCCACTTGCGCCGACCACAAAAGGGAAGAAACTCCTTCAAATTTGTGCCGCCGGCAACCCACCTCCACCTTGGACTTATGTGTTGTTGCAGACAGCACCCAAGTTGAACCTGGGTTTTGAAAATGGCAAAGGGTTCAAAAGTTATGATCTTATTGTTATCTAATATGTTACTTGAGTGTGCAAATTAAAGTCCTAGCGAAGGACTGCTAGGCACCTAGCGAAGGACTGCTAGGCATCGAAAACCGAAGACCTGGCGAAGGACTGCTACGCACTTGGCGAAGGACTGCCAGGATACGAAGCCCTAGCAAAGGACTGCTAGGCACCTGGCGAAGGACTGCCAGGATACGAAGTCCTAGCGAAGGACTGCAAGGCACCGGGCAAAGGACAGCTTGGAATCCATGACCTGGCGAAGGACTGCTAGGCAAATGTCCAACCGGAGGAGCCGGTTGGCAAATGGTAAACCCTCCTGAGAGGAGTAGGTGAGGACGCGTTCCTCGTCGAGGGAATAGTAGGCGTTGGTTCGACCTAGGGATCCATTTTGGAGACCCAAAGTCAGAACCAAGACAGCTAAGGCTGTATAATCATAACATATTGTTGCTTTATTGCATTTGCAACTAACCCTGGATGCAGGACCAAAGGAACGAGTCTCTGCAGCTCAGAACACCTCAAGGGAGAGAGGCAGCAGCTGAGTAGGGTGCCCTGGAGGTCCCGGGCGCCCCCAAGGTCAAGGCAAAGCAGTAAACGAAGAAGTGGCTCAAAGGCTTACTGTCCCGGGCGCCCCCAGCGTCCCGGGCGCCCTCAGTGCCCAGGGTGCCCTGGGATCAAGCCAGCGAAGTGAACCGGCCGAGAAGCCAGCTGACCGAGTCAATCGGGGAGCCCCCAGCGTCCCGGGCACCCCCACAGTCAACTCTCAGCCCTATTCAGGTGGGATAAGGGCTAACCGAGACTTGTCTAAATCGACTGACACGTGGGGGGGTGCCCCCAACGTTCAGGGCGCTCCAGGAGGCTATAAATAGCCCCTCGACTCCAAGGCTTCAGCACAACAACATTCCAATGCTTCTACGCTCTTCGACTCAATCGCGCTGCTCCAGAAACCTTCCATTTCGAAATTCCAAGCGTCGACGACGACCCTCCGCACCGAAGTACGATCCATACCGGACATCGATCACGAAGAGTAACATTGTTATATTTTCTGCAATTTACTTATACAATTCTTGTAATTCTTTTGCGCTCATATAGAATTGCCCGCAGTAAATGGTCAACGACCGTGGGCCTTGGAGTAGGAGCAACCGCGACTCCGAACCAAGTAAAACCACTTGAGTCTTTGTGTTGTGTTTTGTTTATTCCGCTGCGTATTTGCTCTTTTATCAATCCGAAACGATTTACGATATTCACCCCCCCCTCTCTATCGTATTCTCTCGATCCAACAAGTGGTATCAGAGCGGGGAAGCTCAAATTTGGGGCAACCACCAATTTGAGAATTTTTCGGATTTTCTTCGAAATTGTTTTTATTTGTTTTTCGAATTTTCATCATTAATCGAGGTTGGTGCAACATCCCTCGATAATTTTTTTTCCCCGCACTACTAATCCAAGACAAAGTCTTGGGATATTTCTTTTCATTTACTTTTATTTTCAGATAAATGGTCATGCAAGAAGGATTCAGCACAGCCAGACCACCACTTTTCAGTGGGGAGGACTTCTCCTACTGGAAAAGTTGGATGGAGGTCCACCTGAAAACTCAGGTGGACATGTGGATAATCATCCAGTCTGGACTGGAGATTCCAAAGAATGCTGAAGGAGTGCCACTGTCTTACGCTGAGTGGGATACCGCTCTGAAAAGAAAGATTGAAGCTGATGCCAAAGCAACCCAGACACTTCAATGCGGCCTGACCAAGGAAGAGTTGAATCGGGTAGGACCATTCAACAGTGCAAAGGACCTGTGGGGTAAGCTGATCGAGTTGCACGAAGGAACATCAGAATCAGCAAAAGAGATCTCCTCCTGAACAAGCTGTACACGATCAAGATGAACGACAACGAAACAGCAGCTTAGCTCCACGCCAAAATTCAAGAGTTAATGAACGGACTACACACAAACGGTCACAAGGTAGAAAACCGTGACCTGATAAGGTACGCTCTTAACGCTTCCCCGAGAAACACCTTGTGGGCATCTATGGTAGATGCATACAAGGTTTCAAGGGACCTTTCAAAAATTAAACTAGATGAACTATTTTCAGAACTTGAGTTACATGAGCAAACTAACTGCAATCTGGCCGAGAAAGGCATCGCTTTTGTTGCAGGTAAAGCTGGAAAGACAACCAAAAAGAAGCCTCAACCTGCACCCGAGTCTGATTCAGACTCAGACTCAGAAGACAGTGAGGGGAATCGACCAAAGCTGGTTCGGCTAGCCCGGGACTACTACAAAGAACTAAAGAACCAGACCAACAGAAGGAAAGCCAGCCGAAGAAAGGAAGAACCAGCTGAACCCTCCAATGAAAAGAACAAACCAAACGTAACCTGTTATGAGTGCAAGAAGAAAGGTCACTACAAGACGGAGTGTCCGAATCTAAAGGAGACAAAGAAAACAAGAAGAAAGAAAACACTTCAAGCAACCTGAGATGAGTCAACTTCCGAAGAAGAAGAAGAGGTCCCCCAGTCAAACCTGCTAGCACTAACCGCCTCAGAAGAAATCGAGACCGAGTTTGAATCGGAGTCAGACGACGACAAACTTACATTTTCAGAGGATGGAGAAATAACTATAAGTGGTTTTACTAGAATCCAATTATGCGAATTAATTTCTTATCTTTCTCGAGACTTAGCGAAAGCCAAAATCCGAGTTGAGTCGCTCAGATAGGATGTAAAACTCCTGAAAGAGAGAGCAGACTCTGAATCCTTAACTGAGAAGGTTCAAGAAAGAACATCTGCTCAAGTTGAAAAAATTGAACAAGAGAACTCTTCCTTGAAAACTCAAGTTAAGGATCTTAGAGCTGCTTTAGAACGATTCACGTCTGGTTCCAAGGGTCTTGACATGATCCTAGGAAAATAGAAGTCGGTTCTAAATCGATTTGGGTTAGTCTACCGAACCAAGTCTAGACAAAGATCCTACTATACTGTACTGAACCAGTCTAGACCTAAGGTTCAGGCATGGGTACCCAAACTGTGTCTGAACAAACAAACTGGATCAAATCAGTATTGGATCCCTAAGGACATGATTCACATCTTGCCAAACCATCATCGTGGCTTTAGTCTAGGGGGAGCCAAATTAAAAATAATATTTATAGTTAAATAAATTCTTTTCTTGCTTGAAAATTGAATGATTGTCTGTTTATTTTGTTTTGCAATTTACCATGCTTAGAACTAGGATTGGTTAGAATAAGGACTCAATCAATTAATTGAAATTTGAACAACATAGTATTAGGTGGCGGTGAGATGATAGTACGTTAGGGAAGTCAATTCTAATAAGGTCAAGTATAATCTACTTGGTCTCTTTAGACTGGTGAAACTAGCCGAAGCTACCGATCCAAGACCTAAACTAGTTAGACCAGAATTTTTCAAGAAATAGTTTCGAAAATGAAATTTCATTAAAAGGCATTATTAAGAAAAGGGTTGATGATCCAATAAGGCTATGGCCAAAGAAGGCCTAGTGCCTCGCCAAAACCTGGAAGCCGATTTCTGAAATTCAAATTCAAATTATTCTTTGTCAAATTCGAATCTAACACAAATTTTCAGTTAATTGTAGATTCAAACATTTTTTTAAAAATAAACTCAAAATCAATTACTTTCAAAATTAATTCGACTTTTTCAAAATAAATCTTAATTTTTCAAAATAATCCTATCAATTAAAACCTGTCTCACAAAACCTATAAGGCTAACGTGATTGATAACCCTAGATTTGGGTGAGACAGACTAGGCTATGAAAATTAATTTAGGCTATTCCTGATTCAAATTGGATCCAAATCAACAAAACTCTTTATGTGTAGGAACATAAAGATTTGGACCAATGGATGTTGGATAGCGGGTGCTCCAGACACATGACTGGAGATAAATTGAAATTCATCAAACTCAAGTTCAAAAACCTAGGCTCAGTAGCATTTGGCAACAATGCTACACTCAAGGTAATTGGGTCAAGTAATATTGAACTTAAATCTGACTTTGTTATTAAGAATGTTCTGTTGGTTGAAAATTTTAAATTTAACTTGCTTAGCATAAGTCAATTGTGTGATACTGGTTATCTAGTTACCTTTACCAATTCTAACTACCTGATTAGAAACCTGCAAGACTCAGAAATCATGCTTAAGGGCACTAGGACAAATAATGTTTACACAATAAATCTACCCCTAGTACCCAAATGCATGTTAACTCAGTTAGAACTATCAAACCTCTGGCATAGGAGATTAGGTCACACTAATCTAAAAATTATTTCAAAAATCACCCAAGCCTAATTAAAGGTATTCCTAAAATTAAGGACCATGAAAACATAATATGTACATCATGTAATCAAGGTAAGCAAATCAGGTCTAATCACAAACTAATTCAGTCTGATCTAACTCAAACAGCACTTGAGCTCCTGCACCTTGACCTATTTGATTCACATGGAGCCAAGTCACTAAGCGGAAACCGGTACTGCTTAGTAATAGTTGATGATTACTCTAGGTTTACCTAGGTTAGGTTTCTAAAGACCAAAGATGAAACCCTAAACCTATTCAATGACTTTTGTAAGTTAATTGAAAATCAAAACGATATTAAAATCAAAAGACTTAGGAGTGACCACGGGGGAGAATTTGAAAATCAAATGTTCGAGGAATTTTGTAAGGTAAATGGGTATATACACGAATTTTCATGTCCTAGAACCCCCTAGCAAAATGGGATAGTCGAAAGGAAAAATAGAACCCTATAGGAAGCCGCTAGGGCTATGCTCACTGAATTCAATCTAGCTAACCAATATTGGGCAGAAGCAATTAGTACGGCTTGCTACATCCAAAATAGGGTCCTAATTAACAAACGGCATAATAAAACACCCTATGAATTATACTATCATAGACTTCCAAACCTACACTACCTAAGGGTCTTTGGGTACAAAAAGTCCATATCCTAAACACCAAGGACTATCTAGGTAAATTCCAGTCTAAGTCAACCCTAAGCATCTTCCTAGGATATTCAACAACAAGCAGAGCCTATAGGGTTTACATCAAATAAACTAAGAAAATTGAAGAAACAACAAATCTAATATTTGATGAAGAAATTGTAACGCCCGCCCTTATATCTACCCTTGGGGCGGGGTTACGTAACCATTAATCATGTATTTATTTTTTTTTCCTCTATCTTCTAGCATAAAATTTAAAACAAACAATGCAAGGACTAAGTGCTAAGCATGCTTGTCTATACATGTCAAACAAATGTCATGCTTGAATCGTTAGAACATTATTTGAAATATTTTAATCAAAAGTTATTCCATAACATGAGAGGTTCACATTTTATTTCAAACCATAATATAATCCAATAAAATCAAGTATATGAAAACTCCAAGTATTATAATCATCATGCAATATCAATCCTAATCACTATCATTCATTGTCAAGGAGCATAACATAAGCATAAATATGTAGATATAGAAGTCTTTCTTCCCGAGCCACCACCCCACACATCTTCAGCCTCCTGCCTCTTCCTTTAGTTTAAGTGTTCCTTACTCTTGTCTGCAGCATAAGACAACACATAAACTAGTAAGCACAAATGCTTAGTAAGGATCCTGTCCTACTCGCAAAATCCATACGAAAGAATATAACATGTACACATAATAAATCATAAGCATGAGTTCATCAAAGCATACTAAACATCCAAGTTTCTAAGCATGCAGTATCAAGTACCTTAAGCATACTCTTCACATATAATAAATGCTTTCAATGAATGTTTTCAAAACAATTCCATAATGGTAGTACTTAAAAATACATCCATATCATATTGGGCCCTGTTGTGTACCACATATCGCGCGGAACTATTGCGCGTTCCCTAATGAATTGGGGTAGCGAGCCACCAATTAATTAGAGCAGGACCCTTCCGTCCTACCGGAGCCATGACCTTACGTTAACATGCACCCCGGATTTGTTTAACGACCCCCTTACGAGTCGGGTACACAACTTCAAAAGTAAAATACTTATCATGCTTTTACATACATGCTAAGGAGTACACCAAATCACTCTTACAGGACACACCACTCTTCAAGGGTGCTCATGATCCCGGAGGGACACACCACACAACATAAGGGGTGCTCTTGATCCCATACTTAGTAGAGTATCCGTTCAAGCATTTTAACATATCACATGCAATTTCATAAGTGTGCCCCATGGGCTATAAGGCATGTTCATACATACATCATATTTCATACATGTTCATACATACATCATATTTCATACATGCATATACATATATCATATTTCATACATGTTCATACATATATCATATTTCATACTTGCATATACATATTATCTTACTAAACATAATCATGTCCCGTAGGGTAGTTTAACCTTCACATACAATTCATGCAACTTATTAAATATAAAGCACATCATGAGATAATTATGCAACCCTAGACCCTAGTCCTTCTAGAGTTGGCCAAAACTCAAGGGTAGGGGAAAATTAGGGTTTGAAATAAATATTCACACAGACATTCATACAATCACCTTGTATACACTATCTTACAATACATTAAACATGGATATATTATAGAATAATTCAGCCCTCACTAACCCTTTTTCTATGACTTGGCCGAAACCCATCCAAGCCCTAAACCCTAGTTCTTGTCATCACAAAATGAAGGGACACATCATATAGGTATACCCTAAGTTCCAAGGGGTCTTCACATGCATCAAAGGGTAACCAAGGTCTCCTCTTGGGTGTTGGCCGAAACCTACACAAAGGTATAACCCTAGGTTTTGTTCACAACATTTTGAATAAAACACATATACATATACCCTAAGTTCCAAGGGTCTACTCGTGTAACAAAAAGGAACCAAGGCCTTCCCCTAAGGGGGTGGCCGAAACTTACAAGGGGTGAAACCCTAGTTTTTCTTCCTTTTTTTTTTGTTCATACCATCATGAAGAAAATCAATATACATATCTACTCTAAGTCTCAAAGGTCTTCTCATGTATCAAGGAAAGAACCAAGGCCTTCCCCTAAGGGGGTGGCCGAAACTTGCAAAGGGGAAAAAGTCCCCATTTTTGAAACAATCAAGGAGAATAATCACACCACAACTATTACACTGCAGGCGAGGGGATACTTACATCCTTTCGCTTGAATTTCTCCTTCTCTAAAATCTTAAGGTGCCCTTGGTTGAAGGAAGGTGAGTGTTCTCCTTCCTAGCACTTCTATAGAACTCTTGGCCCTAGTAGAGGGCAAGATCCTTGTAGAGTTCTTCCTCCTTCCAATTCCCTAGGGTTAGAACCCTAGGGTTGTGTTTTTTCGAAAATGAAAAGGGAGAAGGGGCTTGAGGGTTTCGGTGATGAGTGTGAGGAAGAAGAAGAGGAAGTTATTCCAACTTCTCTTTCTCTTATTTATACTTTTCTCATGAAGAGACATGTCTCTTCACTTCCCTAGCTTTTAACAAGCATGTCTCTTATTCCCTCTACATGAAATATGGCTTGGTTCATTGGTTATGACATGATTAGTGCAACTAGGAGGTTCAAGGTTCAATCCTTGCCTCCTCCTTTCTACATCTTTTTTTTATCACCTTTTGCACTAATCCATATCAAAGCCCATTAAGCCAAGCCCATCATGAAATTTCATAATAATAATAATATTTCATGAATTCATAATATTTCATAATATTTCATGACACTATTTCATGAATTCCATAATATTTCATATTCATGAATTCATAATATTTCATAATATTTCATGATAATATTTCATGAATTCCATAATATTTCATATTCATGAATTCATAATATTTCATAATATTTCATGATATTATTTCATGAATTCCATAATATTTCATATGAAAAATTTTGGGGCGTTACAGAAATCAACTCAAAATCTGATAATCTAAATCTAACTTCATCAAATACTGACCAAGAAGATAATGAACAAACTGTTGAACCTTTAATTGAACCCTTAAATGAACTAACTGTTGAACCTTTAATTGAACCCTTAAATGAACTAACTATTGAACCAACTAATGAGTCAATTGAACCAACTATTGAACCAAATGTTGAATTAAATATTGAACCAAATCAACCCGCCGGACCTGAGGCTGAACCAAGTTCCAGGAAAACCAAGAAACCCAGACTCAGTCACCCAACTGATCATATTATGGGTGATCCAACTCTAGGAGTCAGAACTAGGTCTTCCTATAGAAACCTCAATCAGATAGCAATGATTTCAAAAATAGAACCTAAGACGATAGAGGAAGCCCTACCTGATCTTGATTGGATCGTAGCTATGCAAGAAGAGTTAGCCCAATTTGAGAGGAACCAAGTCTGGGAACTAGTACCTAAACCTGAGGGCAAATCCATCATTGACACTAAGTGGGTTTTTAGGAATAAGCTAAGTGATCAAGGAGAAATAGTCAGTAATAAAGCCCGATTAGTAGCAAAAGGATTCAGTCAAGTTGAAGGATTAGATTATGACGAAACATATGCCCCAGTAGCCAGACTTGAGTCCATTAGGATGTTATTAGCCTTTGCATCCCATAAAGGATTTAAATTATACCAAATGGATGTAAAGTCAGCCTTTCTAAATGGATTCATTAAGGAAGAGGTCTATGTAGGATAGCCCCTGGGTTTGAGGACTTAGAAAGACCTGACCATGTTTACAAACTCACTAAAGCACTTTATGGACTAAAATAAGCACCTAGGGCCTGGTATGAACGCTTATCAACTTACCTTATCTCTAAAGAATTTAAACAAGAGCAAATCGATTCAACCCTATTTATTAAAACCTTAGGAAAAGAAATCTTTATTGCCCAAATCTACGTCGATGACATAATCTTTGGGTCTACTAACTCAAATTTCTTAAAAGAATTTGTTAAAATAATGGAAAATGAATTTGAAATGAGCTTAGTTGGTGAGCTCAACTTTTTCCTAGGGTTACAAATTAAACAAACTAGGGGATGGAAACTATGTCCATCAGTCCAAATATGCTAAGGAGTTAATAAAGAAATTTAAAATGGATAAGTCTAAAAGCATAAGTACCCCCATGGCCACCAATATAAAAATAGACAGTGACCCTGATGGTAAACCAGTAGACCTTAAACTCTATAGAAGTATGATTGGAAGTCTACTGTACCTTACAGTAAGCAGACCTGATATCCTTTTTACTGTAGGAATGTGTGCTAGGTACCAAACCTGTGCTAAGGACACGCACTTAGCGGCCCTAAAAAGAATATTAAGATACATTAAGGGCACCCTAAATGTAGGGATTTGGTATCCTAGGACCTTAACTTTTAAACTATCAGGATATTCAGACTCTGACTATGCTCGTTGTAAGCTAGATAATAAAAGTACAAGTGGAAGCTGCCAACTCTTAGGAAACAGTCTAGTAAGTTGGTGCAGCAGAAAGCAACACTGTGTAGCTTTATCCACAACTGAAGCTGAGTATGTTGCTTTAGGAGAGTGTGTAGCAAAACACTTATGGATGATGCACACTCTTAAGGACTTCCAGCTTGACTAAAATCAAACCCAAGTCTTCATTGATAATATAAGCTCAATTAATCTGACTAAAAATCCAATCTAACACTCCAGAACAAAACACATAGACGTTAAACACCACTTTGTAAGAGATCACATAGCCAGGGGTGAGATAGTCCTTAAGCATGTAGATTCTAAATCTAACTTAGCTGACATATTCACCAAACCCCTACTTTAATCTGAGTTCAGCTCACTAAGATGGCAGTTAGGATTGTGCTTGGTAGAATAGGTTTACTCCACTGCTTTACTTGATTTGAAAATCAGTTTGAAAATAATTTTTAAAAAAACTACTTTACTTAATTTTCAAAATCTTTTTACAATTTTAAAAATCTTTTTTTTACTTAGTTTTATTTAAAACTACCCCCTTCAAAACCAGGGTCTTTTTCGCAAATGGACTTAGCCTAGGCCCTAACCCTAGAACTACATGCACCTATAGATCTAAAAGCCACCATCTCACAAGCACCTTAGGGTACTTTTGACTGATAACCTATAATGGGTTGAGATGCTTAGGTCTTTGCCTTAATTCAAGATGCAATTCAAGATGCATTAAGTCAGTACATCTGCAGTAATTGGGGCACTAAATACAACTTACACAGTAATCAGGTTAAGTGTCAAGTTTAGAAAATCTAACTTGAACAGAACACATAACTTGACTAACCCTAGCGAAAACTACTATTTATAACAGTTAGCAAGTAGCTAAGTGGGTTAGACAGGACCCTACAGAGATAATTGAAATTGGTTTGATTCAGTTTATATCTTGAAATTGGTTCAGTACAGCACATTATTCTTTTGCTATACTCTTATGCAATTTTTTTTACATTGCTTTGTTTTTTGATATATGGCAAAGGGGGAGAGATAGAAAAGGAGAGAAGCTTTAAAGTTTTAAAACTTTTTTCTATTTCAAAATTTTCAAAACTTTATCCTTTCTTCAAAAAAGTACTTAATCTAAATTGCCCTCAAAACAATTTTTTTCAAAAATGTTTCTAAATACTAGCTAATTCTTCAAAAATTTTCTAAGTACTTGACTAAGCAAATTCTTCAAAATTTTTCTAAGTACATGACTAAGCAAATTCTTCAAAATTTTTCTAAGTACTTGACTAAGCAAATTCATCAAAATTTTTCTAAGTATATGACTAAGAAAATTCTTCAAAATTTTTCTAAGTACTTGACTAAGCAAATTCTTCAAAATTTTTCTAAGTATTTGACTAAGAAAATTCTTCAAAATTTTTCTAAGTACTTAACTAAGCAAATTCTTCAAAATTTTTCTAAGTACTTGACTAAGCTATGTTCAAAATTTTCTAAATACTGATCTTAAAAATTTCTAAAAGTATGAAATATTTTAGTAAAACTTCAAAAGATATTGAGAATGTTTTCTACTAAGTCATTAACTTGAAATTTTTTAAGTATAAAATTTCCAAGTGCCCAACCAAATTTTTTTTGGAAAAATGTTTTCTAGAACTTCTGTTGAAAAAAAAAATGTTCTAAGTATTAAAAAAATTAATTCCATTATTTTGACTTAGAAATTTTTTATCAAACCCCACGAACCTTTGAAAACCCTAGGGGAGATTCCTTCCAGGGGGAGGAAACTAAATTGCTATATTATTTGTTTTAATTAACTTAACTTTTAGAACTGGGTTGCCATAAATTAAAAAGGGGGAGATTGTTGGTGCTGACAACACCCAAGTCGAACCTGGGTTTTGAAAATGGCAAAGGGTTCAAAAGTTAAGATCTTATTGTTATCTAATATGTTACTCGAGTGTGCAGATTAAAGTCCTAGCGAAGGACTGCTAGGCACCTAGCCAAGGACTGCTAGGCATCGAAAATCGAAGACATGGCGAAGGATTGCTAGGCACTTGGCGAAGGACTGCCAGGATACAAAGCCCTAGCAAAGGTCTGCTAGGCACCTGGCGAAGGACTGCCAGGATACGAAGCCCTAGCGAAGGACTGCTAGGCACCGGGCGAACGACAGCTTGGTATCCAAGACCTGGCGAAGGACTGCTAGGCAAAAGTCCAACTGGAGGAGCCGGTTGGCAAAAGGTAAACCCTCCTGAGAGGAGTAGGTGAGGACGCGTTCCCCGTCGAGGGAACAGTAGGCGTCGGTTCGACATAGGGTTCTATTTTGGAGACCCAAAGTCAGAACCAAGACAGCTAAGGCTATATAATCATAACATATTCTTGCTTTATTGCATTTGCAACTAACCCTGGATGCAGGACCAAAGGAACGAGTCTCTGCAGCTCAAAACACCTCAAGGGAGAGAGGCAGCAACTGAGTAGGGCGCCCCGGAGGTCCCGGGCGCCTCCAAGGTCAAGGCAAAGTAGTAAACGAAGAAGCGGCTCAAAGGCTTACTGTCCCGGGCGCCCCCATCATCCCGGGCGCCCTCAGTGCCCAGGGCGCCCTGGGTTCAAGCCAACGAAGTGAACCGGTCGAGAAGCCAGTTGATCGAGTCAATCGGGGCACCCCCACAGTCAACTCTCAGCCCTATTCAGGTGGGATAAGGGCTGACCGAGACTTGTCCGGATCGACTGACACGTGGGGGGGGGGTGCCCCCAACATTCAGGGCACCCCAGGAGGCTATAAATAGCCCCTCGACTCCAAGGCTTCAGCACAACAACATTCCAACGCTTCTACGCTCTTCGACTCAAACGTACTGCTCCAGAAACCTTCCATTTCGAAATTCCAAGCGCCGACGACGACCCTCCGCACTGAAGTACGATCCATACCGGGCGTCGATCACGAAGTGTAACATTGTTATATTTCCTGCAATTTACTTATACAATTCTTGTAATTCTTTTACGCTCATATAGAATTGCCCGCAGTAAACGGTCAACGACCGTGGGCCTTGGAGTAGGAGCCGACCGCGACTCCGAACCAAGTAAAACCACTTGAGTCTTTGTGTTGTGTTTTGTTTATTCCGCTGTGTATTTACACTTTTGTCAATCCGAAATGATTTATGATATTCACCCCCCCTCTATGGTATTCTCTCGATCCAACATTCTGGACCAACTCCCTGATCCAAGGAGACTCCAGCGACAAGAGAGGAAGCGAAGGAAGAGGAAGAAGATGGAGAAAACCAAAACCTAATTACTTCTCCTCCTTCTTCCTTGTTACGGCGACAAACACCACAACCTGCCCTTTGCTCTGCCGGTTCCTGCCATCTCAGGGAGTGCTCCGGCCAAAGGGGAGTAGAGAGGAAGATGAAACTGGAGGAGAAGTGGTCTCTCCCTTCTCCTTCTTCTCCTTGTTGCCGCCGGCTGCAAGAAGGGTTGCCACAACCCTAGGAGAGAGAATGGAGAGAGGGTTTTAGGTTTTGGCTTGTTGGTTTTTAGATGATTAATTCTGGATTAATTTGCCTTGGTTTCATGATACGATGGGGTATATATAGGGCTACGATACAGACCATGAGGAGGAGTTGGGTCTTGGCCTGTTAATGGATCCAAACTCGATCTATTAATGAAGAGTCATTCCACTAAAGGCCCCTCATTGAATCACCTCACCAACCCCCATATTTTCATTTGTGCTCCATCTATTATGAGTACATCCATCTCCCCATGTTTAAGATATCGAATGTCTATTGATTAATTTAAATTACTGACAATTTTAATTAATCAACCTCTAACTCCTTGACTAGTACCACTCATCCTTATCATCATGTTGGACCATAGTCCACTTGCAAGATTTAACATGATGAAACCTTATGAGGTCATCAAGGGGGCACCATCATCCTGACTCACCAGGATATGGATTCCATCAATAATCAACGACACACCATGTAAATAATATTGTTTCCCAACTTACCGGACCTATCAATTTAGCAGAATAAATCTCGCTCATTGGTAAATAAAAGAAACAACTATTAAGTACATGTGCCCGTTATTATATCAGGATTTAGAGTATGTACTCCATAATATAATAGAGGTCTGATCCAATTATAAAGTCAGTATAAATTGGATCACCTCTATTTTGGTCCTGCTCAATGCACACAAAGTGCACTAGTGTAATTCTATGGTTAAGACAAACCACACCTAATTACACTACAACTATCCCGATGGTTTGTCCAACTCCATCTCGGTTGTGAGCCTCTTCATATATACTCTGCAAGGGACTAATAACATGATCTTCTGTGCGTCACCACACACCATGTTATCTACAATGCAATGTATCAAACATTTATGCATATACTAATATAAATATGCAACCTGTGATTTTGTGATTCTCTTTCAAAATATAGATGCCTTATACAAAAGCAAGGTTTTTAGTATACATCCTAACAAGGGTATGGTTGTCCAAACAGTTTGATATGAAGGACTTGGGAGAAGCTGGACACATCCTTGGGATCAAAGTTATAAGGGATCGCAAGAAAAGGATGTTGTACTTATCTCAAGCTTAATATATTGATACTATTCTAGCTCGTTTTAGCATGCAAAAATCCAAGAAAGGATTTATACCTTTTCGGCATGGAGTATCTTTATCCAAGGAGATGTGTCCTAAAACATCAAAGGAGATAGAGGAGATGAAGGCAGTTCCTTATGCTTCGGCTGTAAGGAGTCTAATGTATGCTATGTTATGTACGAAATCGGATATTTGCTTTGCCATGGGCATGGTTAGCAGATATCAAAGTAATCCAGGACAAGGATATTGGACTGCGGTAAAGCATATATTAAAGTACCTGAAAAGGATTAGAGATTATATGCTAGTTTACCAGGCATATCATTTGCTCCTTGTAGGTTACACGGATTTTGATTTCCAATCAGATAGGGATAACAGTAAGTCTATCTCAGGTTATGCGTTTACTTTGGGAGGTGGAGCCATAGTATGGAGGAGTATCAAGCATAAATCCATTGCGAACTCCACCATGGAAGTTGAGTATGTGACAGCCGTTGAGGCAGCCAAAGAAGCTGTATGGCTCAGGAACTTCTTGATGGACTTAGAGGTGATTCCTAGTTTGCTCAAATCTATCACAATTTATTACTATAATAGTGGCGCAGTAGCAAACTCGAAGGAACCACAAGCCCATAAGGCATGTAAACACATTGAGCGCAAGTACCACCTGATATGAGAAATCGTAAAATGAGGAGAAGTTGTTGTCGCCAAGATTGCATCAGCAGATAACCTGACAGATCCATTCACTAAGGCCCTTCCTGCGAAAGCTTGTGATAGGCATGTTGAGGGGTTGGGAATCAAATGTATGACAGTTTGATGACAACATAGTCTTTTAGTATAAGTGGGAGATTGTTAGGATGTATACTATAAGCCTAACTTTTGTATGAACATCTAATTTTGAATAAGAATCACAGTGGTCATGTATTTGCATATATATTTGTTATATGTATGGAATTTGTCTATTGCTTTACATTGTAGATAACATGGTGTGTGGTGCCACACAGAAGATTATGTTATCAGTTCCTTGTAAAGTATAAGTAGTGGCTCACAACCAAGATGGATTTGGACAAACCATTGGAACGATTGTAGTTGTTGGTGGAGGAAGCACCTAAGTCAAACCTGGGTTTTGATAATGGCAAAGGGTGCAGAAGTTAAGGTGTTATTGTGATCTAACAAGTCTACTGAGTGTGCAGGAAAAGTCCTAGGTACACTAGGTAAGAAGTCCTGGCAAAGGGCTGGGCAAGAAGTCCTGGTCAAGGACTGGGCAAGGAGACCTGACCGGAAGTTGGGCAAGAAGTTCTAGATGAGGATTGGGCAAGAAGTCCTAGCAAAGGGCTGGGTATCGAAGACCTGACCAGAAGTTGGGCACAAAGACCTGGTCAGGTGGATTGGGCAAAAGTCCAACCGGAGGAGCTGGTTGGCAAAAGGTAAACTCTCCTTAGAGGAGTAGGTGAGGACGCGTTCCCCATCGAGGGAACAGTAGGTGTCGGTTCGACCTAGGGTTTCATTTGGGAGACCCAAAGTCAGAACCAAGATAGCTAAGGCTGTAAATAATAGCAACATATTTGTGTGTTGTGTTTTGGAACTAACCTTGTTTGCAAGGAACGAAGGAATGTTGCTTTTGCAACTCAGGCACCCCAATGGAGTGGGATGCCTCACTGGGGCTAGGCGCCCGTATGGATACGGGCGCCCCAATGTAAAGGCAAATACCAAACCACTGCCGCGATGCCTTTGGACCAAGGCAGCTCAGGCGCCCGTGAGGTCACGGGCGCCCCCATCAGCACAGGCACCCTAGTGAAGATGGATAAGCGTTGGCCGAGCCTGTGGATAAGAGATCGCGCAGGGAAGGCCACGTGTAGGCGCCCCCATCGACACAGACGCCCCCATGGGTGCTATAAAAGGGAGTTCACCCCCAAGGCTTCAACACACATCACTCTCAATGCTCCAAGATTTTTCGTTCAAGCGCTACGCTCCGACCAGCTTCGACTTCGAGATTCCAGCGTCGACGACAACCCTCTGCTCTGAAATTGGATCCACCTCGGGCGTCGGTAACGAAAAGTGTTGTAAAGTTCATTTTCAGTTCTATTTTCTATACACAATTTATAAAACCTTTTTACGACTATAGAATTGCCCAAAGTAAATGGTCAAGGACCGTGGGCCTTGGAGTAGGAGCCGACCATGACTTTGAACCATGTAAAACCGACTTGTGTTCGTGTGTGTTCTGTTATTTTCCGTTACATAACTGCTCTATTTTTATCCGAAATATTATTATCGATATTCACCCCCCCCCCTCTATCGATTTCTCCGATCCAACAAGTGGTATCAGAGCGGGTGGCTCAAATTTGGTGCAATCACCAATTTGAGAGTTTTTTTTTAGATTTACAGAATTATTTTAATTTTTTTTGAATCATTCTCGTTAATCGAGGTTGGTGCAACACACTCGATCGTCTTTTAATTTCTATCAATTTTCTTCCGCACTACTAATCTAAGACTAAGTCTTGGAACAAGTTTTCTTTGGTTTATTTTTTTCAGAAAATATTATGGCCATGCAAGAGGGATTCAGCACAGCCAGAGCACCGCTTTTCAGTGAAGAAGACATCTCCTACAGGAAAAGCAGGATGGAAGTCCATCTAAAAACTCAGGTGGGTATGTGGATAATTATCCAATCAGGCCTAGAGATCCCCAAGAATGCAGGAGTGGCACAATACTACTTTGAATGGGGTGCCTCATTAAAAAAGAAGATCGAGGCTGATGCAAAGGCAACCCAGACGCTACAATGCGGATTGACCAAGGAAGAGCTGAACCGGGTGGGACCTCTCAACAACGCCAAAGAACATTGGAGCAAGCTGATTGAACTGCATGAAGGCACCTCCAACACCAGAATCATCAAAAGGGATCTGTTGCTGAATAGACTCTACACAATAAAAATAAACGAAGGCGAATCAGCAGCACAGCTCCACGCTAGAATCCATGAGCTAACAAATAGGCTGCATATAATAGGTCACAAGGTAGAGAACTGTGACCTAATCAGGTAAACCCTAAACGCATTCCCAAGGAACACACTGTGAGCATCTATGGTAGATGCTTACAAGGTTTCCAGGGGCCTTTCAAAAATTAAATTAGATGAACTTTTTTCGGAATTAGAATTGCATGAACAGACTAACTCCAAAATGGTCAAGAAAGGTATTGCCTTTATTGCAGGTAAATCCCAAGGAAAAATCACCAAGAAGAAGCCTTAACCAGCACTCGAGTGTGACTTAGACTCAGACTCAGATGATAATGAAGGGGATCAACCCAAGTTGGTTCAGCTGGCTCGGGACTACTACAAGGAGCTGAAGCATCAAACCAACAGAAAGAAAGCAAGCCGACGAAAGGAAGATCCAGCCGAACCTTCAACATCGTCAAAAGGCAAAACAAATGTCACCTGCTACGAATGCAACAAGACGGGATATTATAAATCGGAGTGCCCCAATCTGAAGGAAGTAAAGAAGACACGAAGAAAAAAGGCTCTACAAGCCACTTGGGATGAATCTTCCTCTGAAGAAGAAGAAGAGGCCTCGCAATCAAATCTTCTTGCTTTAACCGCTTCGGAAGACATCGACACCGGATCGGAATCGAAGCCAGATGACCGAAAGCTCACAATCTCGGAGAACGGCCAAATAACTGTAAGTGGTTATTCCGAAATTGAATTATCTAAATTAATTGCTTATTTATCTCGCAACTTGGCCAAAGCCAAAATCCGGGTCGAGTCCCTCCGACAGGAAGTAAAACTCTTGAAAGAAGAAGTCGGCTCAAGATCCTTGACCGAGAAGGTTCAAGAAGGAAACTCTACTCAAGTTGAAAAGCTTGAGAGAGAGAATTCCTCCTTGAAAACTCAAGTCAGAGTGGCTTTAGAACGATTCACTTCGGGTTCCAAGGGTCTTGACATGATCCTTGGAAAACAGAAGTCCGTTCTTAACCGATCTGGATTAGGGTATCAAACCATGTCTAAACAAAGGTCTTATTATGCTGTACTGAACCAACCTAGAGCCAAAGTTCAAGCATGGGTCCCCAAGCTTTGCTTGAACAACCAAGCTGGACCAAACCAGTATTGGATCCCCAAGGACAAGATTCACATCTTGCCTAATCATTATCGAGGCTATAGTCCTGGGGGAGCCAATTTGAAAACAATTTTCATAATTAGATAAGTTTTTTTAATTTCTTATTTCATGTTTTATCTTTATTGCATGATTGCTTGTTTATTTCTTTCTGCAAATTATCATGTTTAGATCTAGGACTGGTTAGACTAAGGGCAAATGACTTAATTGAAATTTGAACAACCTAGTATTGGGTGGAGGTGAGATGATAGTACGTTAGGGAAACCATTATGGTGGAACTAGCCGAAGCTACCGATCCAAGACCCAAGCTAGTTAGACCAAAATCATTCAAGATGTAACTTGAAGATGAATTTTCTATAAAAGGCTTTGTCAAGGAAAGGGTTGATGATCCAATAAGGCTACGACCAAAGAAGGTCTAGTGCCTCGCCTAGACCTGGAAGCCAATTATAGAAGACCAAATTCACTTTACTATTGTCAGATTTGAATCTAACACAAATTTTAATTAATCTTAGATTCAACATAATTTTTCAAAATAAACTTAAAACTTAATAAACATTTTCAAAATTAATTTAACCTTTCAAAATTAACCATGTTTTTCAAACTTAAAATCTATATTTCTTTTGAAAAACCTGTCTCACAAAACCCATAAGGCTAACGTGATTGATAACTCTAGATTGGGTGAGACAGACTAGGTTGTGAAAATCAATTTAAGCTATCCTCAATTCTAATTGGATCCAAATCAATAAATACTTTATGTGTAGGAACATAAAGATTTGGACCAATGGATGTTGGATAGTGGATGCTCTAGACACATGACTGGGGACAAATTGAAATTCATCAAACTCAAGTTCAAGAAACTAGGCTTAGTAGCATTTGGCAACAATGCTACACTCAAAGTCATTGGGTCAGGTAACATTGAACTCAAATCCGATTTTGTGATTAAAATGGTTCTGTTGGTTGAGAATTTCAAATTTAATCTGCTTAGTATAAGTCAACTATGTGATACTGGCTATATAGTTACATTTACTAACTCTGATTGCCTGATTAGAAACCTTCAAAACTCAGAAGTCATGCTTAAGGGTACTAGGAAAAATAATGTTTATACTATAAATCTACCTTTAGTACCTAACTGCCTGCTAACTCAATTAGAAGAATTCAACCTCTGGCATAGGAGATTAGGTCACACTAATGTAAGACTAATTTCAAAAATTACCCAACTTGGTCTAATTAAAGGGGTACCAAAAATTAAGAACTATGAAAACACGATATGTAACTCATGTAACCAAGGTAAACAAACCAAGTCTAATCACAAGCAAATTGAATCAGACATAACCCAAACCACACTTGAGCTCCTTCACCTTGACCTATTTGATTCACATGGAGCCAAGTCACTAAGCGGAAACTGTAGGACCGGTGCCGTCGATAGAGGGGGGGGTGAATATCGACCGTAAAGCTTTCGTTGAAAACATCGTAAGACTTTTGTTCGTTCTAGACTTAGAGCGTTAGTGCAGCGGAAAATAGAAAAATAAAGAACAAAACAAAACATAGATTACTCGGGGGATTTATTTACTTGGTTCCCGACCCCCTGGGTCAGTACGTTCAAGGCCTATGTACTCGGCGTGAGTCCACTATTGGTCTACTTTTTGGAATTTCCGGAGACGGAGAAAACCCGTCTTACAGTGTAGAATTACAATCAAAAGTAAAGCAAGGTAAGTACAGAATAATAAATGCAAACCGAACAACTAGGGTTTGAAACTCGGCCGATCTGGACCTCTGAAGTGTCGCGCACTTCCTCCTGGAGCCTCCCGGTCATAGAGCCTCATCTTTAGCGTGTTGTCGTTGGTCAGAATGCTCAGAATCACTTTCAGTAGTTGTGTCTGTTGGTGCAGGAAGCACCATATCGAACCTTGTTTTGATATTGGCAAAGGATTCAAAGTTAAGTGTTATTTGTTATCTAACATGTCACTTGAGTGTGCAGAGTAAAAAGCCCTAGCGAAGGACTGCTAGGCACTGGCGAAGGAATGCCAGAGTAAAAAGCCCTAGCGAAGGACTGCTAGGCACTGGCGAAGGAATGCCAGAGTGAAAAGCCCTAGCGAAGGACTACTAGGCACTGGCGAAGGAATGCCAGAGTGAAAAGCCCTAGCGAAGGAATGCTAGGCACCGGGCGAAGGACAGCTCGGCATCCAAGACCTGGCAAAGGACCGTCAGGCAAAAGTCTAACCAGAGGAACGGTTGGCATCAGGTACACTCTCCTGAGAGGAGTAGGTGAGGACGCGTTCCCCGTCGAGGGAACAGTAGGCGTCGGTTCGACCTAGAGTTCCATTTTGGAGACCCAAAGTCAGAACCAAGACAGCTAAGGATGTATAATCTAATATTTTATTGTTTTATTGTGTTTTGGACTAACCCTGGATGCAGGACCGAAGGAACGTGTGTCTACAGCTCAGAAAGCCTCAAAGGAATGAGGCAACAGCTGACTAGGGCGCCCGGAGTGTCCCGGGCGCCCCCAAGGTGAACACAAAACACAAGAAAGCAAGATGGGCTTCGACAGTTCAACTCCCGGGCGCCCCCGCTGCTCCCGGGCGCCCCCAAGCGCAAGCATCGAAGCTCAATCCAGCGAAGCCGAGGGATAAGATTTGACCCGGTCAACCCGGGCGCCCCGAGCGCTCCAGGCGCCCCGGTCAAAGATGATCCCGAAGTTGAAGGGATCAGACGCTGACCGAGACCGAGCCGGATCAACCGACACGTGGGGGGGGGGGGCGCCCCTGACGTCCAGGGCGCCCCCAGGCCCTATATAAAGGGCCCTCGACCCCAAGCTTCGTACAACAATTTTCTTCAACGCTTCTACGCTCTTCTGCTCCCGCGCACTGCTCCAGAATCCTCCCAACTCGAGCCGACGACGTCCCTCCACTCCAAGATTCGAGATACATTGGACGTCGGTAACAAAGAGCAATTTTTCTTTAAGTTTACTATACTGCAATTGTAAAATTCCTGTAAACTGTTTTTCGCGCACTTAAAGAATTGCCCGCAGAAAACGGTCATCGATCGTGGGCCTTAGAGTAGGAGTCGACCTAGGCTCCGAACCAAGTAAAACCACCTGTGTCTGTGTGTTTTTAACTTTAATCTTCCGCTACGCATTTTCTCTTCAAATCCGAACGATTTCCGATATTCACCCCCCCCCCCTCTATCAGTTCTCTCGATCCAACAAGTGGTATCAGAGCGGGGTAGTTCAAACTTGGTGCAACCACCAGTTTAAAAGTTTTTCGGATTTATAAAATTTTTAATATTATTTCTTTTCTTTCTAGTTAATCAATACCACTCGATCTTTTTCGCCTTTTTCAATTTTGAATTCTCAATTTTTCACTATAAGTCAAAATTAATAAAACGAACAATTTTTAAAAATTTGTCACAAACTTTTTTGTATTATTATTTTAATATTTTTCTCAAAATTCGTGCTACCTTAATTCGAGCAAATTTTTTTAACATTAAATTTTTAATTTTTCATCATTAATCAGAATTGACAAAATTAATATTTTCAAAAATTTATCATAAATTGTTTTTATTATTTTAGTATAATTCTACCTCGAAATTCGTGTAATATTTATTCTGAGCTATTTCTTCCCTTCTCCCGCACTACTAATCCAAGACCAAGTCTTGGTATAATTTTTTGTTATTTTGTTTGTGTGCAAGGTTTATATTAAATGGCCAACCAAGAGTGGAACAGTGCACGTCCACCACTATACTCCGGCGAGAACTTCACTTTTTGGAAATGTCAAATGGAGTCCCTTCTGAAGTCCCACATGGACTTATGGCAGATCATCCAAACGGGATTCTTGTTACCCGTAGAAGAGGAGTCATCAATCGAGTGGGACAAACTGGATGAACACACCCTCAATCAAATTGAGACCGATGCAAGTGCAACTGCAATCCTACAATGTGGCCTAACCAAGGAGCAACTCAAGCTAGTAGGTCCATGCAGATGTGCTAGAGAAATCTGGGAAAAATTGATTAATCTTCATCAAGAGATCTCAAATGAAGAAGAAGATCAAGTAAGTTATCTTGCCCTTTCGGTCCAAGCACAAACAGCCGAGTCAGAGTCTGAACCCGAATCTAAAGTCGAACCAGAATTAGACGACGAATTGACTGAGACGGTAACTAATTTTGAATTCTTTTCAAAATTTGAATTAAATAATCAAACAGATATTGTAATGGTCGAGGAAGGTATAAATTCTATTTCAGGAAAAATTCCAAAGGAGAAGCTTCAACCTGTACCCGAGTCTGACTCAGACTCGGAATCAGAAGACAGTAAAGAAGATCGACCCAAATTGGTCCGATCAGCTCGTGATCATTACAAGAGCACTGGACAAACGATCGGGAAAGGTAAGTTTACAGTATTTGATAATCCATTATTTACCATGAATAATATGATTGAATCTTATAAATTAGTTAAGGCTAATTCGTTAGAAAATTTAATTCATAATATTGCTATTTTTAATAATCCAGAATATTATTACGATTATGATATAACTTAGATCATTTTTTGCTTTAACTGTATGTTTTTTTTGCTTAAAATTAGGATTGATTAGTTTAAGGACAAAACAATTTAACAGAAAGTTGAACAACATAGTATTGGGTGGAGGTGAGATGATAGTACGTTAGGGAAGCCATCTTGGCGGAACTAGCCGAAGCTACCGATCCAAGACCCGAGCTAGTTAGACCAGAATTTTTCAAAAAATAATTTTGAAAATGAAATTTCACTAAAAGGCTTTGTCAAGGAAAGGGTTGATGATCCAATAAGGCTACGGCCAAAGAAGGCCTTGTGCCTCGCCAAGACCTGGAAGCCAATTTTTAAAATTCAAATTCAATTTACTCTTTGTCAAATTCGAATCTAACACAAATGTTCAGTTAATCTTAGATTCAAATATTCCTTTTCAAAATAAATTTAAAACTAATTATTTTCAAAATTAATCTAACTTTTCAAAATTAACCATGTTTTCAAAATTAAAATATTTGTCTCACAAAACCCATAAGGTTAACATGCTTAATCACGTAGAACTGGGTGAGACATTTAGGACCTAAAAGTATAATTCACTATCCTTTTAAATGAAAAGGTTTGCAAAAGTTATTCAAACTTATCTCTATTTTATTTTGTCAATTTATTGTACTGTACCCTACTTTTTCATTTCTAACATTTTTTAATATGAAATTTCATGTTAAAAATCTCGATAGACTCTTCTTAAAAGTCAACTGAGTCAAACATAGTCAAGATGCTATTAATTGATCAAACATAGTCAACTCTTAGTCAACTGAGTCAACACTGAAATCCCTTAAGGAACTTAGATAAAAGTCAGGCTGTGTCGGATATAAGGCGAGTTATTCTTAATCTTTTTCGAAAAGTTCAAATTTTTCAAAAACCTCATGCTCTAAAACTTATTATCATCTCAAAATAAGGTTTTCAAAAATTGATTCAAAAATCTTGGTATATTACTATCTCTTTGAAGAATTATTATCATTTCAAATTATGTTTTCAAAAATGTATCTCCTTGAAAATTATCATACTCAGAAGGTTATTCAAAATTATTCTTTTGAGTTTAATAAACCCTAAAGACACAGAGGAAGGTCCACTTCATGATCTACAAGGACTCCTAGGATGTGTAAAATTTAGGGGGAGTTTGAGTCAAAAGAAGAATTTCTGAAATGTTCCTTTGATCTGAACTGAACCCTAAAGACTTAGAGGAAGAATACTTGTGGTCAACAAGCTTCCAAGGATTGCGTCAAATTTAGGGGGAGGTCAAATTAAAAGAGTTATTAAACATTTCTAAATAATATGTTTTTATACACTATATTTTCAAAATTGTGTCGAAAACATATGTAAGTTGTCTTACAAAATATTATTTTAAAATATTTTTGTGTCTTATAAAATTATTTTTGAAATACCTTAGAAAACAATACTTGACATTGGAAAATTTTCCAGGACACTTAGGAAAATGTCCTCGTAGTCAACAAGATTTCCTAGGATTGTATCAGACTAGAAAAGAAACCTAGTCAAGTAAAATATTATGTTTTCAAATGCATAATACTTTTCAAAAATTATTTATATTTTTCAAAGTCTAATAGTTTTCAAAAATACTACTTAGACTTTCCAAAAAGGCTCAAATCTGTTTTTGTCAAAAGTATTTGCATATTTTTTTAAAATGCATATGTTTTCAAAAGTACTTATATTTTTTAAAATATAATATTTTCAAAAAGTACTAATACTTTTCTAAGGCAATAGTATTCTAAATACGTGAATTTTCTAAAGATTTACCTATAAATACAATTTTTTTTAAAATTGCACAATACCTTTCAAAGTCGAGCTTTGTTGGTGCAATTTAATCTTTTTGCTAGACTTTCAAGAGTTATACTTTTATGATTTCAAAACTCATAGGCTTTGATACATAATTTTTTTGTGTATCTTAAGACTTTTTTTAAAATATATTTCTTTATTAATAAACAGCTAAGGAGAGAAAAAGCTCAAATTGTTCAAAATCAAAATGTTTTTCAAAAGCTTTCTCTTATTCAGAAAAATGCAAACTTGAATTTCTAAGTGTTCTTTCAAAAATTTCTAAGAGCATCTTTTTGCAAATATTTCTAAGTAAATTTTTCCTTAGTAAACAATGTTTGTCTGAACATGACATGAATTTACTTTAGTAAAACTCCCTATTAGAAACCTTGGTCACCCATGTATATTTTTGATATATGTCAAAGGGGGAGGAAAGGTAAAAGTTAAGTGTTTTAAGTGTTTTATAACACACGTATTCAGGGTTTTAGGGGGAGTTTGAAAAAATAAAGAATTTTTTTTTCAACTCTATTTATTCTGTTAATAAACAGTTATACTTCATTGTTTACCTTATGTTCCTAACTGTTATAATGTTTTTAACTTAACTTTGAATTGTGTTGCCATAAATCAAAAAGGGAGAGATTGTTGGTGTAGGAAGCACCATATCGAACCTTGTTTTGATATTGGCAAAGGATTCAAAGTTAAGTGTTATTTGTTATCTAACATGTCACTTGAGTATGCAGAGTAAAAAGCCCTAGCGAAGGACTGCTAGGCATTGGCGAAGGAATGCCAGAGTAAAAATCCCTAGCGAAGGACTGTTAGGCACTGGCGAATGAATGCCAGAGTGAAAAGCCCTAGCGAAGGACTGCTAGGCATTGGCGAAGGAATGCCAGAGTGAAAAGCCCTAGCGAAGGAATGCTAGGCACCGGGCGAAGGACAGCTCGGCATCCAAGACCTGGCAAAGGACCGTCAGGCAAAAGTCCAACCAGAGGAACGGTTGGCATCAGGTACACTCTCCTGAGAGGAGTAGGTGAGGACGCGTTCCCCGTCGAGGGAATAGTAGGCGTCGGTTCGACCTAGGGTTCCATTTTAGAGACCCAAAGTCAGAACCAAGACAGCTAAGGCTGTATAATCTAATATTTTATTGTTTTATTGTGTTTTGGACTATCCCTGGATGTAGGACCGAAGGAACGTGTGTCTACAGCTCAGAAAGCCTCAAAGGAATGAGGCAACAGCTGACCAGGGCGCCCGGAGTGTCCCGGGCGCCCCCAAGGTGAACACAAAACACAAGAAAGCAAGATGAGCTTCGACAGTTCAACTCTCGGGCGCCCCCGTGCTCCCGGGCACCCCCGCTGCTCCCGGGCACCCCCAAGCGCAAGCATCGAAGCTCAACCCAGCGAAGCTGAGGGATAAGATTTGACCCGGTCAACCCGGGCGCCCCGAGCGCTCCGGGCACCCCGGTCAAAGCTGATCCCGAAGTTGAAGGGATCAGACGCTGACCGAGACCGAGCCGGATCAACCGACACGTGGGGGGGCGCCCCCGACGTCCCGGGCACCCCCAGGCCCTATATAAAGGGCCCTCGACCCCAAGCTTCGTACAATAATTTTCTTCAACGCTTCTATGATCTTCTGCTCCCGCGCACTGCTCTAGAATCCTCCCAACTCGAGCTGACGACGTCCCTCCGCTCCAAGATTCGAGATACATTGGACGTCGGTAACGAAGTGGAATTTTTCTTTAAGTTTACTATACTACAATTGTAAAATTCCTGTAAACTGTTTTTCGCGCACTTATAAAATTGCCCGCAGAAAACGGTCAACGACTGTGGGCCTTAGAGTAGGAGTCGACCTAGGCTCCGAACCAAGTAAAACCACCTGTGTCTGTGTGTTTTTAACTTTAATCTTTCGCTACGCATTTTCTCTTCAAATCCGAACGATTTCCGATATTCACCCCCCTCTATCAGTTCTCTCGATCCAACAGTGTCTGAAGCAAAGGGGTCGAAGCCCCTTTTATAGTGCTCCTGGGGGCGCCCTGGGCGTCGGGGGTGCCCCTATAAACTCGGTCAAACCTTATCGACGTGCCGACCTCACTGCGGTTGATAAAACCTCTTACCAAGGTGCCTCGGACCTCCTGGGTGCCTGCGTGAAGGCTTATCTGTGTTTCGAACTCGAAACAGCAAATACAGCTTTCAACATGGGTGCCCCGGACCTTCCGGGTGCCCTGCTTGAAGCCTATTCTGTTTTCATCACCTTAATTGCTTTTTCCATCTTTGGCTTGGGCGCCCCCATCAATGGGGGCGCTTGGATGCTTGGGGGCGCCCCCATTGATGGGGGCGCCTGGCCTCAATGTTTCCAACCCAGTTTTTTTGCATGCTTTGTCTTCCAATCTTGGTACTTGCAAGATATACAAATACAAAGCAAATATATACACATCCTTAACTTTAAGGACTTGGTTCTGACTTCAGATTTGCATGAAACCCTAGGTCGAACCGATGTAAGTTCCCACCCCCGAGAAAGCGCCTTTCACCTACTCCTCTCAGGAGACGGTTGCCACCCAATCCTTCGGGTGGACTTTTACTTAGCTTCCGATACTTTCGGACCTCGAGATGCCCGAACCCTGACCCGTTTCTACTTCTGTCCTTAGTCATCGCTCAGCTAAGTTGCTCAGTCCCTCGGACCAAGACTTCGTGTCCAAACCATAAGTCCAGGTCTTCGGTGCCCAACCCTCGGCCAGGTCTTCTTGCCCAATTCCCCGAACCAGATCTTCGGTGCCCAACCCTCGGCCAGGTCTTCTTACCCAATCCTTGACCAGGACATAGTGCCCACCTTCTGAGCAGGTCTTTGGTGCCCAACCTTTTGCCAGGACTTTAGTGCCCACCTTCCGAGCAGGTCTTCGTTGCCCAGCCTTTTGCTAGGACTTAGTGCCCAGTTTCACTCACCAGGTCTTAGTGCCTAGGTTAACTAGGACTTTTCTTTACTTTTGTTACTCCTCTCTTAACTCCCCTTCCTTTGTTCAATGTATCACTGACTTAATTCTATTGTCAAACATTAAAACACTTAAAGGAGAACATCATTGATGCAACTTGCACCAACAATCTCCTCCTTTTTGATATTTGACAATATCTTAAGTTAGATTGGCTGAAGGGACTAACATACTATTCATTAGATAAAAAACATGATATAAGTTTTGAAACTACATTTTTTATCTTTGGGAGAAAAAAAATTTCTATCTTAAGCACACCTCTCCCCCTTTGTCATACATAAAAAAAAAACCAAAAAAAATACTTGCACCAATAATGAAAACCATTGGTTCTTTTTGAAAATACTTAGTGCAAATTTTTGAAAGCATTGTATTTTGAATGATATATTGCATTTTATGAAAAAATGCATAATTTTGAAGAATGCTATGCGTCTTGAAAAGTACAAGTACTTTGAAACTTATTATAATCTTTAAAAAATGCAAGTACTTTTGAAAGATTTTGTAATTTTTGAAAAATATAAGTACCTTTGAACGATGTATTGAATTTTTTGAAAAATTAAATACTTTTGAAAAATACATTGAATTTTTACAAAATTAAGTAGTTTTGAAAAAATATATTGAATTTTTTGAAAAATTAAGTACTTTTGAAAAAATATTAGACTTTGAAAACATAATACTTTACTTGACTAGGTTTCTTTTCCTGTCTGACACAAACCTAGGAAACCTTGTTAGCTACAAGGACATTTTTCTAAGTGTCCTGGAAATTCTTCAAACTCAAGTAAATATTATTATTATTTTTTTTAAAACAGAATTTTGCTAAAAAAATGATAGTACTTTTGAAAATATATGCTAGTACATTTTGAAAAATGTGTGAACTTTTGAAGACCCAATATTTTACTTGACTTGGTTTATCTTCCAGTTTGACACCATCCTAGGAAACCTTGTTGACTACAAGGATATTTCCTAAGTGTCCTAGAAATTCTCCAACCCAAGTAAATATTATTTCAAAAATAATTTCACAAATTCTGACAAATAGAATAATAGTATTTTGAAAGATTTAGATTTTTAGCAAGATTTTGAAGATATGAAAACATGTTATTAAATGATTCTTTTAATTTGACCTCCCCCTAAACTTGACTCAGTCTTGGGAAGCTTGTTGACCACAAGTACTCTTCCTCTAGTCTTAAGGTTTGATTCATATCAAAAGAATAATCTAATAATTTTTTACATAAATAATTTAAAACTTATCAGAAGTTTGACTCAGACTCCCCCTAAATCTGACACATCCTAAGAGTCCTTGAAGATCATGAAGTAGACCTTTCCTCTGTGTCTTTAGGATTTACCAAAGTCAAAGAAACAGGTAAATTTTTGAACATATAATTTTTACAACATAAACCTTTTTCGAAAACACAAGTGATAATGATTTAAAGCACAGTTTTTGAAAAGTATTTCCAAATGATAGTAATTTTTAAAGTGCAGTTTTCGAAAACCATTTCGAAAAAAATAAAAAGCACTCCCCTGTACCCGATACCGTTTGAATCTATCTAAGTGCTTAAGGAACTTTAGTGTTGTCCTAAGAGGCTTCTGTCTAATTGCGTGAGTCAAACAATTTTAAACAGATATAATTTTTGAAAACATGTAATATGTATATTCAATCAGACAAACATGAATTCCATAAAAATATTATTATGTTATGCACTATTTTGAAAATATATTTTTAGGAATATATTCTAGCAATTTTGAAAAATAGTTTTGAAAAATATTTTTCAATTTATTAGTCCTTAACATCTCACCCATTCTAGATGTCTCAATATAGCAAGCATGGTTGCCTTATAGGTGTATTGTGAGATGCTTGAATAATTTTTCTTAATTTATTTTTAACTCTAAGATTTAATTGAAGCTTGTGTTAGATTCAAATCTGACGATAGTAAAGTGAATTTGGTTTTCAATAATCGGCTTCCAGGTCTTGGCGAGGCACTAGGCCTTCTTTGGCCGTAGCCTTTTTGGATCATCAACCCTTTCCTTGACAAAGCCTTTTATTGAAAATCCATTTTCAAGTTACTCCTTGAATGATTTTGATCTAACTAGTTTGGGTCTTGGATCGGTAGCTTCGGCTAGTTCCGCCAAGATGGCTTTCCTAACGTACTATCATCTCACCTCCACCCAATACTAGGTTGATCAAGTTTCAATTATTCTTTTTCCTATAGCCGTTCTAAATTATGCATAAAATTTAAATATGAATGACATGTCATATATTTAAAAGAATTAGCAAATGCATGGCATGACAATTATGCATGAGTCAAACAAGTCCAAAGAATTTAAATTATGTTTCTAAGGATGTATCAAATTCCCGATTTGATACATATCGTGTGAACCGGCGAATATGTCAACCCACTTTGACATATTTAATTTTATTAAATTAATTGTTGTGATTTGGATAAGATTTTATTTTAGTCCGTGTTTAAGTTATTTAACATTTAGTTGGATTCATGTTAATTAAGAATTAATTGAAGTTGAATTAATTAGAGTTTGAATTAATTTGAATTGAATTAATTTAAGTTTGAATTAATTTAAGTTTGAATTAATTAGGATTTAATTTGAATTAATTTAATTGAATTAAGATTTAATTAAGATTTAATTTGAATTAATTTAATTGAATTACGATTTAATTTCAATTAATTTAATTGAATTAAGATTTAATTATGATTTGAATTTATTTAATTGAATTAAGATTTAATTTGAATTAATTTAATTGAATTAGGATTTAATTTGAATTAATTTAATTGAATTAAGATTTAATTAAGATTTAATTTGAATTAATTTAATTGAATTAAGATTTAATTTGAATTAATTTAATTGAATAAAGATTTAATTAATATTTAATTTGAATTAAATTGAATTATGATTTAATTAAGATTTGAATTAATTTAATTGAATTAATATTTAATTTGAATTAATTTAATTGAATTAAGATTTAATTAAGTAAAACCTGAATAATTAAGGTTGAAATGATTAATTAACAGTTGTGGGTCTAAGTTTATAATTTTCATTATTTCGAAAATTTCTGACTCATCCTTATTTTTCTTTTCAAGTTTTTCTAGTAATTCTGAATTATTTGAACATTTGTGATTTTTATTAATTATGGCCTTTATGTTAGAAAATTCTATCTCCTCCTCAAGATTAGATCTTTCAATATCTTCAAAGTAGGTGGAGTAAAGTGGGCCAGTAGTTAATTTTTCAGGATTATCTAAGGGAATAATTAAATTATTATCTAAAGAGATATCATCTCCACTATCATTAGAATTATCCTTATTATCCTCAGAATTATCCTTATTATCCTCAGAATTTTCAAATTTAAATTCATAACTATCTAAAGGATTTTCAAATTTGGGTTCAGGTTTATACAAAGGGTTTTCAAATTTGAATTCATAATTATCTAAGAGATTTTCATATTTTAATTTAGAATTATTAGAGTAATAATTAAGATTAATTTTGGAATTATCATCAAGAATTTTAACATTATCTGATTTAATTTCAGGAGTACCAGTAGTATTACCAGATCTAATTTTAGAATTAATTTCAGTAATTTTTGAATTGACATTAAAAATTAAACAGTTAATTTCTGATATTTTAACATTATTTATATTTTCTAATTGATCATTCAAAATATTGATTTGCCTACTTACACAATTTAATTTTTCAGTAACATTATATAAACAATTTACAAAAGAAAGTGCAGGGGATTTGAAAATTTTCGAAACATAAATCTTACGAACCTTTGCCGGACATTTATTTTTGTAGTGTCCGAATTTCTAGCATTTGAAGCATCGGATGTGATTTTTGTCCCTCCGGACTTCCGGCACAGTTATCTCCTTTGCCGTCGGTGGTGTAGACCGAATTTTACGAGTAGGGCACTGATTTTTATAGTGCCCTCTCTCCCTGCATGTGAAGCATATAACATGAAATTTAAAATTTGACATTTAAAATTAAAATGTATCTGATTCACCCCTGGGCCCCCCTCAACTCCTGGCGTCGTTGCTCCATCGGCGGTTAGTCCGGTGAAGAGCGGCCTGGCTCTGATACCACTTGTAGGACCGGTGCCTTCGATAGAGGGGGGTGAATATCGACCCTAAATCTTTCGTTGAAAACTTCGTAAGACTTTTGTTTCTTCTAGACTTAGAGCGTTAGTGCAGCGGAAAATAGAAAAATAAAGAACAAAACAAAACACAAATTACTCACGGGATTTAATTACTTGGTTCCCGACCCCCTAGGTCAGTACGTCCAAGGCCTATGTACTCGGCGTGAGTCCACTATTGGTCTCCTTTCCGAAATTTCCGGAGGCGGAGAAAACCCGTCTTACAGTGTAGAATTACAATCAAAAGTAAAGCAAGGTAAGTACAGAATAATAAATGCAAACCGAACAACTAGGGTTTGAAACTCGGCCGATCTGGACCTCCGAAGTGCCGCGCACTTCCTCCAGGAGCCTCCCGGTCATAGAGCCTCGTCTTTAGCATGTTGTCGTTGGTCAGAATGCTCAGAATCACTTTCAGCAGTTGTGTCTGAAGCAAAGGGGTCGAAGACGCTTTATAGTGCTCCTGGGGGCGCCCCTATAAACTCGGTCAAACCTTATCCCCGCGCCGACCTCGCTGCGGTTGATAAAACCTCTGACCAGGGTGCCCCAGACCTCCTGGGCGCCTGCGTGAAGGCTTATCTATGTTTCGAACTCGAAACAGCAAATACAGCTTTCAACTTGGGCGCCCCGGACCTTCCGGGTGCCCTACTTGAAGCCTATTTTTCTTTCATCACCTTAACTGCTTTTTCCTTCTTTGGCTTGGGAGCCCCCATCAATGGGGGCGCCTGGATGCATAGGGGCGCCCCCATTGATGGGGGCGCCTGGCCTCAATGTTTCCAGCCCAGTTTTTTTGCCTGCTTTGTCTTCCAATCTTGGTACCTGCAAGATACACAAATACAAAGCAAATATACATACATCCTTAACTTTAAGGACTTGGTTCTGACTTCGGATTTGCACGAAACCCTAGGTCGAACTGATGCAAGTTCCCACCCTCGAGAACGTGCCTTTCACCTACTCCTCTCAGGAGACGGTTGCCACCCAGTCCTTCAGGTGGACTTTTACTTAGCTTCCGATACTTCCGGGCCTCGAGACGCCCGAACCCTGACCCGTCTCTACTTCTATCCTTAGTCATCACTCAGCTAAGTTGCTCAGTCCCTCGGACCAAGACTTCGTGCCCAAACCCTAAGTCTAGGACTTCGGTGTCCAACCCTCGGCCAAGTCTTCTTGCCCAATTCCCCGAACCAAGTCTTCGGTGCCCAACCCTCGGCCAGGTCTTCTTGCCCATTCCTCGACCAGGACTTAGTGCCCACCTTCCGAGTAGGTCTTCGGTGCCCAACCTTTTGCCAAGACTTAGTGCCCAACTTTCAAGCAAGTCTTCGTTGCCCAGCCTTTTGCCAGGACTTAGTGCCCAGTTTCACTCACCAGGTCTTAGTGCCTAGGTTAACTAGGATTTTTCTTTACTTTTGTTACTCCCCTCTTAATTCCCCTTCCTTTGTTCAATGTATCACTGACTTATGTCTATTGTCAAACATTAAAACACTTAAAGAAGAACATCATTGATGCAACTTGCACCAACAGAAACCGGTACTACTTAGTTATTATCGATGATTACTCTAGGTTTACCTGGGTTAAGTTCCTAAAAACTAAGGAAGAACCCCTAAATTTATTCATTGACCTATGCAAAATAATTGAAAATTAAAATGATACCAAAATCAAAAGACTTAGGAATGATCAAGGGGGAGAGTTTGAGAATCAAAGATTTGAAGAATTCTATAAAATAAATGGATATATTCATGAATTTTCCTGTCCTAGAACCCCCCAGCAAAATGGGATAGAAGAAAAAAAGAATAGAACTCTTCAGGAAGCCTCTAGGACCATGCTCAATGAATTCAACCTAGCTAACCAAGTTTGGGCAGAAGCAATTAGTACGGCTTGCTATATCTAAAATAGGGTCCTAATTAACAAAAGACACAATAAAACTCCTTATGAACTATATTACCATAGGTTGCCCACCCTACATTATCTAAGGGTCTTTGGGTGCTAATTCCACATCTTGAACACCAATGACTACCTAGGTAAGTTCCAGTCTAAGTCAACTCCAGGAGTCTTCTTAGGATATTCAACAACAAGTAGGGCATATAGGGTCTACAATAAACAAACTAATAAAATTGAAGAAACAACGAATTTAATTTTTGATGAGGAAACTAATCCAAAATCTGACAATCAAAAGCTAAACCTAACAAATATTGATCAAGAAGAAAAGGAGCATACAATTGAACCATCAATTGAACCACTAGTTGAACCTCTAAATGAACTATATCTTGAACCAACTACTGAACCAACTCAAGTAGTTGAACAGAACACTGAACCAAACTGTTCAGCCAGACCTGAGGCTGAACCAAGTTCCAAAAGAATTAAGAAACCCAGAATTAGTCACCCTTCTGATCAAAATGTGGGTGATCCAACCTTAGGAGTCAAAACTAGGTCTTCCTATAGAAATCTTAGTCAAATAGCTTTAATTTCAAAAATTGAACCTAAGACTATAGAGGAAGCCCTACCTAATCCTGATTGGATCATAGCTATGCAAGAGGAGTTAGCCCAATTTGAAAGAAACCAAGTCTGGGAACTAATACCTAAACCTGAGGGCAAGTCTATTATAGATACTAAGTGGGTTTTTAGGAATAAACTGAATGACAAAGGGGAAATAATTAGAAATAAAGCCCACTTAGTAGCTAAAGTGTTCAGTCAAGTCGAAGGATTAGACTATCATGAAACCTATGCCCCAGTAGCCAGACTTGAGTCAATTAGAATGTTGTTAGCATTTGCAACCCATAAAGGGTTCAAGCTATACCAAATGGGTGTTAAGTCAGCCTTTTTAAATGGGTTCATCAAAGAAGAAGCCATTGTAAGACAACTGATGATTACCATTTTGTTGATCACTTTAGGTTCTCAAATTCATGTTTTGATCCCTTTTATATGCTTAATCTTGCATTTACACTAGGTTTCATGAGTTATCTCTATTTTTGGCTTAAGATGCAATTTTTTCTATATTTAAGATATTTTGGTACTAAAATTTGAATATAATTTTGTAGGCTTCAAATGACCATGGACCTAGATCAGATTGGATCAGACTTGTGCTCAGACTTGGCTTCAATCAAGGGGATCAAGAGGAGGATAACTGTGGGTTGTCCAATCAAGAAACGGTGAGATTTGAGCCATTTGTCAGCTTCTGATCAATCCGAGCCCAAGGTATAGTTAATCAAGTCCATAGATCAAGATCTGAAGCTTTGAACCAAATTAGAGTCCATCTAACCATCAGATCAAGCTTAAGGGGAGTTTTAACTATCCATTCAAAAGAAATGAAGATCTGAGTCATCCATCACAGATCTGATTGATCCAAGCTAAGGAGAAGTAGATCAGAGCCTTTGATGGAGATCTGCGAAGTTTGGTTCAGATATGTGATGATCCAACCGTTGGATGAGACTAGAATGATCATAGCCGTCCATTTTGAATTGCAGTTAATTAAAATAGACTTTTCCGCCTGAGCTCGGGGTCGTCGCCAGATCGAGAGTTTCTTCCCTGTTCTTGAGTTTTTCTTCGTCTGTTCTTCTCCGATCGCGTGACCAACATCAAATCCAAGTTTATTTCCAAGTTTTTAGATCATTGAGGTAGATTTTCTGGTTGAGTTTGCATTCAATTGTGTCTCTGAAAGTTGGCTAGGGTGAGGGTTTCGCCGGAGTCCTGTTCCCACTGTCGATTCCATTCGATCGCTACTGTCTTCATTTTCGGAGCAATCAGAGCACTTGAAGTGGTTCTCTGAGTGCCACTGAGAGTTTTTGGGCTTGATCGACATCTAGCTAATTGAGGAAGGAGGAGATCGCGAGAGTTTCAGCCACTGATCGGTGACTGAGATCGGACAGAGGTATCACTGATCGGACTCCAGCCCGATGAGTATAATTCCTGATCGATCCCCAATCCGATCAACATAGGTCCTGATCGATCGGCTGACCGATCAGGAAGGCCAATTCGCAACAAACTGATCTAGGGAGCTTCCCTTCGTTGATTTTTGAGTTGGAGGTTCCTAGCTCAACTTTTGTGTGACAGCAAAGGGAAGTCTTGACGATAAACTCATTTGATGTTTAATTTAGGATAATTTTGGTTCCAAGCATTTAATTCTTCAAGTTGTTCTAGTTTGTTTCCAATTACACTTCAAGTCAAGTTTCTTAAGCATTGTTTTGTTCTAATTTTCATTATCTTGCAATTAGTTTTCTGCAATTAATTCCCTGCAATTAGTTCTTAAATTTCAATTCAATAGTTTCAAATCGAATTGCTTAGTTTTTTCCAAAAGTTTAAGTGTAGTACTTGCAATTTCCTAATTTGTTCCATGCTTTAGCTAGGTTCATTCTATTTCATACTGCTATTTCATTCCTTATTGCAAAACAAAATCCCCATTTCCATTTGAAAACCCAAAAACATATCAAACGACAAATTTTAAGCTTGAATTAATCATTCACAACTACTCCTTAGAAAAATACGACATGAGGCCCCTGTACTACATTTAGCTTTGTGAGCAAAGGGTTTTCAACTTATAAATTCTAAATTTGAGGCTCATCGTGACACTAATTGTGGATCCATCGAATTTTTGGCGCCGTTGCCGGGGAAATTCGAGATAGGAATGGCAAGGAGAACCTGGTGGTAGACCATTTGAGCAGATTAGAGGGAGATGGACCCCCTACCACTATTGATGATGATTTTAGAGATAATAACCATTTAGTGATACATGGTTAGTCGCCCCTGGTATGCAGATCTAGTTAACTTTTTAGTAGCTCATGTTTTTCCTGCACAATTTAGTGAGGCTTAAAAAGATAAATTCAAAAGTGATGCTAAATTCTATGTGTGGGATGATCCTTATTTGTGGAAATTTTGTAGTGATCAAATAATTAGAAGATGCATACCTGATCATGAGTTTTATTCAGTACTTACATTTTGCCATTCATCAGCCGATGGAGGGCATTTTGGACCACAGAGGACAGCTAGGAAGGTTTTAGAGTGTGGATTGTATTGGCCTACTTTGTTTCATGATGAATATCTATTTTATAAAAACTATGATAGATGTCAGAGAACAGAGAACATAGGAGCTAGAAATGAAATGCCCCAACAAACTATGTTTTTTTGTGAGATATTTGATGTATGGGGGATAGACTTTATGGGACCTTTTCCTGCATCTTGTGGATTTTTGTACATTTTACTTGCTGTTGATTATGCTTCTAAATGGGTGGAGGTCATTCCCTCCAGGACTGATGATTCTTGTGTTGTTGTTAGTTTTGTCAGGTCACACATTTTTTGTAGGTTTGGAATTCCAAGAGCTATCATAAGTGATCAAGGTTCACATTTTTGCAACAAACACATGAAGGCTCTACTTAGCAATATGGGGTTATGCACAAAGTGTTGGTGAGAGCCCTAGAGCCGATCATGTAATGATTGTATGGACTAATTTGTATCATATTCCTATGTATAAATAAAGGCATATTTTATGGTTATTATACTTACGTGTATTTGTGCCAATTAGCTAAGTATAATAATGTCCTTGAGTAGAAGGTTCTTATCTATATCAATCGATTGGTTGAATCGATAGTGAGATGATATAGAGAACACTACTCTAAATAATTCCTAGTCGAGTATTAACATTCAGGGACAATGTTAATACGTAGAGACTAGCATGTGAGTCAACATGATGACTTGATCTCACAAGTCATGGATATAGAGATATCAAGTTGACACATGGGTATGCATTGGAGAATGTATACTGAATGACCCGCCATGAGAAAGTATCATGGATCGTTATATGAGTGTCATATACTTTCTCATGTGGCTATTAGTATGACTATTAGTCCTTGGACCTAAGTCACCATGGATTCCTACATAAGGAGTTACGTACTTTGGCTTCGTCAAACGTCACCCGTAAATGGGTGGACTATAAAGGCGATTACTGGGTATGTAACAAATTATGGAGAGGGATGTGAGTGATGTAGATGGGATCTATCCCTCCTATATAACGGGAGCGATATCGTATTCTTGATAGAGTTAGACCACAAAGTGCATGGCCATGCCCAAGTGAGTCAATATGAGATATTGAGCTCATTTGATTAGTGTGTGTCTACTTGGAGTTCAAGGTATAGATTGACTCGAGGATGACACGGTCTATGCCTCAATTGAGTCAATCTAGATATCAAGGATAAAGGGACATTATCATATATTGTGAGAGTCACAATTATTAGTCACAAGGTGATGTTGGATCTCAACATTCTTGTAACTTGGGTAGCAATGATGTGTTGCTAGATACCGCTCATTGCTTATGTTTCTAAGAGGTTAGAAGCATTGCCAACGTTACAAGAACCTATAGGGTCACACGCAAAGAACAAATAGATGGAGAAAAATTGAAGTCAAGTTTGACTTGGCTAAATATGGAAAGTCCATAATAGGCAAGTTTGACTTGACCTAAATCCAAATCAAGTTTGACTTGACTTGGTTCCACTTCAAGTTAGACTTGACATGGGAGAAGAAATGGAGTCAAGTTTGACTTGACTATTTATGGAAAGTCCATAAAAGGTAAGTTTGACTTGACCAAAACCCACCTCACCTTTGTTTGACCGAGTGATGACTTGGTTTCCCCCCCCCCATTTGAATTTCGAATTCAAATTGAAAGGGGATATGGAAGGCCACCTAATGGCAATTAGTAGCCATTATGGCCGGCCACTTAATGGCCATTAATGGCCATTAAGTGGCCGGCCACAAGAGAGAACAAAAGGGATTTTGTTCCCTTTTGGTGCGTGGCTTTTTATTTTTCTCTCTTTGAGTTTTGGTGGATTTCTTCTTCCTCCTCCTCTTGGCCGAAAACACAGAGGGTGCTAGCACACCTAAGTTTTCGATCCATCTATCTGTTCGCGTGGATACGCACAGAGGAGTGTCTACTTTGATACTCTACGAGATCCGGCGGCCTCTTGGACAAGCGGGAAAGCGAAGGGCTACGCGTCAAGGGTAATGACCTTATCATGTAGATCTAGTGTAGATTTAGATATTAAACTCGTACTCGTATTTGTTTTATAAGTTCGCACGGATCCGTGGCCGAGGTTCTGGGGTTTCCGCAACGCAAAAGGCGGTTTTTGCGGCCTAGAATTTCCAACAGTGGTATCAGAGCCACGTGCGAACCTTGTACGAGTTTAAATTTGTTTTTTTTGTATTAGATACAAAATTTAAAGACAAATAATATTCTGTGATTTTTCGAAATTTATAGAATTTATGGGTATTTTTCTCATGAAGTCGAAGCAACAAGTGTTCGGACACTTGTAGGCTTCACCGATCGAGAAAAACTTTCCGAAACGGAAAGATCTCGCTATAATCTTTTGGGACAGCGGCTTAAGTTGTTGTAAGGTGATTTTGGGACACTCGCGAAATTCATTTCGCGAGTAGGGGTGCTGCCCCTAACCCCGCAAGGGACATTGTCCCGCAATCGTGCCCGAAAATCGTGTAGCGGGACCGTTACGGAAGTGTAACTCATAATATTGTAAAATTGTCGAAAAATTATAGAAATTTATTTAAAATACATAATTTGGAATTATGTATGAATTTGTGATGATCATGGCCCAATAAAAACCCAATATGATTGTAATGTGTTGTAATTCATATTACGGTCTGCGTACCATTTTTGTGATTGTGCGTGTTGTATAGTGTATGCGACCTGCGAGTCGGCTTCTTTTATTTTATTTCTGTACTTTCTTATTTTGTAATGTACAAAATGAAGACGGTGGGCGGTTCATCCGAAGACGGAGTTATGGAGGGAGCCGACGACACGTGGCGGTCAAAGGAGAAGCTTGGAGAAGCGAAACCCTAGGTTGACCGTCCGATCTTCTCATTGGCTTGAGAAGATCGTAGTAGGGCCATGATCCAATCACAAATTAAATTATTTTATTATTTGCTTGTATGTGATGCATGCTAGAGTAAAATAATTAGAGCCTTGTGTATATGATACACCTCTCTCTTGCGATTAGATTCGATCTAATTCAAATCAACTCATTCTCGAAATGCCTAACAAGTTTTGATACCTATCACTACCTCGATCATTTGTTGTTGTTGAATCTGCCAAAGCAGAGCAACACATTTAATCTTGGTAGGGTACGGAGGGACAATCTTGGTCCCGCCTATCACGGCTTGGTGAGAACAAACTCAATCAGATTGAGTGAAACTAGTTAACTCGGTCGGATCGAGTCCAACTATAGGCATATTCCAATCGTTGGAAAGGTAGGATAAAAATCGCATTTATATTAAAACTTGGGCGATTTAGCCAAAGCTAACTCAAGTTTTTATGTAAATGTAAATTTTAATCCTATAAACAAGAGTTNCTTCACAAGACGTGATGCTCACAAGAAGCATCAAGATGACGCATTAGATGTGTCATGCCTTATGCTCGCAACCCATGAACTCTGAGCTTCAGAAGCAACATGAGTTAATGGATGCTTTCGATATGGTTGAGCATCTGCGTCAACTGTATCAAGACAAGCAAGGCACGAGAGATTTGAGATCTCTAAGGCACTGTTTCAGTGCAAGATGCAAGAAGGGACTCCGTAGGTCCCTATGTACTCAAGATGATTGGGTACATAGAGAATCTGCAGAGATTGGGATTCCCACTGGGCCAAGAGCTGGCCACAGACTTGATCTTGCAGTCCCTACCCGAAAGTTATAGTCAATTTGTCATGAACTGGAACATGAACGAAATTGACAAGCCCCTGCCTGAGATGCTCAGCATGTTGAGAACTGCTGAGCTCAATCTTAAGAAGGCCCAAGCCCATTTTGATGGTGCAGAAGGACAAAGGTAAGGGCAAGCCCAAAGGCAAGGGAAAGTCTCAAGCCAAGGGCAAGGGCAAGGGCAAAGCACTGAAACCCAAAGGAGGGGTTGCCAAGGATGCTACCTGCTTCCACTGCGGTGAGACCGGACACTGGAAGCGGAACTGCAAGAAGTATATGGAAGATCTCCAGAAGAAGAGAAGTCAGACTTCTACTTCAGGTATTCATGTTATAGAAGTCAATTTGTCTATTTCTACATCATGGGTATTAGATACCGGATGTGCTTCTCACATTTGTACTAATGTGCAGGCGCTGAGAAATAGCAGGACATTGACAAAGGGCGAGGTGGACTTACGAGTTGGCAATGGAGCAAGAGTTGCTGCTGTTGCTACAGGAGTTTATATGCTATCTCTGCCCTCTGGGCTTGTACTAGAGTTAGATGATTGTTATTATGTGCCTGCTCTGACTAAGAACATAGTTTCTGTTTCTTGTTTAGACAAGAAAGGATTTTCGTTTATAATAAAGAACAAATGTTGTTCAGTTTATTTGAATGAAATGTTCTATTGTAGTGCACCTCTGATGAACGGACTCTATCTTCTAGACTTAGAAAACCCTATCTATAACATAAATACCAAAAGGCTCAAGTCTAATGACTGAACCAAACCTATATCTGGCACTGTCGCTTAGGCCATATAAATGAGAGTCGCCTATCCCAGCTCCATAGAGATGGTTTGCTGGACTCATTTGATTTCGAATCATTTGAGACATGCGAGTCTTGCCTTCTTGGCAAGATGACCAAGACTCCATTCAGTGGACACAGCGAAAGAGCAACCGATTTGTTAGGTCTTATACATACCGATGTATGTGGCCCTTTCAATGTTGCTGCCAGAGGAGGTTATAGGTACTTCATTACATTTACTGATGATTTCAGTAGAAATGGTTATGTGTACTTGATGACACATAAGTCAGAATCCTTTGAAAAGTTCAAAGAATTCAAGAATGAAGTACAAAACCAGCTTGGCAAGAGTATTAAAATACTTCGATCAGATCGAGGTGGAGAATACCTCAGCCATGAGTTCCGTGACTATCTAGCTGAGTGTGGGATTCTGTCCCAACTCACTCCTCCTGGAACACCACAATGGAATGGTGTGTCCGAAAGGAGGAATCGAACCCTATTAGATATGGTGCGATCCATGATGAGTCACACAGATCTTCCTATATCCTTTTGGGGATATGCTCTGGACACGGCAGCCTTCACTCTTAACCGTGTTCCATCAAAGGCTGTACTAAAGACACCATATCAGATATGGACTGGGAAGAGTCCCCAGATGTCTTTTATGAGGATTTGGGGTTGTGAGGCTTACGTTCGACGTCAAGTCTCAGACAAACTGGGACCCAAATCTGATAAGTGCTATTTTGTAGGATATCCCAAGGAAACGAAGGGATATTACTTCTACATACCCAGTCAGCACAAAGTGTTTGTGGCGAAGACTGGGGTTTTTCTAGAAAGGGACTTTGTTTCTAGAAAAACTAGTGGGAGTACGTTCGATCTTGAAGAACTTCAAGATATGGACGATAGCACTGAGGCCTTGATGGAGGTTGAACAGGAACCACAAAATGTTGTGGATCATGAGGTTGTTGCACAAGGAGTTATGCAACAACAGCCTGTTCAAGTAGACCTACCTCTTCGCAGGTCTGGTAGGGTACGTCATCAGCCTGAGAGATATTCATTTCTCTTGTCTGATGACAATGAAGTTGTGCTCATTGAGAATGAGCCTACAACCTATCAGGAAGCTGTGATGAGCCCAGATTCTGAGAAATGGCTTGAGGCCATGAGATCCGAAATGGATTCCATGTACACCAACCAAGTTTGGACCTTGGTTGATCCACCTGAAGGGGTAAAACCCATTGGGTGTAAGTGGGTCTTTAAAAGAAAGACTGACATGGGAGGACTTACGCATACCTATAAGGGTAGACTGGTAGCAAAGGGTTTCAAACAAATTCATGGTATTGACTATGATGAAACCTTTTCTCCAGTAGCGATGTTCAAATCCATTCGGATCATGCTTGCTATTGCAGCATACCACGATTATGAGATCTGGCAGATGGATGTCAAAACCGCGTTCCTGAATGGGAACCTACTCGAGGATGTGTACATGACACAACCTGAGGGTTTTGTAGATCCAAAGCATACTGGCAGAGTATGCAAGCTGCAAAGGTCCATTTATGGACTAAAGCAAGCTTCTCGGAGCTGGAATCTTCGATTCGATGATACAATCAAACAGTTTGGTTTCATCAAGAATGAAGATGAACCCTGTGTCTACAAGAGGGTTGAAGGAAACATAGTTGTTTTCCTCATATTGTATGTGGATGACATACTACTCATTGGGAATGATATTCCTATGCTTCAGTCTGTGAAGACTTGGCTGGGAAATTGTTTCTCAATGAAGGACTTAGGTGAAGCAGCCTGTATTTTAGGCATCAAGATCTATAGAGATAGATCTAAGAGATTGCTTGGCCTAAGTCAGAGTACATATATTGACAAGGTCTTACTTCGGTTTGCCATGCAGAATTCCAAGAAAGGATTTCTGCCTATGTCACATGGTATGAATCTTTCGAAGACTCAAAGTCCCTCTTCTAGAGAGGAGAGGGACCGCATGGATAAGATCCCTTATGCCTCGGCCATAGGATCTATCATGTACGCCATGCTATGTACTCGTCCTGATGTCTCGTATGCTTTAAGTATGACGAGCAGATACCAGTCAGATCCAGGTGAGCGTCACTGGATAGCGGTCAAGAATATTCTTAAGTACTTAAGAAAGACTAAAGAATATTTCTTGATATATGGGGGCAATGAGGAGCTAACTGTAAAGGGTTACAGTGATGCTAGCTTCCAAACCGACCAGGATGATTATAGATCGCAATCAGGGTTCGTGTTTTGTCTGAATGGCGGCGCTGTGAGCTGGAAGAGTTCGAAGCAGGACACAGTTGCTGATTCTACAACTGAGGCTGAGTATATTGCTGCATCAGAGGCAGCAAAGGAGGCAGTTTGGATCCGCAAGTTCATTGCAGAGCTTGGGGTGGTTCCTAGCATTGCAGATCCCATAGAGCTCTATTGTGACAATAATGGGGCTATTGCGCAGGCTAAGGAACCTCGCTCACACCAGCGGACCAAACATATACTACGGCGCTTCCATCTCATTCGAGAGATCATCGATAGAGGAGATGTGAAGATATGCAGAGTACCCACAGAGGCGAATGTCGCAGATCCCCTGACCAAGGCTTTGGCACAGACAAAGCATGATGGTCACACTAGATCATTGGGTATTAGATACTACAGTGATTGGCACTAGTGCTAGTGGGAGATTGTTGGTGAGAGCCCTAGAGCCGATCATGTAATGATTGTATGGACTAATTTGTATCATATTCCTATGTATAAATAAAGGCATGTTTTATGGTTATTATACTTACGTGTATTTGTGCCAATTAGCTAAGTATAATAATGTCCTTGAGTAGAAGATTCTTATCTATATCAATCGATTGGTTGAATCGATAGTGAGATGATATAGAGAACACTACTCTAAATAATTCCTAGTCGAGTATTAACATTCAGGGACAATGTTAATACGTAGAGACTAGCATGTAGGTCAACATGATGACTTGATCTCATAAGTCATGGATATAGAGATATCAAGTTGACACATGGGTATGCATTGGAGAATGTATACTGAATGACCCGCCATGAGAAAGTATCATGGATCGTTATATGAGTGTCATATACTTTCTCATGTGGCTATTAGTATGACTATTAGTCCTTAGACCTGAAGTCACCATGGATTCCTACATAAGGAGTTGCGTACTTTGGCTTCGTCAAACGTCACCCGTAAATGGGTGGACTATAAAGGCGATTACTGGGTATGTAACAAATTATGGAGAGGGATGTGAGTGATGTAGATGGGATCTATCCCTCCTATATGACGGGAGCGATATCGTATTCTTGATAGAGTGAGACCACAAAGTGCATGGCCATGGCCAAGTGAGTCAATATGAGATATTGAGCTCACTTGATTAGTGTGAGTCTACTTGGAGTTCAAGATATAGATTGACTCGAGGATGACACGGTCTATGCCTCAATTGAGTCAATCTAGATATCAAGGATAGAGGGACATTATCATATATTGTGAGAGTCACAATTATTAGTCACAAGGTGATGTTGGATCTCAACATTCTTGTAACTTGGGTAGCAATGATGTGTTGCTAGATACCGCTCATTGCTTATGTTTCTAAGACGTTAGAAGCATTGCCAACGTTACAAGAACCTATAGGGTCACACGCAAAGAACAAATAGATGGAGAAAAATTGAAGTCAAGTTTGACTTGGCTAAATATGGAAAGTCCATAAAAGGCAAGTTTGACTTGACCTAAATCTAAATCAAGTTTGACTTGACTTGGTTCCACTTCGAGTTAGACTCAACATGGGAGAAGAAATGAAGTCAAGTTTGACTTGGCTAAATATGGAAAGTCCATAAAAGGCAAGTTTGACTTGACCTAAATCCAAATCAAGTTTGACTTGACTTGGTTCCAATTCAAGTTAGACTTGACTTGGTTTTCCCCCCCCCCCCCCCCCATTTGAATTTCGAATTCAAATTGATAGGGGATTTGGAAGGCCACCTAATGGCACTTAATGGCCATTATGGCCGGCCACCTAATGGCCATTAATGGCCATTAAGTGGCCGGCCACCCAAGGTAACAAAAGGTGGGTTTTGTTTCATTTTGGGTGGCTCTTCTTCTTCTCCCGGATTTTTCTTCTTCCTCTCCCTCTCTTGGCCGAAACCCATAGGGGTGCTAGCACACCGAGGTTTCGATCCATCTTCTTTTGTTCGCGTGGATACATATAGAGGAGTGTCTACTTTGATACTCTACGAGATCCGGCGGCCTCTTGGATAAGCGGGAAAGCGAAGGGCTACGCGTCAAGGGTAATGTCCTTATCACGTAGATCTAGTGTAGATCTAGATATTAAACTCGTACTCGTATTTGTTTTATAAGTTCGCACGGATCCGTGGCCGAGATTCTGGGGTTTCCGCAACGCAAAAAGCGGTTTTTGTGGCCTAGAATTCCCAACAGTGTATCCGCGTCGGATGGTGAACCATTGGTCAATGCCCATCTTGAAGAAGACTTCCATCCTCTTTTTCCAATATGGGAATTGTTCCTGTTGAAGAGTGGAGAATGAGCAATGGAATATCCCTCAAACTGTGCCATTGTTCTTGCAAAGAAAAATATGAAAAGGATTTCCAAGACTTTGTCTTGGGATTAGTAGTGTGAGATAAGAAAACAAAATTATCTAAAGAAAAGAAAAGTGCTAGAAAGACTGTTAAGCCTTTTCAAAGTAATCTTGCTCTGATACTACTTGTAAGACCGTAGTGAACGAGGGGGAGGGGGTGAAACTCGATCGTTAAAACTCGTCTTTTCTTTTTCAAAACAAAAGAGATATAACAGTGGAAACAAAACAAAGGACAAGGATACAAATGACTTTTACTTAGTTTGGAGCCTTCTTCGACTCCTACTCCAAGGCCACCGATACCTTAGATCATATTCATTAGGCAATTCACTAAATATCTCCTCCGAAACTTTGAGAAATTGAATACAAATGAAGAAGGGTACAATAATTTTCACACATCTCTTAATGAAATGAGTACAATAATAAATGTTACCGACAAATGTTTGATCAAATTTGAATTTTTGTTGTCGGAGTTGCTATTGGAGCAGAGACTTGCTTGAAGATGATCTTAGCCTAAAGTATGAAAGAGAATTGAATTCGAGTAGTAGCTTGAAGGTGCACCAAATATTAGCACAAAGAGAAGTACAATAGTCATACTTTGCCTTATCCTCGAAGCTTGTTTTATAGCTAAAGTCAACCAAGCCCCTTTAGGAAATTTATGTTCCGTCGACTGATCCTCCTGTTCAATCGACGGAACCCGAATGAACTTAGTTGGGTGTGGGTCTAGCTTCATGATCTGATATCTTCTTGTTCCATCGACTGAACAACTTTTCCGTCGATGGAACCTAAGTTTTACCTTTTTGATCAATTATCTGAGTTGGCTGCCCCGTCAAAAAATTAATATCCATCGATTCATAAATCTTTTCACTGACGGAACTAGAAGTTTCCTTTTCTCATCTAATTTGGCCTAAACTTATTGTAATAAGACTTTGATTCGTCAACTGATAAAGTTTATCAGTTGACGGAACCAATCTTTCCTTCTGGGTTCTATTTCTAAATTCATTGCTCTGAATTTACAATTATCCGTCGATGGGACCACTTTATTCATTGACAGAACAATGTTTATCCTGCAAAATAGTTGAAAACAGAGACAGAAAATAGATATGAATATGCATGACAAATAGATAGTTCTATCATGATCTCGACTTAGATACCTCCGTTAGTTTCTTTGGTCAGATCATCGCCTAAGGTTTTATCCAAGTTGGGACACGACCTCACTCACTCCCTCCAGAAGCTTTCCTCGACAAGTACATTAGTAGTAGTGCGAAACTTGTACTTAGGTTCATCAAAACCTGTTGGTCTAGTCGATCATGCGAGGTCGACTAGAAATCTTCCCATCAAACTTGCTTGGGATTCACTCCTCCAAGACTTCTTATTACCTAGGATTACCTCTTCCTAAGCTTAGCTTCACTCACTAGGTCTTTTTATTGCCTATCTTCATTCACCAAGGTTTTCACTATCTAGTTTCACTCACTATGACCTTCCTTCACTCATTAGGACTTTCATCACCTAGCTTCACTCACTGGGACTTTACTTAGGCCACTCCTTCAAGATTTCTTATTACCTTAGTTAGTCAACTGGTCAATCTTGACCTAACTAAAGTCCATTAAATATATTGTCAAATTAAAATTAAAATCCTAAAGGTCGATTGTAGCAACAAATTCTTCCTCCCTTCCTTCTCGGCCATTGGTTCAAGCCATCAAGACAAGGATCTCTCTTCTCTTGATTTTCTTCTCTCCTCTCCCTTCTATCAAACTCTTCCTTCTTCATTCTCCTCTTGAAATTCCCCTCTCAATTCTCTTCTTTTTTTTCAAGCCCTAATCCCTTTTTCTTAACTTTTCTTGTCAATTTCTAAATGTGTCAATGAGGTCGAGCGGGGTGACAAAGACAAAGGCAAGGAAAAAACTAGGACAAAGAGAAACAAAAGGCATACGATGAATGTAATACTAACTCTTACATCCTGTTTGGAAAAGGGTGGAATTGAATTCCTTCGGGAATTGGAATTCAATTCCATCCTTTGATATACATTTTCAGGGAGGAATTGATAAGGAATTGAATTCCAATTCCTTTCAAAACCCTTAAAACAAATTTGATTTGTGAAGAGAATTCTCTTAAAAAGTTCAAATTACTAAATCATCCCTCTCAAACAAAATAAATCAGCGCAGCTTTTCCTTCGCAGCCTTTGCCTGCTCGCTCCTCCATAGCCTTTTCTCTCCTTTTCTGTGCTCTTCTCCCACAGAAGAATTAGCACAAACCACGACAGTTGTTGCAGCCATCTCCAAGGCAGATTGATTTTGGTGGAGTTGGAACTTCGATGGCTGGAGCAATGATCGGCAATATTGGAACATTGGAAGGGGAACAAGCAAGCATCAAAGCTTCTTGCAAAGATGAGAGAGTTGGCCCACTTGATGAGCAGCAACCAAGGAAGAGGGGAAGGAAATCTGCAAATGGGAGGGAGGAACCTCTCAATCATGTTGAAGCAGAGAGACAGAGAAGGGAAAAGCTTAATCAGAGGTTCTATGCTTTGCGTGTGGCGGTGCCGAACATTTCAAAGATGGACAAAGTCTCATTGCTAGGGGATGCCATTTCACACATCACTGAGCTCCAAAAGAGGTTGAAGGAGATGGAGTTTGAGAAAGAAAGGTTCTTGGAATCAGGGGTGGTGCATCATGAGACTCGAGTGCTTCATCTATTTGGTGAAGGATGTTAACAAGAGAATCATTTCTCACATAAAACTACAAAATATTGAGTTGGAGATATTTTATTTGGTGAAGGATAAAATTGTAAAAATATAACAATTGAATTCAATTCTAATTGATTCTAAATCAAGGAATTAAATTCAATTATGTTATTTATTAATTCATTCCAAACATGAAAATTGGAATTCAATTCTAGATGAAATTCAATTCAATTTTTTTACTTAAAAAGTTTCTAAATAGGGTGTTACGATGTATCTGTTAGGAAGAATGAAATCTAAATGGGCATTTTGGGCAATCAAAAATTTTAGGAGCGTACTTTGGAAAATTATCGTAACTTAATATTAAGCGGTTTTCAATTTAATCATTTCTCAAATGTTGTTTTTATTTATTCGATCATGTAAGATGATTTTCAAACAGGAAAAAGATGATTAAAAGAGTGTAATTAAAATGAGAAAAAAAAGATTGAAAAAATGATTATTATAAGTGCATTTTGTTGCTGGATTTTAATTAAAATTCGAGAGATTATATTGCTTGAATATTCATCCCGACCGTTGGTCCAATCAGACCGCGATTTCATCATCCGTTGAGATTTACGGGGCAATTTCCGCCCACATTTTATTCTCACCCCTCTTTTTCCACTCGCATCACGCCCAGAGAGAGATTATGAGGTCGGTGGCTGCGGCGTTTCTTTCCAGAGGAGGCTCGCTAACTTCGTTCGCGTTCGCCCGAACAGAAGAAACAGCCTCCGTTCCTTCTCGTGCTCCTCCGATGCCATCGATGCGAGGAAGGACGGCTGCGGGAGGTGCCCCACTTACCAGTGCTTATCGTCGGCGCTGGCCCTGTCGGGCTCGTTCTCTCTATCCTGCTCACCAAATTGGGTATGCACCTATTCAGATGTTTCAATTTTTTCCTCCTTTCTCTCTCCACGTATTAGAAAATGCATTTGAGAGAAAGGTGCAGATCGGTAGTTGAGGAGCCATGTAGTTGGTTTTCACGGTAACTTATCATAGCTAGGATATCTTGTTTTAATTCGCTCGGGTTTAGTGAGATTGAAAGACACTCCAATCGACAACACAAGACATTAATTATAACTATTTGACTATATTTTTCCTTTTTAAGGGCACATGATAATCGCACTTTTTTTACATTTCTGCATCAGTCTCTTCTTGCCGTTATCAGTCTGTCTGCTGGAACATTTTCCACAATAAGTTGGTTTGTTATTACATTAGCTACTGGTCTATACATATTCCCAAAGCAAATGAACAATTTTTAAGTTAAGAAACTTCGTAGTATTAATGTCACATGCTCGAACATTTTCCTTCATAAGCACCACTTGGCTTTCTGCAATGTTTTCAGCAGGTCTCACCGAAATGCCACTGGACAGCATGACTACTCCTACCATGATTTTGGAGATGTTCTATTATCTGCCTGGACATCTATAGAAAGTACCATGAAGAGCCTATTTTGAACTTCAGGATGTGTTTTACTATTTCCTACCCAAATGACACAACTAAGTGCTACTTCCATGTAATCGTCTAATACATCTAAAAAGTTCCTCCAGAGTTCCGAGGCCAATTGATTGCTGTTAGATTCTTATTTGACTGAACTCTGGACTAGACAATATGTAGAGGTTTGTTGTATTTTTTGTCCATTAAAATTGGATAATCAAGCTTCTATGGTCTTTGATTTTTTTTTTTTGTAAAAAGGAAACTTAAACCTATTTCTTTATAAACCAAATCTGGTTTAGGAGTCTTGCTAAATTTCACGAAAAGTACTAAAATACATTTCTAATAGTAGATGATACAAATGTTGGGAAGCCTCAGTAAGAGTTTCTTTAAGTGCATTGAATGTTTAGAGAACATCCTGGTTTAGCAGTAGAATATCTGCCTTCATGTTTCATTCTCAAGTATCTTGTTGCTAAGGTTTATCAACTTAATTTTTTTACCTAACAATGTTTACTTATCTCACATTAACCAAAACATCATAATATAAGAAACAAAGGACATGAATATCCACTGCATAGTTCTTGATCAATATTTTAACTTACAGGATATATCTCCTATACAATTCCTAAAGTAAATAGAAATATGTGATACACCTTTTGGTTGATTTAACAATGCATTCAACAAGAACCAAAAATGATCAAATCATCTGGCATCTGCATATCCTTTCTTATGCACTATGATTTGCTATTTTGGAAGTAACTTAGACTTTTGCATTTTGACCATATTCACACAATGTTTTGGTAGTTTTTCTAGCATATACTTTTGCAGACTAAGAATTTAAATAAAATGATAATGTGCATATTTCCTTATCATTTTGCATGAAAGGTTCTTTAAGATTGTTTCTCTCCAATTTATAGGTGTCAAATGCTTGTGCTGGAGAAAAGTGTGGCTTTTTCCAACATCCGCAGGCTCACTTCATTAACAATAGGACCATGGAGGTTTCAAAATTGTATCATTTCTAATACATAGAATATTATTTAAATATGATAGTGATACTTGGTTATAGGGTTTCTCATTTTAGGTACCATGTCGGAAGATAAGAGTAACAGACCAGAGTGTCCATAAGAACATCAATTTCTGATTCTTCTCTTTGTAACTTGCAAATATTGTTGAGATCAAGTTTTTAATACCATGATGCTTAATTCGTCATAATTAATTCACCTCACAGGTGTTCCGGAAGCTAGATGGTCTGGCAGAGGAAATCCAGAATTTGCAGTCACCAGTTGATTTGTGGAGGAAATTCATATACTGCACTTCTTTATATGGTTTAGTTCTTGGATCCGTGGATCACATGAAGTCTCAAGGTTACAAATTGTATCTGTCTTTTTCACTCAAATCCTCATATCAGTCTTTCTTGTTAACTTTGTGGAATTTTATTCTTTGCTATAGTTCTTACAGATGTGGACATGGAACTTAGCCCTGTTTCTGTTGCCCACTTTTCTCAGTACAAACTGATGAAATTGCTACTAACAAAGCTTGAATATCTTGGCTTCTCTGTTTGTTATCCCAATTCAACTGGAAGCTCAACATGGGATAGGAAAATTTTGATGGGCTACGAGTGCATCTCTTTCCACTCTACACAAGATGGTGTAATGGTCAGAAGTTCCTTTTGCAAGGAAGGGAAGACAGAAGAAAGAGATTTTCACTGCAGCATCCTTGTTGGGTCTGATGGTGCTAGAAGTACAGTTCGAAAGCTGGTTGGCATTGATATGAAGGGTGAAAGAAACTTGCAGCACCTTGTTAGTGTGCATTTTTTAAGCAGAGATCTTGGGCAATACCTGCTTCACAAAAGACCTGGAATGCTCTTCTTTATCTTTAATCCTGATGCTATTGGGGTACTTGTTGCACATGATCTGAACCAGGGAGAATTTGTTCTCCAGGTAAAACAGTCAGCAATCAAAATGAATTTAAGCAATTTGATTGATTTTTTCATTGATTTATTGCTGAAAGTTCCTTGATTTATGCTGATCAATATGCATCATTTTCTTGTGATATGTTAGGGACCTTTTGTAAATATTTTACGGACCTCTGTGTACATAAGAGATCTAGTAGGGTGTAAAACTTGTAAAGTTGCAATAATGAATATGGATAGAGACAGAGGGGCTACCTAGGGACTCAAAAATTTTCTCAATAATCATAATCTGATGGAATTATCTATTGAATGTTTTCCGTTTATGATGAAGCTCTAAGTTCTTTCTTTACAATCTGTCAGGTACCATATTATTCTCCACAGCAAAATATTGAGGACTTTAACCTTAAGGTAATTATCGAGTGATTTTCTTTCTTTGTTACTGTAACCATTTAATTTCATGTATTCTTGACAAATAGACTCTCTCTGGATTGTTGTGCTCATGATTTCATAATGAACCATATGAATATGATATTTAAGTCTATTTCGGTGTCGTCCCTGCTCAGTAATATATATGTGATTGTTCTCTTCACTCATTTACCAACATAATGTCCATTCGTATATTGAGTTTATCAGGCACATGTGATAGATATTTATGATTTGAATGTGTTTGTGCTTACACTAAGCTGAGGCATTTAGTTCTTAATCTCATGGTCTTTAAGGTTGCAATTACTCTTCAAGTATAAATGCAATCTAAAAGTTGTTTTGGTGATTTTAATTTAATGGTAAACTTGAAATGATAAACAAAGAAAACAAGACTTAATTTCATTTACAAGTTCAATTTATCAATCCATAGTGCCATAACATTCATCTTCAGAGCAAGCTTTATTATGATTGTTACCATACACATCATGTTTTGTTTTGTAATTTCAGTAAGAACCTGCACATACAGAAAATTTCTCTTTGGTAACTGATTTCTGGTATTCATTCTCTTAACCTTGGTCATAATGACCCATTACTCTTTGTTTTCCAGAAATTTAGAGGCTGTTTTCGTTGACCATTAATCAGTTATATATTAAACTATGATTTGCAATTTTTTGGAGAGTGCTTATCCTAATTTAATAGGCTAATAGCTATCCTGTCTCATGGCTCTCATTTCTTCCGGTTTTCATACAATTAACTTATAAGACATAATAGTTATTTGGTTACATTTTGCACTATCAAAGTTTTCCCCCCCTACTTTTCAAAGATGTTTAATCTAATCCAGGTATGCGAGCAAATAATTCTCAAGCTGGTTGGTAGGCAGCTTGTTGATTTGCAAGTATTGGATATAAAACCATGGGTTATGCATGCAGAAGTAGCTGAGAAGTATGTTTCCTTTGGCGGCCGAGTTGTACTTGTTGGTGATGCCGCTCATCGTTTTCCCCCAGCTGGTGGTTTTGGTAACTTGTGCGAAAATCTGTCCTATGAATATGTTTGTGTAGTACATCCTCTCACTCATGGACTATATATATATATATATATATATATATATATATATATATATATAGGCTTTGTATGTTTGCTTGATGACTTTCTATTTTCTTCAAAATTTAGATCTTTCTATTAGAAACCCTGTATATCTCCATTAAGATTGTCTGTTTTGGTTGGTCAAGAGTTTTTAAGTTGATCTTTTCCTTGTCCAAATCTTTCTAGAATTATTTTTTGGATCATTCTGGAAACAGAAGTAATTATTAAATGAATGAACAGTTGAGTATGTTGATCTAGAACCAGATGGCTTAGTTCCTTGTTTAGAAGAATTTGGAGTTGATAGGCTATAATTGTTTTCTTGTGATTGACATCAACATCACAGTTCATGATCATTCTTTGAGTTGACTTGTTACCTTGTTTTTTTTAATGTTCCCATCCTACTTTTAATCTGTCAATAGTTCTCTTCCCTGTTTGTTTCTTCAACAATTATGTAATTACATCCTTTTGTTATAATTTATTTTGGTATAAATTGAGAAGGATAAAAATGCAAAAAGAATTTCAACTATATCTGATCCTAATAAACACTTAATGACATAATACCCTATTGAGACTAAATATATACGTAACCCATATAATGATCAACTAGCACTTCCTCTTAGTCATTGCGTCATTATTGATCATGTTCAACTTGTTACACGAAATATAAAAAGTTTAACAAATTGAAAAAATAGTACATTGAAGGTAACAAAGATGTGAAAATGTGCCACTTGGCCCGCATGACACATTGGAGTGAAGTTTACACTTTTGAATGAAGATGACCAAAAAAGTTTAACTCTGCTTGAATATAATCTTCATAATTCCTTAAAAATGAAGATATCAAAGTTTGCAAAGAAAATCACAAGTTTTGTGCTCGATTAAAAACAAAAGATAGAAGATTAGAAAATCTCCAATTACTTTGCAAACAGAGAGAAAAGGGAAGAGCGAAGATGTGGTTACATTCTCATATCTACTTGAGAAAAGAGGACACTTGAAGTGATATAGAAAATAGTTAATCGTTTTGGATCAAATTGATTGAGAAATTGATAAAAGTAATGCAAAAAATGGGAACATACTTTTTTTTTCCTATAAATGATGACTATTAAACTAGATAAGAAACAATATTTTTTCATGGATGATGATTAAACTAAATATAGAAAAGGGCATCTTGGTGCACGAAACTCCCTCCAATGCCTAGGGAACGGTCGGACCGACCACATTGGGTCTATTGTATGCAACTTTACTTTGCATTTTGCAAGAGACTGTTTCCGTAACTTGAACCCGTCACCTCAAAGTCACATGCACTAAGGCTCCCCATCGATGATTAAACTAAACATGAAACATTATAATGGTATATACTATTTTGGTTTTATGAATAATGTGATAATATGTAGAAAGTTGTGAAAAAAACTGGTCAAATGCTAGGAATTCAAAACTACCAATTGAATAAACAAAATAATTTTTATAAAGAGAAAATGTGATTATACCAAGATAATGTAAGTTTCGTCGATGTTGAAGTTGCCATGAGGTTCATGTTGGCTTTAGTTGAGGAGATCCCTTCCTCAAACGACCTTTCTTTTTGTTGTTTTCTTCTTCTCTTTTCAATATCTGCCTTTTCCTATTATTTATCTTCTTTTTTTTCCTTTTTTGTTTGTCATGGTTTGCTACAATAACAACAATTTTTTAGAAAGGACTGAAATATAAATGCTAAAACTCTTTGGAACAAAGTGCAAAATATAAAAAATGAGGTTAAGCGATGACCAACTTAGGCAAAGGTGTGCATGGAGCACTGTTTTTGGCTGAGGGCGCGGGGATTCCATTGCACCAAGTAGGTAGTTTAGCAATGCTGGATGGGGAGTTTGGTTGTATAGTATGGGATTGAAAGAGGGGGTTTGGGCTCTCTAAAAGAGAAGTATTAGATTTGTGTCGTGACGTTCGATATGCAGTTTGTGAGGGGTTGACAAATGAAGTGATCCTTGGATATGTTGTCACTAGGTGGTAGCATAGCAAAGCTTCTGATCTTGGCTAAGGGGAACAATGGACGGATAAGTTAACTATTGCTTATAAACACATTTCGCTTCTTCTCCCATGAAGCTTCATTGCTTCAAGTGATGGGAAATCAAGCAGGATGAAGTCACAGTAAGCTGCTAGAGAGGGCGGCTGGGATGAATGGCGAATGTGCAAGATGGGTAATGTTGGCATTGTCGTTGCTGGAGCGAGCAAATGACAGTAGCAGGAAGTGGTACCCACTCTGGCTATAGGCATGTGAACAGCATTGGGATTCCGATGGAGGAGACTTCAAGTAGGGATGGCTCATGAATAGGGTCTAGAGGTGGTGACGAAGGTGAGAGGACCCTTCGAGTAGTGATGACTTAGAACAAAATTTGGAGGCAGCGACAAAGGCAAGGTTAGCAGATCGTCCAAGGGAAGGCGACACATTTTTTTTGTTGACTTTCTTTTTTTAGCATAGTAAATTTTTTTTCTAGTGGGTAAATGATTTTTTTTTTCTTCTTATGTGCTCTCTTTTCTTTCCCCTACAAATGGAAGTGCCTTGTGGCGATTGAAGGAGAGCAATTGTATTTGAGGAAGCTTGAGGATAATGGATAATAGAGGGGGTAACTAGTAGTGAGATCAAACCACCACATTTTGACTCTAATACCAATTGATGCGTAACCAAAATTGGATCATTGAATCACCTTGAAAGTAGGACGAAATTGATGAAGTGAAGAGATGTTATCTTTACACTTGGTGGTTAAAGAAGAGGAAGTAGTTGGTTGGATCCTACAGGACCTGCATAACCCCAACATGGAAACCTAAATTTGTTTGTATCTTTGTCCCAGAAAGAAAAGGGCTTATACCTTAACATATGCTAGAGAAGGACATAATTCTCATAGCTGTGGAAAATGAGATGAATGGGAGGACGTAGAATATCCATGATGAGGGCCCAACATGCTGACAATATGGTGATGGATGATTAGTCGATCTACTTGAGTGAAATTAACAAGAGATGAAGTTTATCACAAGCAAGGAACTATCAAGGATAGGGATATTGTTGAGGGCAACCACATTGCTCATTGAGGGTGTCCGTGTTGGGTTAACTAAGTTTCTTGGTTATTTGATTTCCTGCTCGAACATACTAAAAAAATATGGTTGAAACTCATAGTAAAAAACGATGATAACTCATGAAAGAAACCCCTAGCCAGGCACTTTAACCAGTATGCTTAATCTAACATTGGACCTGAATTCACATTCACTATTTAATGCCACATTCGTTTTCTTTATATCTGTTCATTTTTTTTTCTTTGTTTTTTTGTTCTCTCTTTTATATCCAACTTGATCTTCAATAGTCATAGTTGTGATGATAATCTTGCAGGAATGAATACAGGTATTCAAGATGCACATAATTTAGCTTGGAAAATCAGCTTAATATTAAATTCTATTGCTCCATCTTCTATCATTCAAACTTATGAAACAGAGCGAAGGCCGGTAAATCTTCTTTATCTTATTTGTGTGCTTTTCAGACTTCTGTTGATCTATTACAGAAAGGTAATCGATGTCAAAATTTGACCGTTTCAGATTGCCATTTCTAATACAAGATTGAGTGTTCAGAACCTAAAGGCAGCAATGTCTGTTCCGTCTGCTCTTGGCCTTGATCCTACTGTTGCAAATTCAGGTAAATATTCTGATTTCTGACTACCAATTTTCCATGTTGTCTTGTTCATAATGCATCTATTTTTCCATTGTTTTAATTACTATCACTTACTTTTGGCAGTGCATCAGATAATAAACAGCGGTGTTGGTTCTATTCTACCTCAAAGCCTGCAAAAGTTTGCCTTGGAGGGAATTTTTTCTATAGGACGCGCTCAAGTTTCAGAGTATATTTTGAATGACAACAACCCAATAGGATCATTGCGACTAGCTAGGCTTAAGAAAATATTTGATGAGGGACAAAGCCTTCAACTTCAGTTTCCTTTGGAGGATCTTGGTTTTTGGTGAGTGGTAGTTGTGCTAACATGTTGGGTTTCATCAGTGTTCTAAATGGTGGTCGAGGCGGCCGCCTAGGCGGGAGGCGAACATCAACCGCACCACCTCAGGCTAAGGCGATGTTTTAGGTGGTAACTCACCTTTTTATGCCACCGTGGGGCCTGGAGACGTCGCCCGGCCCGATGACGGGCCTGGAGGTGTCGCCCGAGCCCAGAGAGTGGCCCGGAGGCATCGCCCGGACCCAGCGACGCATCCGAACTAGTCGCACGATCCCAGTGATGCGTTGAACTCGTCTCTAGGTAGAAATAGGGTACACGGATAAGTTATAAGTTCGGGTTTAATTCAATTACTTTAGGTTAATAATTTTAATCAGCTTTTAACTATGATTAAGATAATTTAAACATACTCAATTAAAGCCTAATAAAATTATCCCATTAATTTAATATATATATATATATATATATATAATTATATTTTTATTTTTAAATATTTAGATATTTTAAATTTGAAATTAATATATTTTATTAAAAGTAAATATTTTAAAGAATAATAATTATTTATAATATTATGTATAAAAATAGTAAAAAAAAATTCAACCGCCTAGGCGGCTGAGATAGTAGGCGGTCACTGACTGCCTCTCCACTGCCTATTGCCATTTACAACACTGGTTTTCATTGATATTTCATTGGATCACTAGGGCATTGCAAGTTACCTTTCTGATTTTATGTTTGTTGTTCATGGGAATTTTCACCTCATCTACTGTTATAAGTATTATGTATGAAGCACCATTTTCCCTCTACATGTCACTTGTGGTTCCTTTTTTTTTAAAAAAAAGATGGGATTAACCATTTTCATCTGTTAGTGTGTTTGTTGCACTTGCGTGTCTCTTTTATTTTTCCTCACCGTTATTACTATTATCATCTGCATATGTTATAGTTATCAAAAAGGAGCTCTTATTGCTGAGGATGGTGAAGATATGCTGGAGTCAGGAGCATCTGATTCCCTTAATCGAGATTCTAGGGCTTATTTCCCTTATGCTAAACCAGGGTGTCGCTTGCCTCATATGCTAATCAATGCTCTGAATGGATCTTCCACTAAGGTTTGTCTGTCCTACGTTTGCCTTTTGTGATGGCTGTCTTAGTCTCTCAGGTTACCTGCACACTTTAACAGGATGCCTTCTCGACATTGGATTTAATATCTGGAGTTGAATTCATACTCATTATAGCTCCAGTTCAAAGTTCATATACACTTGCACGTTCTTCCGTTAAGGTGGCTGAAGAATTTAAATTGCCACTTAAAGTATGTATCATCTGGCCTAAAGGTTCTTCCATTCAGAATGTGAACAGCAGTGAGGTTGTTTTAGAGCCCTGGAAGAATTTCATTGATGTTCAGGAGGCTACTAGATCTTCAAAATCATGGTGGGAGTTGTGTCAAATGTCATCCAATGGAGTCATTTTAGTAAGACCAGATGAACACGTTGCATGGAAAGCAGAATCTAACAGCATTAATGATAGTTATCTGGAGTTGAAAAGAGTGTTTTCTCAAATACTGCAACCCGATGACGTCGGCACTTGAAGAAATCCTTGAGACACGGCTGGTGATGCATCATGGGAGCTCCATCCATCACATTTCTTGCTTTTTCTGATGCTTTGCCCATCCGTAAGTGTTGTGGATTATGCTCAAACTGTACAATGGGTTTAAATTAGTCAGGTTTAAAGACTATCCACCTCGATGTTTCTTCACTACTGGGCTAATGTTCGGTGGCTAGAGTTCCCACACTAGCCAGGATTGGTAATTGGGGGCGTCTCCACAGTAAAATGTTTGTGGAATGTGCAAGGGGCTCATTAATATATTGAATGCTAGGAGTGTTGTGTGATTTGGTTATGTAACTCTCTGGCTGACAAAGAAATCTCTCTCATTTTTTCAGTGCCTATGCATCATATATTGATAGAAATGTCAGATATATTTATGTCAAGCAAGATAGAATACAACAGTTATATCATCATTCCTTGGAAGAAAGCAAAGCTGCATATCTGTTTGATTTTTCTGATACAAAGATGAATGTACTCGATGCAAGTGTGTTAGTGAAGCGATACTTCCATAGTACAGATCAGGCTGGTTGTGGGTATGTGATTCTAGCCATTGTTTTCTGATTCTCTGGAATTCTGATCTGTGAAGGTTGCTGAAATGGAGTTCCAAGTAGCTGCTGCCACCGCTGATTTCCAGCAGACAGGTTACCAGACAAATCCGGAAGTATGAGTGGATACCTCATCCAACAATCAATGTCTCAGATTTTTATCCCATAGTGGGAAAATACCCTGTAGTGTGTCGTAGTTGATGTCGAGTATTTTGCTATTTGTGATACTCAAATAGTATCAATGAGTTTAAATGGGCAGCGTGACACGCATCTCCCTTCGTCAAATAGTAATCACAAAGAAGCCTTCGAGATCGGAAATATGTGTTCGTTTTGGGTGGAATTGTTAAGACTGAGCCTAGATTCTTTTTTTTCCATTGAAAAATCTAAATTGCACTAAAAATATCAGTGACCAAGAGTCAAAAAGGGAACATTTTTTTTTTACCTTTGATTTATTATATAAATTATCAAATATGACAACCTAAACTCCTGTGCCGTCAATATGGTGCAGAAAGTATGAACTAAAAGATATTTATCTGAGAAGGCACTCTAATCATCAGATTGTTTCAGGAGATGTTTTCAATTCTTTATCTTCCGGAGTCAATGGGGATTTAGTATTTCTGGAGATGTATCTAATGGAATTGTTCCTAATCCATCTTTTGAACTTCTGGGAGACCTAGTTTTTTTGGGATGTATTTAGTGGGATTGTTTTCAATTTTTCACTTTTCGGAGTTCATGGAGACTGAGTCTTTTCGAGAATGTATTTACGGGATTATTCCCAATCATTTTTTTTTTGGAGTCTATAGAGACTTATAGAGTTCATGGAAATCTAGATTGCGTCTGCCTCTTTAGGTCACGTCTACGGAAATAGTATGATTGAGGTGATAGTTGAGGGGAGGCCTTGTTATGACCTGATCTGCCAAATAGCCCGAAATCCTATTACTTCACACGACAATTTGACTTCCTTTATATCTTTGAGTCCCAATTCCATTCGAAATTTCACGCTTCCCAGGCATGGCTAGCCTGCGTCCCTAGATGCGAGCCATTCGCCCATTTAACATGTGTAACAAGGCTGATGTCACCAGGGATCACCTCTCTCTTGCGCGGTTGATCGCCTCTCTTAGCCGTTGAAGCAAACCCAGACGTCTGCTCCAGCAGTTATGGGAATCGAGCGACACTTATTCTCACGATTGGATCAAGTGTATTCCCCTAAAAAAAAGGAAGAAACAACATGCACTGTCCTCCTTCGCTTCGGCATGTCCTGGCTATCGTGATCCTGGGTCTTTACCTCATGGTCCGGTAAGCTTCTCTCTACTTGCCATCCATTCCTCTCAAATCTTTACTTTTCAACTTACCAAAGATAACAAATTAGATAATTATAACAAAAATCAACAACATAACAAATAAAAAAGAGACTACCAATTTTTTTTTTACTTACTGTAATTTGGATAGTTACTAATCCAAGATAGTTGAAAACTCCATATCTAAGTATCTCCTTATGTAGGCGGAGAAGTCTTTTATAGACTCTTGACAACTCAAAAAAGATAAAAATTGAATACAGAATTATTTATAATAAATTGATTCAAAACTCTGAGCAAAGAGCTCTATTTATAGAGGTTGAAAAACTTATCGATGTATTGACGTGGCACATCCTGAGCACCCGAGTAAAACACGAGTGCCTGATTCGGGTTAGAACTTATCCTCATTGCAACTTATGGCTATAAGACTTATCGGACACCCGAGTCAACACGAGCGCTTGTATTCTTGGGCGCCTAATTCCACTAGAATACTTGTATGCCCGGGCGCTCGAATTGACTTGGGCGCCTGTTTACCTAGCCGCCTGATTCCATTTGGGCGCCCGGGATTAGCAGCTTCAGTATTATTTTAGTTAGCCTTCGGTTAACCAGTCTTCTGAACCTTTTGTTAGGACCTTTGCGACTAGCTAGAGGGGGGGGGGGGGGGGGGGGTGAATAACTTTTCTTGAATGTTGCCTACAAAATATAAGAGATATGACGGAAACGTAATGGTGTTTCTTGTACTTTACGTAGATGACATTTTGCTCATTGGCAACAATGTCAAAGTGTTGTCAGACGTAAGGATATGATTGTCCAAACAGTTCGATATGAAGGACTTAGGAGAAGCGGGACACATCCTTGGGATCAAGGTCATAAGGGATCGCCAGAAAAGGATGTTGTGCTTATCCCAAGCTTCATACATGGACACTGTCCTGACTCGTTTTTGTAAGATGTGTATACTGAAAGACATGAATTTCATTATATGAATATCTTCATTTTGAAAAGAGAATCACAACTACACTAGGTGTCTGTTTACATTAGTACATGCATAAAGTCTAATTACTTTGCATTGTAGATAACATGGTGTGTGGTGTCATACGGAAGATCATGTTATCAGTTCCTTGCTTAGTATAAATAGAGGCCCACAACCGAGATGGAATTGGACAACCCATCGGGATGGTTGTAGTGTAATTAGGTGTGGTTGGTCTTGACCATAAAATTACACTAGTGTGCTTTGAGTACATTGGGTAGGACCAAAACCCGGGTTATCCAATTTGTACTGACTCGATAATTGGATAGGACCTCAAGATATTATTATGGAGTACGATCTCTTAATCCCGATATAATAACGGACATCTATTATTAACTATTATTTCTTTGATTTACCAATGGACGAGATCTATTCTGTTAGATCGATAGGCTCGGTAAGTTGGGAGATAATATTAATAATATGATGTGCTGTTAATTATTGACGGAATCCATGTCCTGGTGAGTCGGGTTGATGATGCCCTCTTGATGAGCTCTAAAGGTTCATCATGCTAAACCCTGTAGGTGGATTTGATCCGGCATGATGATAAGGTCGAGTGGTTTTTAGTATTTGTCTCAGTTTTTTTTTTTTTTTTTTTTTTTTTTTTTTTTTTTTTTTTTTTTTTTTTTTATTGCATAATGGATCGATGATCTAGGTTTCCGAAATAGACGATCTTTTCATGCTTTGAAATCCTGTCACTAGATTCCCGCAGACCTATCTAAACGTCTACCAGATTCGTAAGCTGATTCCTAATTTATCGACGGCCTCTTTTGAAGATAACGCCAATGTATCTACTTTAATTCATCTCTAGTCCTATGGCATACGTACGTAGATGACTCTTAACTGCTTTGGATCCTGTCACATGAATCCCGCAAAGCCTATCTAAACAATTACCATTTTTCGTAGAAACAAATCAAAGCATCATTCAACAATCGATACAACCAACAAGGATATGCGTAATCGAACAAACAGAGTTAATAACAAATCATGAAAATAGTTAGGGCTACTCCCTCTTCCTAAGATTTACACGACTACTCCATAAATCCGGAGAATTTGACAAATAGATAAGAAATAGACATTACAAATCCTCCTTGATGGTGTTTCCCCCTCCAAGTCTCGACAAAAGCAAGCTTTTCCCTGATTTCCGCCGCCCCCCCCTTTGGTGTTAGGTCTTCTCCCCTTTTATAGAATCTCAGCGGCACGCCCGTGCTGATCGACACGGCCTGGACGTGTTCTCTGCGACTTCTCGTTCTTCAATAGCATGCCTTCCCCGTGCTTAACTGGCACGGGCATGCTCTTCATGTGTCACGGCCGTGCTTAACCAACACGCCTTGAGCGTATTGGTCGCGGGACTCTGCATGAAATTTTCAAGAAACACCATGGCCGTGCTTAGCCAAGACACGGGCGTGTCTTCACGTGCTGAGTGGTTCGACTGGTTTTGTGCATCCTGTCATCAAAATCCAACACACAGCAGTATCCTCGATATGTTGTCAAGTGAGATATCATAGTCTAAGGAATCTCAGAAGTTAATTAATTTGAATTGTCAGTAATTTAAATTAATTAACGGGCATTCGAGATCTTAAACACGGGGATGGATGACTCGTAATACGTGAAGCCCATATGAAAATATGGGGATTGGTGAGGAAGTTCAATTAAGATCCTTTAGTGGAATGGATCTTAATTAATGGATCGGGTTTAGATCCATTAGTGGGCCAAGATCCAACTCCTCCTCTTGGTCCCTACCTTAGCCCTATATATACCCAATGAGACCATCAAACCAAGGCTAGACAATCCAATTAATTCACCCAAGGTGATCTCTCTTTCTCTCCCTCGTTTCTCTCTCCTAGGGCGTCGGTTAGAGGAAGGATTACTCCATCCTCTTCAACGCACTTCTCTCCTTGGTTGTGGATCTCTGCTAGATAGAGGGAGGAGCTTGTCCTCCTTTTGGTGGTGAACGACAAGGAGTGGAGGAGCAGTGGGTGGCGCGCGAGAGAGAGGGCGGGCGGGCGGCTGTTGAAGTCGGCGGCGCCAAAGGGAGAAGGAAAGCGAGCAGTCAGATTTGGGTGATCAGGGAATGAGATTCTTCTCCTTCTTCTTCTTCTGTGGTCTCCTCTCAAGGTCAACTTCTGAGCCGGCCAAGCCTTGGAGGCTCCGGCGGACGGCGGCGCAAGGGTGGAGGAGACAAGGGCCGGCGGCAATAACCCTTTGATTAGGGTTTTGGTTCGACTAGGAGAGAATAAGAAATCGTGATTGTTCGGAGGCCTCGGTGATCTCGGTTTGCGGTAGATCGTCGCCCACATGACGTCCGCTAAGGGAGGGACATAAGTTAGAAGACCGCGAGGTGATCGGAAAGGTAAAACTCTTTCCAAGCCCCGTTGATCATCCTTATGTCATACATGTGCTTGTTTTATTTACCTCATCATTTTATGTGTGTTAGTTTATTAATTTGATTTCATATCATAGCCATTAATTTACTAACTGGACCCCGACCATAAACACAAAAGTCGACGATCCACTCGTTGCCTTTTCCACGGTCAAATGGTCGAGCAAATCACAATGCCGATTTTTGTAATTAGCAGAGTTGCGATTTGGATCGTTCGATACGACACAAGATGGTCGTAGTGAGACAGCTCTCCGTTCGGATTAATTTTTTAATCCATAGACATGGAGAGGTCACCCGGATCGACCGAGTATTCGCTTAGGAAACCCGCCAAGTCATATCCAATAATTGGTATCAGAGCTGAGGTTTTCGGTTTTGTGTGTTTAGGATTGGTTAATTTTTGCATTTTTATACATTTTATTTTGCTGGATGATGCGTGGATGTGCGAAGGCTAACTTTGTCTTGTAGGCACGAGATTCCAACTTCATGGCCAAATAATGATTGTGTGATGGTTATGCAAATTTTATAATTAATTAATCCTCGGGATTGACAAGGCTAGGTATTTAATTTTTGTAATTAAATACAACACATGTTTAGCCGAGTTTTTTATTTTACTTTCGATCTAGTTTTCATGTACACTCCTTTGTAGAGTATAGGATCGATGATGTAAATAATTAGCAAGTCATTTCAGCTCGGAGATCCCTCAAGGTAGCTTGCGCAGAAGGAAGGGAGGAGCGGACGAAGTAACGACACGACTGGAGGCGCATTAGAGACCAAAGGTTGATTACCAATTGTAAATCAGGTTGTTTTTCTCCATATTAGAAGGTCAGGTTTGGTCCCCCTTCTAAATATGGTTTATTTCTTCACTTCTTGGAATAAAATTTTTCTATTCACCCAAAAAAAAAAAAAATTAGAGACCAAAGGCCATGAAAATTGGGAAATCTAGGATTGTCTGCAGTTTTCATATTTTTGGTTATGTGCTTGGTTGTGTAGTTGTGCTAAGTTAAAATTCCTCGAAATAAATTACTAAGTGGGAGAGAGATCCTAAGGGTGTCCCATGGCTTCCATTACAATCCAATAAGTGATGCGAACAAGTCTGCGCGTTGGCTCTGAGTGTCTTCCTCCCCATCGGATGGACTTGTTCTGCGGATCATTGGGTCGGAAAAGACTATAGAAAATTGTTAAAGAGCGTGTGTACTTCCCCATCGGAAGGCACATAATCAGAAATAATTTTCTTAGTGTCGTGTAATGGTGCACACTTAGATGCGAATAATAGTATCCTCCCCATCGGAGTCACTGCTATTATTTCGCAGAGCCGAAGTGAATCAACTATTGATCTTACTTGTCAAAAAGTTAGGTTGACAAGATAGTAAGATTGATGGGTAAAACATCCTCATACGAATGTAGGGATTCGTATACGTCCACACCATCGTGGCATGCGAATTTCTCGGTGTATAGGGGTGTTGGTTGATTTCGAAAATTAATTATTTTGAGGAATCAATTTATTTTCGATTTCTAAAGTAGTGTGTGTTGTGATTCTCAGGTTTTTCAAAATGGCCTTTAACTCACTAGCTACAATACTTAATGAAATAAACTTAGTGACCCCAATTACATAGATTGGAAAAGAAACTTAGACGTTGTCCTTACTGCTGAAGAGTACAAATATGTGCTCTTCGAGGAACGTCCTAAAGATGATGGCCCACCTCAATGAGATTGAGGTTCTTGGAGGACAAATTGACGGGGAAACCCAGGTTGATATAATACTCCAATCTCTGCCTAGAAGTTTTGAGCAGTTCCGCCTCAACTATAACATGAATAAGCATGAGTATACGTTGAGGGAACTACTAGCAGAGCTCCAGGCGGCAGTGGGGCTCTTTCGTCAAGATTCGCAGGCCTTGGTCACTCAAAAGGTTTCTACTTCTGTGCCGAAAGGCAGGAAGAAGAAGAAACAAGGTGAGTCTAAGAAGGCAGCAGAATCGCAGGGACCTCAGGCTGGTGTGAAGAAGCCGTAAGGCAAGTGCTTCATGAGCCAGCAGACTGGACATTGGAAGGTGAACTGTCCTTGTCGTCAAGAGATAGGTATATCTTTTTCTTTTGTCGTTGTAACATGATTAGCGGTGTTATCTACCAGTACCTGGTGTGTAGATACGGATGCCACTAATCATGTCTGCAATTCTTTGCAGGGATTCTAGGAAACCCAATGACTAGATGAGGAAGAGATTACCGTCTACATGAGATATGCTACAGAGGTGGCTACTATTGCAGTTAGAGTTATTTTTATTAGGGAAAATAAAGTTTTGGTTTTAAAGATTGCTTTTATGTACCTAATTTTTCAGAATGAACTTTGATTCAGTTTCTGAAATAATGGATATTCTATTGCTTTTTGTTGTGAAAAGTGGAATAGAAAGATTCTCTATTTAGGAACATGGATAAGCAATTTAAGCAATTAGAACCAAAGTCTCCCATGATGCAAATAGTAGCTAATAGCTCATCATCTAATCAAAATAAGAGAAAGGTTCCTTCCAAGATGAACCAAACATGTCTTTGACATCTAAGGCTTGGTCATATTAACCTTAGTAGGATTCAAAGGTCGATAGCCAATGGGCTCTCGGGTTCATTGGTGGTGGGAGACTTCCCAACCTTTGAATCTTACTTGAAAAGTAAGATGACCAAGAGGTCTTTCAAGGCCTAGAGGTATAGATCCAAAGATATGTTAGAATCGGTTCATTTTGATTTGTGAGGTCTTATGCCTATCCAGGATAGAGGTAGCTTTGAATACTTCGTGAGATGAATATTCAAAGTTATGGATACGTTTACTTGATGGCCGCAAGTCTGAATCTTTGATTGGTTCAAAGAATTTAAGACAGTTGTGAAGAAACATCAAGGTAATGGTATCAAGACACTACGATCAGATCGTGGTGGTGGGTACCTTTTGGGAAAGTTTAGGACTTACTTATCAGAGACTGGGATTCAATCCCAATTGACTGCCCCCGGTACGCCCCAACAGAACGGTGCAGCAGAGCGAAGGAAAAGGTCTTTTATAGAGATGGTTAGGACGATGATGAGTTGCTCCAAGTTGCCAGATTTGTTCTGGGGATATACTCTGGAAACGGCAGCGTATATACTTGATACCATATAGGTTAGTACCTTCTACTCCCGTAGAAATGTGGACTGGGTGAAAGCCATGTCTAAGACATATTCAGACATGGGATAGCTCAGCACATGTGCTGAGAGGGGGTACTGATAAGATTGGAATCTCGTGCGCTTGTTTGTAGGCTATCCTAGAGGAACGAAAGGTGGTTCTATAGTCCTAAGGATCAGCGGGTAATCATTGGGACGAATACCAGATTCTTATAAGAAGACTATGTGATGAACTATAAGCCCATAAGTAGACTAGTTCTTGAAGAATTAAGAGGGGATGTTCTGACCTTAGTACCAACTGTGCAAGAGGATACACCACAAGTCACTGCACCACGTGTCACAGAAGATACACAGGTGGTACCTCGTCGTAGTGGGAGGGTTGTTAGTCAACCAGAAGGATTCATGTTTTGGGAGAGTCTTCGGACTCGGTCTCTGGCGACCTTGAATCAAGATCCCTGGACCTATGACGACGAACATCCGCTTTGAAGAGATAATCCAGTCATATGGATTTGTTCAAAGGACGGATGAGATTTGTGTATGTAAGAAATGTGACAGATACGTAGTGGTGTTCTTGTACTATACGTAGATTATTTTTGTTAGTTGACAACAATAACAAAATACTATCAGACGTAAGGGCATGGTTGCCCAAACAGTTGATATGAAGGGCTTAGGAGAAGCAAGACACATCCTTGACGATCAAAGTTCTAAGGGATCACCAGAGAAGGATGTTGTGTTTATCCCAAGCTTCATACAGAGACAATGTCTTAACTCGTTTTAGCATGGAAACCTCCAAGAAAAGTTTTGTACTTTTCAGTTGTGGAGCTACTCTATCTAAGGAGATATGTTTAGATTATCAAAGGAGATAGAGCAGGTAATGGCGGTTCCTTTAGCATCGGCTATAGGAAGCCTCATGTATGCTAAAATCGAGACCGGATATCTGCTTTGTCGTGGGCATAGTTAGCAGATATCAGAGTAACCCAGGTCAAGCAAATTGGATTGTGGTAAAAGCTTATATTAGTGTCTGAGAAAGACTAAGGATTATAAGCTGGTTTACTGGGCAGATGATAACTATCATTTTGTCACTTCAATTAGGCTCTCAAATCCATGTTTTTGATCCCTTTTCATATGCTTAAGTTTGCATTTACATTAGGTTTCATGAAACCTTTCTATTTTATCTTTGGATACTATTCATTCTATATTTGAGATATTTTGGTATTAATTTTGAATCTAATTTTGTAGGCTTCAAATGACCATGGACATAGATCAAGATTGGATCAGACTTGAGCTCATACTTGGCTTTGATCAAGGGGATCAAGAGGTGAATCAATATGGGCCGTCTGATCAAGGAATAAGTATATCTGTACCATCTGTGAACTTTTGATCAATCCGAGTTCAGGATAAGGCTAATCATGACCCCAAATCAAGATCTGAGAATTTGAACCAAATCAGAGCACATCTGACCGTCGGATCAAGCTTAAAGGAGTTTCAACCATACAAGCTAGAGAAAGGAAGATCTGAGCCATCCGCCTCAGATCTGATTGATCCGAGCTAAGGACAAGTAGATCAGAGCCATTGATCAAGATCTGGAAACTTTAGTTCAGATCTGAGAAGATCTGACTGTCGGATGAGGCCGGAATGATCACAACCGTCGAAATTCAAATGGTTCAGTTAAAACAGAATTCCCCTCTTCGCTGAGCTTGTCGTCGTGTCTTTACCACTTCTCTTTGCTGTTCTTGCGTTTCTTCGTTGTTTCTTCTTCCGATCGCACGACCACTGCAGATTGAAAGAAATTCCAGATCTCAAATCGAAGGTTCGGCTTCACGAGAAGGTTGCGTCAACTCCGTTGCTGCCAAATTCTAGAGAGGGTCTCGTCGGGTTTTGCTTCGACCGATCACTCCCGATTGAGCACCTGGATTCAATCAGATCTTACAGAGTCTTCAGAGGGGTTCTTTGAAGAGATCTGATGAGTTTCTGAGTCACAATCATAAGGTGATTCATCAAGAAGGAGGGGATCCGGAGAAGAGTTTAGTCGCGCCTCAACCAACGCAACTTGATCCGAGAGTTGAATCTACCGATTTCGAGCTAGGGGTTCTTAGGTTGACTCTTGTGTGACGACAAGAAGGGGATCTGGTGAAGAATTGAACCTGTAGTTTAGATTTCGAATCTGAATTCATTTCTGTAATTTCTTTGTTCTGTATCAGATCGCGTTCAGCTACTGATCGATCATTCGACCGATCCAGGCAGCACCTGATCGGACACTAGTCCGATCAGGCTTGTATCTGATCGGTTAGCCGACCGATCAGGGAATTTTCTGCACAAATTTACCCTGTTTCAGTATTCATCTTGTTTCAATTCTTGACTTCCGAAGTTAGATACAGTTTTAGTGTATTTCTGCAATAGATATCAGTTTTATCTTTCAATCTTGTAATTTCGAATTGTTATGCTCAATCTCCAAGTAGGTTAAGTTTAGAATTGCAATTTCCTAGTTTAAGTTTGCTTAATTAAACTTGTTTTGTTTCAACCACATTCTCAATCTTATTTGCAAAAGAAAACCCCCCATATTATTCGAAAACCCAAAACTTTTGACGACAAACAAATTCAAGCTTGATTCAAACACTTACAACTAGTCCTTGGAAAAATACGACCTGAGTCCCCTATTCTACATTTAATCTTGCTAGCCAAGGGTTTTCAGTTATAAATTTCTAAATTTGAGGCTCACTTGTGACACTAATATTGGGCACTATCAAATTTTTGGTGCCGTTGCCGGGGATCCTAGTTGAGTTTGTTTGATTTAGCTTGTGTGCTTATTTTCATATCTTGTGATCTATTTTACTTGTTCCATTCTGGGATTTTTTGTATTTGTGTATGACCAGATCTGCAGGTGGTATTCTTGAAGAATTTGATCCTGAAAGTGAGAGGACTTTCAGAGCAAGGAGGAACCAAATCAGTGTTTCAGAGGTTTTTGACATTATTTCTACTCAGTCTATTTCTGCTCATTCAGACAGTTCTATGGCAGACCACCAGAAAATCATGAAGGAACTTGCAGCACCTGACGATGCTTTCCAATACTCATGCATTGCCTACCCAGAGCTCACTGGAGACTTTGAGTTGAGATCATGACTCATCTATTATTGCCTAAATTTCATGGACAGTCTGGAGAGGATCCTAACAGACACTTACATGAATTTCACGTAGTCTGCTCCACCATGAAGCCTCAAGGGATTTCAAAAGAGGATATAAAGCTGAGAGCATTTTCATTTTCCCTGACTGGAGCAGCTAAGGATTGGTTTTATTATCTACCTAGTGGGCATGTATCTAGTTGGATTTCTATGAAGAAAGCATTTTTGGAAAAGTACTTCCCAGCTTCCAGAACAGCAATCATCAGAAAGAGTATTTGTGGTATACAGCAAGTAGTGGGAGAGACTCTATACGATTATTGGGAAAGATTCAACAATCTTTGCTCTAGTTGCCCACAGCACCAGATTAGTGAGCAGCTCCTCATTCAGTATTTCTACGAGGGTCTACTCTAGATGGATAGCATTATGATTGACGCTGTAGCTGGAGGAGCATTAGTAAACAAAACTCCAGACCAAGCTAGGGAGTTGATTTCAAACATGGAAGAGAATTCACAGCAATTTGGGAGTAGAGCTTTGTCCACCAGAGGAGTTAATGAGGTTCAGATGGTATCTAATGAGCAAAAGGAAATCAAGAATTCTTTGATGAAGCTTACCTCCCTGGTGAAGCAAATGGCTCTAAACAATGTGAGCCAAAATCAGAATTTTTCAGTACCTCCACCTTCAAGCCAAGTGATGAGGTTGTGTAGTATTTGCTCAAGCCAAGAACACAATTCAGATTTATGTCCTAACCTCCAACAAGATGAGACATTAGCGGTTTTGACTAGAGGACAATTTCAAGTTAAGAACAACCCCTACTCATCTACTTACAATCCGGGTTGGAGGGATTATCCAAATTTGAAGTATGGCAACCCTTTTTATCAGCAAAACCCATCACAATAGCCCTATCAGTAGCCTCAACCGAATTTCCAGCAAAATCAGCAAGGGCAGCAACAATTTCAGCCATTTCAGCAACCAAATCAGCCTTTCCATCCATTTCAGCAACCCTATCAACAAAATCAGCCACCTTTTCAAGGAAATCAGCAAGGGTTCCAAGGTAATCCGAATTTTCAACAAGGTTGTCAGTTTTCACAGCAAGGTTTCCAGCTATTCAATCAAAATTTTCAGCCCTCAAATCAGAATTTCCAGCCCATTCAATTTCAGCCCTCACCACAACAATTTCAACCTCAAACTCAAAATTTTCAAAGCTACAATTCTCAACAATTTCAACCAAGTTCCCAACCTAATTTTCAACAATTTTCACAGTCATTTCAACCCTATAATCAGCCCCAACAACCCTACTTTCAAGGTTCACAGCAAGTTCAACAATTTCAGCAGCCTACTTCTACATTTCAAGGACAACCGAAGACTCATGCTAACCAAGGGGGCTATGGAGGTTCTAGTGGGGTGAATGCTCAACAATAAAGGCTAGAGGAGATGTTACAACAACTCTTGCAACAATAAGGCCAACAAAAAAAATGATCCAACCTTACAAAACATTGAAAGACAAATTGGACAATTGGCTAGTGGGATGAACCAAATGCAAGCCCAAGGATCAAGTCAACTACCTTCTCAAGCTACTCCCAATCCAAAGGGAAATGTTAGTGGCATCACTTTGAGGAGTGGGAAGGTGGCTTCAACTTCAAATGCTCCAAGGGCTGAATTTTTGAAAAACATGACAACACCTACTTTTCCAGCCCCAAACATCCATGAAATGTCTTCAAAATCAGTTGGTTTCAATCCTAGTTCAAGCCTAACTCCTTCCTTAAGTGAGCCTGTGATTTTGGTGGAAAATGAAGAAGAAATCAGTGGTAAAAGTGGACTTACAGCAGCTACTTCAGTTGGAAATTCAGTTCAGAATTCAGCTCCATAAATTTCGGCTCAAGAGGAGGAATTGAGGGTTCCTTTGCCCTTTCCACAGCGCAAAACTCAAGCCAAAAAGCAAGTGGAGGAGGAGAAGGCCAAGGAATACAATGAACTTGTCAAACTTTTTAGTAAAGTGGAGATTAATGTACCCTTGTTGACCATGATTAAACAAATTCCTAAGTATGCAAAATTCTTCAAAGACTTATGTGTTCACAAGAAGAAGCTTAAGGAGAATGAGTTGGTCAGCTTGGGGAAAAATGTTTCAGCACTTATCCATTCCATCCCTCAGAAGTGTGAAGATCCAGGGGTTTTCACTGTGTCTTGTGAGATAGGGAGGACTATGTTCCATGATGCCATGTTGGACTTAGGAGCCTCCATTAATGTGATGCCCAGATCAGTCTTCCAGATGCTTGGTATTGGTCCTTTACAGCCTACTGGAGTGGTGATTGTAACGCCCGCCTTTTTCCCACACCTTATGGTGTGGCGAGAAAGGCGTCGTTACGCTTAACATACATGGACTTATAGAACATCTTAATGCAGCGGAATAAATTTTTTTTCTTCTAAACATGCTTTTAACCATGCAACTAATACATGAAACATCTATACATGCCTAAACTTGTCATTCATAAACTTACATGCATAGCATCATAACCTAACCGTTCCATAACTTATTCATCATCACCATAAGTAGCAAGTAACTTATCCGTAAACATAGCATCATGAGTCTTAAGTCATTCACTAGGCATAACTATTATAAACATAACATAAAATCTAAGGAGGCATTTTCAAAGCCCAAGATATGCAATATGTGTAAATAAGAGGAATCCTTTGCCAAGTCACCGCCACACACACACATGCTTTTGCCTCTCCTGCTGCTTCCCTTAGTAACCTCTTGCTTGATCTGCGGTACGAGGAAGATAAGACTATAAGCACACAGGCTTAGTAAGACCCTTTCCTACTCACTAAAACCATACGCCACTTAAACGTAAACATATCAAGTATCTGACATAACATAACTCTGAACATAAACATAAGCATAGTCATGGCATAAGTCATAAGCATATGAACAACTACATAGTATGATTCCTAACATAACCATAGATCTACAACATACTTAGCATGGCATAAATCTTAACATACATGAACATGAGACATACTTATACATGGCATAATTCTTAGCTTACATGAACATGAAATATAATTATCATAGCATAAGATATAAGCATAAGCATAAGCATAAAACATACTTACCCTGGCGCGATGTATAACATGGATGTATGCATGAGTCAAATGCATTTACTACATAAGGATGCTTAGTTTTAAAATCATACTTTTAAATGCTTAGCATAAACATAACATCATTGGGGTCCCCGGCTTGTACCACATACATACATCATAAGCGCGCATCCCTAAGTAAATACGAGGTAGCTAGCCACGACCTACTAGGGTAAGGACAGCATAGTCTGTAGTCCCAGAACTGGGGCGTTCTTAAGGTGCACATCCCTGTTGCACAACTTCGGTAGTGCCAGAACCGTGGACAGCTTCGGTAGTCCAGAACCGGGGCATTCTTAAGGTGCCCATCCCTTGGACCCTTACTTCGGTCCGGTACAAGCCCCATTCATAAAATAAAATAACTATGCATGCTTCATCATTCATACTTGTCATTCATACTTATCATTCATACTTATTTCATATCATCGTTATGCCATCATCATTCATACTTATCATTCATACTTAAGGCATAACCATCATCTTCATTCATACTTATCATTCTTTATTCATAAAATAAGACATACATGCATAATCATGTTTCTAGTCATAAACATTACCTTGGTTCATAAAGCTTGCATGATCTTGATACATACATAAACATGCACTTCAGACATGATACATTTCATCTAGCATACATAATCCTAGTATTCATCATAAAGCGTGGATGATAAGCCACATATAAATAGGGCGTATACTACTAGGGTTCATGACATTCATTTAAAACATGCATATACCTTCCTAAACCATAAATCTATTATAATCATTTATCAACATAGATGCATCATTCTAATTATCATAACATATTCCTACATCAATTACATGTATTCATGGTATATGATCTAAATATTCATGGGTGAAGCATAACATAAAATCTAACATACATAATCATGTGATATAACACATAAACAAGGATTTTTGTACATAAAAGTCCTTACCTCATGCTTAACTACCTACCATCATCATGGTAACTTATAAACATGCATTCTTGAGATCTTAACCCAAACCAAACCCTAGGTTTGGGTCTTGGCCGAAACCCTAAGGGGCCATGGGTCCATGGAAAATTTGCTTAGGTCATAATTAACATCCCATGCCTCACATATCATGTCATGGAAAAATCATTTGAACCCTTGATTGGACTTAACTCTAAGTCCTAGGCCTAAACATGGGTTGGCCGAAACCCTAGGAGGGTGTCAAGCCCATAGGAAAATTCATATAATTACTATTATTACTCATAATATACCATAGGAAACATATTAATCATGCTTGGAAAGATTGGAGTTCACCCTATCCCTTTTACCTTGATGTGGCCGAAACCCTAAGGGGTTTTAGGTCACCAAAAATTTCCCTAGATCATAATCTATGCCTTACATAACATCATGAAACATTTAAGAGCACAAAAGAAAATTTTCATCATCCCTAAGCCCAAGCCATAGCCTTGGCCGAAACCCTAGGCTCCACTTCATGGTTTTTTTCCAACTTAAATCTTAAACAAACATCTAAATCTTGTTAAGCATCAAGAACAATCATACCACAGGTGAGAAGGGTCTTACCTTGAGTTATCTTTGGTTTTTAGACCTTAAAAGAGAAGGAAATTGGAAATCTCTTTGACACTTGAACCCTCCTTGCCCTTGTAGCCTTGGAAGAGAACCTAGATCTTCAAAAGGGAGTCTCCTTGTGGAGTTTTTTCCAAGGGAAATGGGGCTTGGGGGTTTCGGCTAGGAGGGGAGGAAGAAGAAGAAGAGAAGAAAATGAATTGATGGAATGAGAGAAGAGAAAGGTAACTTCCCCTCTTATGCTTTTAATCCACATTAAGGGGGGTAAGTGAAGAGTCATGGTGTCTCTTCCCTTGATGGCTCCTCCTTCTTCCCAAGCCTTAACAAAAATCCACTTCATTCCCTTATAGCACTCCCTTGCTAGGTGAATTGGTTAGAGCATGCATGGTTGTACTAGAGGTCCAAGGTTCAATCCTTGGTGCATGCACTAATTTTCTATTTTATTTTTATTTTATTTTCTATTATTTCGAAAATTCCTTAAAATTCCCCCATAATTATGTTAATATTTCCCATTAAAATCCATTTATTTTTATATCAAATTCTACCTAAAATCCACCAATAATCATGGTACTAGAAAGCCTATATAAGGCCCATTAGTACTTAGTTTCTTAATTTAAATGAGAAAATCATGGGTTTCTAGGCTAAGGTTCGTATTAATATTTCTAAATCCTTCGGAAAATTATCTAGACATGCTTAATATTTTAAAGAAAATATTAAGAAAATTTTCCGGGTCGTTACAGTGATTCAGTTAGCAAACAGAAGTCAGACCCATCCAGCCGATATTGTTGAAGATGTGCTAGTGAAGGTGAAGGAGCTAATCTTTCCTGCGGATTTCTATATCTTGGACATGGAGGGGGACTACCTAGCACACAGATCTCTACTCATTCTAGGGAGACCATTTTTGAAGACTACGAGAACAAAAATTGATGTTTATACTGGCACACTATCCATGGAAATAGGAGACACGGTAGTCCAATTTAGTATCTTTGATGCCATGAAGCACCCGAGAGAGGATCACTCCATTATGAGCATTGTCATTCTAGAGGAGTTGGATGATGCAGATATATGGGCTGAGGGAGCTCCACTTGTTATTTCAGAGGAGGCTGAGGATGTATTTGTTATTGAGGAGGATGATTCAGAGGGAATTTCAGACCTACTTCCATCTGGAGAGGATTTTATAGGTGTAGGGGATTGCACTGAGCCCCAAGGATCACCTATTTTGATTGATGTTTCAGAGGACTCAGAAGATAGGTGTGAGAGTGTAGGGGATTGCACTGAGCTCTAGGGATCACCCATACCTAGTGAGTAGGCCCAGATTGAGCTCAAGCCACTACCAGATCATTTGAAATATGTTTTTTTAGGAGAGGAGCAAAATTTTCCTGTCATTATTGCTCAGCACTTGGGATCAGAGCAAGAAGAAAAATTATTGCAAGTCCTGAGGCAACACAAGAAAGCTATTGGGTGGACCTTAGCAGATATACCAGGTATTAGCCCAGCTATTTGCATGCACATGATATTTTTGGAGGAAAATGACCAACCAGTTAGGCAGCCACAGAGGAGACTTAATCCGTTAATTTTGGATGTGGTAAAGAAAGAGGTGACTTGACTCTTGCAGGCAAGTATCATCTACTCTATTTCTGATAGCCAGTGGGTTAGTCCCATCCATGTGGTGCCAAAGAAATCTGGAGTTACAGTGGTGGAAAATGAAAGCAACGAGTTAGTGCCCACCAGAGTTAAGAATTCATGGAGAGTTTGCATTGACTATAGGAAGCTAAATCAAGTCATGAGGAAAGATCACTTCACTTTGCCTTTTATTGATAAGATGCTTGAGAGGTTGGCAGGAAAGTCCCATTACTGCTTCTTGGATGGGTACTCAGGATATTTCCAGATTTGCATAGACCTAGAGGATTAAGAGAAGACCACCTTCACTTGTCCTTTTGGCACATTTGCTTACAGACGAATGTCATTCGGACTCTGTAACGCTCCTGGGACTTTCCAGCGGTGCATGGTAAGTATATTTGGTGAGTTATTAGAGCATTGCATGAAGATTTTCATGGATGATTTTTTAATTTTTGGCACGTCATTTGATTCATGTTTAGATAATTTGTCTAGGATTTTGCATAGATGCATTGAAATCAATCTTGTTCTTAATTTTGAAAAATGTCATTTCATGGTGGAACATGGTATTGTATTAGGTCACATAGTCTCTAGGAGAGGTATTGAGGTAGATCCTGCAAAAATTAGTGTCATATCTTCTTTATCTTACCCCGTATGCATACGGGAAGTTTGAGCTTTTCTTGGTCATGCAGGGTTCTATAGGAGATTCATTAGAGACTTCAGTGAGATAGCTCGACCCTTGACTAGATTGTTGCAAAAAGATGTGGAATTTTGTTTCGATGACAAGTGCAAAGAAGCTTTTTAAAGATTAAGGGAGGCTCTTACTTCAGCTCCCATTATTAGACCCCCTGATTGGAATTTACCATTTGAGCTAATGTGTGATGCATCTAACTTTGCTGTAGGAGCTGTTCTTGCACAGAGGGTGGATGGAGCACCTCATGTCATATGCTATGCCTCCAAGACCCTAGATGCCGCCCAAGCCAACTACACCACCATTGAAAAAGAGCTTCTTGTCATTATTTTTGCTTTAGACCCATTTAGATCTTATTTGTTGTGCTCACATGTTATTGTTTTTTCTAATCATGCAGCTCTGAAGTACTTTTGAAAAAGCCAGATGCTAAACCTAGGCTAATCAGATGGATGCTCTACTCCAAGAATTTGATTTGGAAATCAGAGATAGGAGTGGCAAAGAAAACCTGGTTGCTGATCACTTGAGCAGAATTTAGGGAGATGGATCTCCTACCACCATTGATGATGACTTTAGAGATGAGCACCTTTTTGTGATACATGGTGAGTCGCCTTGGTATGCAGACCTTGTTAACTTTCTAGTAGCTCATGTCTTTCCTACACAATTTTCTAAGGCTCAAAAAGATAAACTCAAAAGTGATGCTAAATTCTATGTGTGGGATGACCCTTACTTATGGAAATTTTGTAATGATCAAATAATTAGGAGATGCATACCTGACCATGAGTTTTGTTCAGTTCTTACTTTTTGCCATTCATCAGTCTGTGGGGGACACTTTGGACCACAGAGGACAACTAAGAAGGTTTTAGAGTGTGGTTTATATTAGCCCACCTTATTTCATGATGCATATTTGTTTTATAAGAATTGTGATAGATGTCAGAGAACTGGGAACATAGGAGCTAGAAATGAGATGCCTCAACAGACTATGCTTTTCTGTGAGATTTTTGATGTTTGGGGAATAAATTTTATGGGACTTTTTCCTGCATCTTGTGGTTATTTATATATTTTACTTGTTGTAGATTATGTTTCTAAATGGGTGGAGGTCATTCCCTCCAGGACTGATGATTCTTGTATTGTTGTTTGTTTTGTCAGGTCACATATATTTTGTAGGTTTGGAATTTCAAGGGCTATCATAAGTGACCAAGGATCTCATTTTTGCAACAAACACATGAAGGCCCTACTTAGCAAGTATGGGGTTGTACATAAAGTTTCTACTTCCTACGATCCCTAAACAAATGGCCAAGCTAAAATTTCAAATAGAGAGATCAAAGCAATTTTGGAAAAGATCGTTGGGTCTAATAGGAAAGATTGGAGCAAGAGGTTTGATGATGCACTATGGGCCTATAGTGTTGGTGCAGGCAGCACCTAAGTCAAACCTGGGTTTTTGATAATGGCAAAGGGTTCAAAAGTTAAGATATTATGTTGATCTAACATGTTCACTAAGTATACAGGAAAAGAAGCCCTAGGTACACTAGGCACGAAGTCCTGGTCGAGGACTGGGCACGAAGCCCTGACAAGGAGCTGGGCACCGAAGACCTGCTCGGAAGGTGGGCACGAAGTCCTGGTCGAGGACTAGGCACGAAGCCCTGGCAAGGAGCTGGGCACGAAGTCCTGGCAAGGAGCTGGGCACCGAAGACCTACTCAGAAGGTGGGCACGAAGACCTGGTCAGGTGCATCGGGCAAAAGTCCAACCGGAGGAGCCGGTTGGCAAAAGGTAAACTTTCCTGAGAGGAGTAGGTGAGGACGCGTTCCCTGTCGAGGGAACAGTAGGCGTCGGCTCGACCTAGGGTTTCATTTAGGAGCCCCGAAGTCAGAACCAAGACAGCTACGGCTGTAAAATTTACTAACATTCTTGCTTTGTTTTGTTTGGTACTAACCCTGGATGCAGGACCGAAGGAACGAGTTTCTGCAGCTCAGAACGCCCCAAAGGAGAGGGGCAGCAGCTGGGTTAGGCGCCCGGGAGGTCCCAGGCGCTCGAGGTCAAAGCCAAACAAGAGTTGAGCAAGAAAATGCTTCAGAAGCTCACTGGGCCAGCGCCCCCAAGCTCCCGGCGCCCCGTGGTCCCGGGCGCCCCGGATGCCTCGGGCGCCCTGGGTCCAAGCCAACGAAGCGATAGAATTCAAGTCAGCCGAGAAGCCAGCAGATTGAGTCAACCCGGGCGCCCCCTGTGTCCCGGGCACCCCCGTCAAACCTCGAGCCCAATCCTGGAGGGATAAGGGCTGACCGAGTTTCGAATGAAGGTTTGCGGATCGAGAGACACGTGGAGGGCGCCCCCAACGTCCCGAGCGCCCCCAGGTGCACTATAAAAGGGGCTCAACCCCCAAGGCTTCTGACACAGTTTTTCAACACCTCAATACTCTTCGCTCAAGCGCTCTACTTCGGAAACTTCTGATCTCGAGGTTCTAGCGCCAACGACGACCATACGCACCGAAGAACGATCCACACCGGGCGTCGGTAACGAAGAGTTAGATTTTTGTTTTTACTGCACTAATACTGTACAACTTCCTGTAATTACTTGCGCGATTATAGTATTGCCCGCAGTAAATGGTCAAGGACCGTGGGCCTTGGAGTAGGAGCCGACCGTGACTCCGAACCAAGTAAAAAATCTTGTGTTCGCGTTTGTTTATCTTTATTTCCGCTTCGTAATTTCTCTCAATCTAATCCGAAATGGTTTTACGATATTCACCCCCCTATATCGTATTCTATCGATCCAACAAGTGGTATCAGAGCGGGGAAGCTCAAATTTGGTGCAACCACCAATTTGAGAATCTTTCAGATTTTTTTCCTCTTTCGAATTGTTTTTATCGAATTTTTATCGTTAATCGAGATTGGTGCAACACCACTCGATAATTCTTTTTCTTCCCGCACTACTAATCCAAGACCAAGTCTTGGGATGTTTTTTTTCTCTCTCTTTCTTTTTCAGATAATTCCTAAATGGCCATGCAAGAGGGCTTCAGTACCGCCAGACCACCGCTCTTCAGTGGGGAGGATTTCTCCTACTGGAAGAGTAGGATGGAAGTCCACCTGAAAACTCAGGTGGACATGTGATAATAATCCAGTCTGGTCTGGAAATCCCTAAAAATGCTGACAGAGTGCCACAATCCTATACCGAATGGGACACCGCCCTAAAAAGGAAAATTGAAGCTGATGCCAAAGCAACTCAACACTCCAATGCGGCCTAACCAAAGAGGAATTGAATCGGGTGGGACCATTCAACAGTGCAAAGGAACTCTGGGGTAAACTAATTGAGCTGCACGAAGGAACCTCCGACACCCGAATTAGCAAAAGGGACCTCCTCCTAAACAAGCTGTACACCAGCAAGATGAACGACGATGAAACAGCAGCCCAGCTTCACGCCAGAATCCAGGAACTGATGAATGACCTTCACACAATCGGTCACAAGGTAGAAAATCGTGACCTGATCAGGTATACCCTTAACGCTTTCCCAAGAAACACCTTGTGGGCATCTATGGTAGATGCGTACAAAGTTTCAAGGGATTTGTCTAAAATTAAATTAGATGAACTATTTTCCGAACTTGAATTACATGAGCAGACTAACTGTACACTGGCCGAGAAAGGCATTGCCTTTATTGCAGGTAAAACTGGAAAGATAACCAAGAAGAAGCCTCAACCTGAGTCCGAGTCTGATTCAGATTCAGACTCAGAAGACAGCGAAGGAGATCGACCCAAGCTGGTCCGGCTTGCCCGGAACTACTACAAGGAATTGAAGAATCAATCCAACAGAAGAAAAGCCAGTCGAAAGAAGGAAGATCCAGCTGAACCAACTAAGAACAAATCAAGTGTGACTTGCTTCGAATGCAACAAAAAGGGACATTTCAAATCAGAATGCCCTAACCTAAAAGAAGCCAAGAAAGCAAGAAGAAAGAAGGCTCTTCAAGCAACGTGGGGCGAGTCTTCCTCCGAAGAAGAAGAAGAGGCCCCACAGTCGAACTTGCTCGCCCTAACTGCCTCAGACGAAATCGAGACCGAGTCAGAATCAGAGCTGGATGACGGAAAGCTCACGTTTTCAGAGAATGGTGAAATAACTATAAGTGGGGTTTTCTAGAAATCAATTGTCTGAATTAATTTCCTATCTTTCTCGAGACTTGGCGAAAGCCAAAATCCGAGTCGAGTCCCTCCGATAGGAAGTAAAAATCCTGAAAGAGGGAGCTGACTCTAGATCCTTAACTGAGAAAGTTTCAAGTCTAGACAAAGATCATGTTATGCTGTACTGAATCGTTCTAGACCTAAAATTCAGGCATGGGTACCCAAACTATGCCTGAACAACCAAACTAGGTCAAATCAATATTGGATCCCTAAGGACAAGATTAATATCTTGCCGAACCATTATTGTGGCTTTAGTCCAGGGGGAGCCAATTTAAAATAATTTTTATAGTTAAATGAATTTACTTTCGTGTTTTAAATTGCATGATTGCTTATCTGTTTAATTTCTGCAATTTACCATGCTTAGACTTAGGGCTGGTTAGATTAAGGACTGAACCAATTAACTAAAATTTGAACAACCTAGTATTGGGTGGCACTGAGATGATAGTACGTTAGGGAAGCCTCTTCTAATAAGGTCAAGTATACTCTACTTGGTCTCTTTAGACTGGTGAAACTAGCTGAAGCTACCGATCCAAGACTCAAACTAGTTAGACCAGAATCTTTCAAAAAATAATTTTGAAAATGAAATTTCATTAAAAGGCTTTGTCAAGGAAAAGGTTGATGATCCAATAAGGCTATGGCCAAAGAAGGCCTAGTGCCTCGCCAAGACCTGGAAGCCAATTTTTGAAATTCAAATTCAAATTATTTTTGTCAAATTCGAATCTAACACAAATTTTCAGTTAATTGTAGATTCAAACACTCTTTTTCAAAATAAATTCTAAACAAATGTTTTCAAAATTAATTTAACTTTTTCAAAATAAATCATGATTTTTCAAAATAATTCTATCTACTAAAACTTGTCTCACAAAACCCATAAGGCAAACGTAATTGACAACTCTAGAACGGGTGAGATAGAAAAATTTAGTTTAACTAAGATTCATTTACTGTTGTTTTGTACAAACATTAAATTCTGTAGTCTAGAGCGGAGTTGACCTAATTATTGCTTGATTAATCAAGTCAATACTAGTCAAACCATGGTCAAAGTTGTCAAACCATAGTCAAATAGTCAAACCATGGTCAAATTAGTTAAACCATGGTCAAAATGGTCAAACTAATCAAACAATGCATCAAAATTGTCAAATCATTCATAGTCCGGGTGCCCGTGACTCCTCGGGCGCCCCCCCCCCCAACATTTTCACTTCGATCAAGGCAGAAAAATTGCCACGTCTCTGTAACCAGGGCGCCCCTAGGACCAGTCAAAGGCAGCAAAGCTGCCATCCCTTTCTGTCCCGGGCGCCCGAGCTAAAACGTCTATATAAGCCACCCGAATCTCCTCATTTTGCCACACCCAAAACACCTCTCTTCTCCAACTCTTCTCCTTCCAAGGCGACCTAACACCCCCCGAGTGACTCTCTTGCTCCCTCAACCTCGACCATGCCTCCTTGAACGGCTACTCGGTATGATTTTTCTTACGCATTTAAAATTATCTTTCTTAAATTCCTTTCTTTTAAATACATGCTTCTTATCTTAGAAAACGCCGAGCAAACCAATCAAACCTTAGTACCGAACCGATCCTAGGTTCCCAACCTTAGAACTTTGCAACAAGTTTGCTCGAACAACATATAAACCTATAAAAATGAGCTACTTAAATAGATAATTCTTCACTCAATCTTGTCCATTGGCCATGAATGTCATCAACTTTTACCAACTAGACAACCTTGTTTTCTGCACTCATCCCATTAACACAACCTTATGTGCAGAATTCTATAACAACATAGTTAGACAGAATGATCTTATGTTTGTCACCACCGTTCAAGGGATGCCCTTGACAATCACACCTTCGTTGCTCAACCGATTTCTTGGACTATGACTCTCTCAGTCCACCTTTTGCTGTTATCCCCTAGGGATCCTCCATTTGATGCTCCCTACTCTCATATTGACCTAGATACTCTACACTCCTACTTCTATAGGGATGCTAGGAACCCCTTGGCCAGACGATTTCAGTCTGTTGACCTTCAGGTCCAGACTATGCTCTTTATAGAGTTCTAGTCCGCTGCATTCTACCATTATCCACTAGGGACGTCGCGACCATGCGACCATTTCACACCTTCCTACTGTACGCACTGATCCATCATCTTGATATTGACATTGGACTCCACATGTTCCACACGATTCTATATGCGTCCAGTGTTACCACTCAGGGGCGGGTGCGCACCCCTTACTGCCACATCATCACCTCCATTCTTTATCATCATGGTCGTAACATCACCGATGGAGAGATGACCACGATAACTGAATTTGATGAGATAGGTTTTAGGAACTTTTCCCTAGCAGGTATAGAGGTCTTCGATACCGGGGTTTTATCGTGGAGACGTCTGCGGGCCGGTCCCTAGATCGACTCTGATGAGGAGATTGAGGTCGATGTCGGAGATCTGGCGGCCAAGATTCGACAGTAGATGGACGAGCCCCCACCTCCGACGACTGCCGAGACGCTAGCTCTACTTCAGACCGAGATACACAGTCTGAGGGAGGAAGTAGAAGCTAACCACGCAGAGTATATGGATGCTCGCAGAGCCGATCGAGAGATTAGCGACGCACGCTACGATGAGATGATGGGATTATTTCGATCCTGGCAGCCAGGCTCTTTTGATCGTCCCGGTCCCTCCTCCTAGATTAGATTGGCATTATACTATTGACTATTTGACTAACCCTACTCAGTAGGGTTGACTTGTATTTGATTGTGGTATGACTCTACTGGTCCTCTTTGACCAGTTGACTTATCAAGTTGATTAGTTGCTTGTCTTGATTATCTGATCTTTATCAGTGGTTATGTTTGGTAGAATAGGTTAACTCTACTCTTCTTTGTTTTAAAACTACTTTACTTGATTTTAAAATTAGTTTTTACTTAGTTTGAAAATTTTTTTTGGCATTTTAAAAATTTTTTCGACTTAGTTTTATATAAAACTACCTCCTTCAAAACTAGGGCTTTTTTGAAAATAAACTTAGCCTAGGCCCTAACCCTAGAAATGCATGCACCTATAGATCTAGAAGCCAGCATCTCACAAGCACCTTAGGGTACATTTGATTGATAACCTAGAATGGGTTGAGATGCTTAGGTCTTTGCCTTGATTCAAGATGCTTAAGTCTATGCATCTGCAGTAATTGGGGCACTAAATACCAGTCAACAGTAATCAGGTTAAGTGTCAAGCTTAGAAAATCTAACTTGAACACAACACTTAACTTGACTAACCCTAGCGAAAGCTACTGTCTATAACAGTTAGTAAGTAGCTAATTGGGTTAGACAGGACCCGACAAATCTTGATTTGGTTCAGTTTAAATCTTGAATTGGTCCAGTGCAACACATAATTCTTTTGCTATATTCTTATGTAATTTTTTTTGATATATTGCTTTGTTTTTTAATATATGGCAAAGGGGGAGAGAATGGGAAGGAGTGAAGGTTTGAAAATTAAATTTGAAAAAATTAAATTAATTTTATTAAAATTTTCAAAACTTTATCCTTTCTTCAAAAAGTAAAATAATCTAAGTTGTTTTCAAAAACCTGTTTTCAAGTACTTAATCTAAGTTACTTTCAAATTTTTTTCAAAACAGTGTCTAAGTACTTGACCTAAGTTGATTTCAAAATTATTTTTAAGTACTTGACCTAAGCTGTTTTTAAAAGTGTTTCTAAGTACTTAAACTTAAGCTATGTTCACAACTTTTTCTAAGCACTTATCTTAAATAAAAAGCTTCTAAGTAAAAAGTTTCTAAAATACTAAAGAGATTGGAAAATTTTCACAACTCAAAAATTTCTTTAGTAATAAAAACTTTAGAAGATGTTAGAAATTTTCTACTAAGTTATTGACTTGAAAATTTCTCTAAAGTATGGAATTTCTAAGTTTTCCAAGTGCCCAACCAAATTTTTTTGGAAAATGTTTTCTAAAAACTCCTTTTGAAAAATGTTCTAAGTGTTGAAAAATCAATTCCATTTTTAGACTTAGAAATTCTTCAAACCCCACGAACCTTTGAAAAACCTAGGGGGAGATTCCTTCCAGGGGGAGGAAACTAAACTGATATTTCACCTGTTTTTTACTTAACTTTTTGAACCGGGTTGCCATAAATCAAAAAGGGGGAGATTGTTGGTGCAAGCAGCACCTAAGTCAAACCTGGATTTTTGATAATGGCAAAGGGTTCAAAAGTTAAGATATTATGTTAATCTAACATGTTCACTAAGTATACAGGAAAAGAAGTCCTAGGTACACTAGGCACGAAGTCCTGGTCGAGGACTGGGCACGAAGCCCTGGCAAGGAGCTGGGCACCGAAGACCTGCTCGGAAGGTGGGCACGAAGTCCTGGTCGAGGACTGGGCACGAAGCCGTGGCAAGGAGCTGGGCACGAAGTCCTGGCAAGGAGCTGGGCACCGAAGACCTGCTCGGAAGGTGGGCACGAAGACCTGGTCAGGTGCATTAGGCAAAAGTCCAACCGGAGGAGCCGGTTGGAAAAAGGTAAACTCTCCTGAGAGGAGTAGGTGAGGACGCGTTCCCCGTCGAGGGAACAGTACTAGGGTTCCATTTAGGAGACCCGAAGTCAGAACCAAGACAGTTACGGCTGTAAAATTCACTAACATTCTTGCTTTGTTTTGTTTGGTACTAACCCTGGATGCAGGACCGAAGGAACGAGTTTTTGCAGCTCAGAACGCCCCAAAGGAGAGGGGCAGCAGTTGGGTTAGGCGCCCGGGAGGTCCCGGGCGCCCGAGGTCAAAGCCAAACAAGAGTTGAGCAAGAAAATGCTTCGGAAGCTCACTGGGCCAGGCGCCCCCAAGCTCCCGGGCGCCCCCGTGGTCCCGAGCGCCCCGGATGCCTCGGGCGCCCTGGGTCCAAGCCAACGAAGCGATAGAATTCAAGTTAGCCAAGAAGCCAGCAGACTGAGTCAACCCGGGCGCCCCCTGTGTCCCGGGCACCCCCGTCAAATCTCGAGCCCGATCCTGGAAGGATAAGGGCTGACCGAGTTTCGGATGAAGGCTTGAGGATCGAGAGACACGTGGAGGGCGCCCCCAACGTCCTGGGCACCCCCAGGTGCACTATAAAAGGGGCTCGACCCCCAAGGCTTCTGACACAGTTTTTCAACACCTCAATACTCTTCGCTCAAGTGCTCTGCTCCGGAAACTTCTGATCTCGAGGTTCTAGCGCCGACGACGACACTACGCACCGAAGAACGATCCACACCGGGCATCGGTAACGAAGAGTTAGATTTTTGTTTTTACTGCACTAATACTGTACAACTTCCTGTAATTACTTGCGCGATTATAGTATTGCCCGCAGTAAACGGTCAAGGACCGTGGGCCTTGGAGTAGGAGTCGACCGCGACTCCGAACCAAGTAAAAAATCTTGTGTTCGTGTTTGTTTATCTTTATTTCCGCTGCGTAATTTCTCTCAATCTAATCTGAAATGGTTTTACGATATTCACCCCCCTCTATCGTATTCTATCGATCCAACATATAGAATGGCATTCAAAACACCAATTGGAATGTCTCCCTACTGGTTAGTATATGGAAAAGCTTGTCATCTACCCATGGAGATAGAGCACAAAGCATATTGGGCGGTGAAGGCTTGCAACTTTGATGCTACTAAAGTGGGAGAAGAGAGGAAGCTTCAACTCCAAGAACTTGAGGAAATAAGACTAGAAGCATTTGAAAACTCAAGGATTTATAACGAAAAGACTAAGATCTTCCATGACAAACACATAGTGAGGAAAGAGTTCCAAATTGGCGACAAAGTTCTATTGTACAAGTCAAGGCTCAAGTTGATTAAAGGTAAGTTGAGGTCAAGATGGGAAGGTCCATTTATTGTAACTAACATTTTTCCTTATGGTGTTGTTGAAATAAAGGATGACACTAATAATTTTGTTTGGAGAGTTAATGGCCACCGGGTCAAGAAATACTTTGAAGAATTAAAGGAGCTTGATGTTGATGGTTTGGACATCAAAGATGCTATCTACCCAACCTAAAGGGGAGTTTTCTTTTCTTGAGTTTTTTATTTCATTGTAAATACCATTTTATCGTTTCAAGTAGTTAAATCTTTCTTTTCCAATGAGTCATGATAATAAATGTTTAGGTAGTGTAGGATGAATAAAGTGTTATTGTAGACACCATTTTACCCTTTTGGCACCTTATTTCTTGGATGATTAGGAATAAATGTATCCACCTAGGTTTTCTTTATATCATTTTAGAGTCTCTTGAAAGCAAATTAAATTTGGTTGTTAAACCTTAGGATTTGAGCCAATGGATGAAAATTCTTGGATGCTTGAGTACTACTTAGTTATGGACTCTAGAGTGATGATTTAAGATGAATTCTTTTTACCTAGTGAGGACTTAACCTTATTTTTGAGATACACACATGTGATTGCACTCTAGAACTTGCTTAGGTTCTTTCAAAACTATATTTCTATGATTGGACCACATTTATAGAGGTTAATCATTTTGCCTTCCCTTTTCATATGGGTTTTTGCAATAATCCTTGTGGAAACATGCTTTATTCTTTTTCCCTTCTATATTTTTCTGCTCATAACCATTTTCTCCATGGACTTGGTAGCTTTAGATTGTTCTTGATGTTACTTTGCCTGAGACGGACAAAAGATTATGTGTGAGGGAGGTGGCTAGAGCTTTGAAAGAAATTGTGGTAAGAAGTGACAATTTGAAAAATTTTGGAAGTTTTTCTTTTTGTTGAATCATAGTGGGAATCGGTTCTGATGGACTTTAAGAGGTGAAGAGTATGAGGGATGCAATGCAAAAACAGAGAAAAAAAAGAAAAGAAAATGAAGAAGTGTGCCAAGTTTATGGAGTGGTGTATCAAGAAAGAGTTGCAAAAATTGGTTAGTGGAAGTTACATGTGGAATACTTAGATTCTTGATTATGATTTGGCGTTTCAAGCTCTATGAGGGAATTTCAAAAGGGAAAAGAGAGAGTCTACTCAAGAAGCTAGTATTGTATTTGAATGTGGTGTATCCATGCTAGAAATTGTACCAAGTGGAGCACTTAGTTCTCTATTGTCATGAAGAGCTCCAAGCTGGAAGTTGTGAAGTGGATCTGAATTGCAGATGAAGAAGAAGAAATAAAAAGAAAAAACAAAACAAAAGAAAGAGGGAAAAACTCAGCTGCAGGAAAACAGAAAAATAGAAGAAGAAAAAAAAAGAAGAAGAATAAGAGAAAAGAAAAGAGAATGAGGTGGAAGTTAAATGCTGAGTTAGATATTTGAATTTGAAGTTGAAAACAAGGAGCTCATTGAAGTCAAGAGTTAGCTACTGATAAGAAGAAAAAAATCAGGCAGAAGCAGTTTCAGAATTCTGAAATTTCAGCTACTGATCAGCCCTTGATCGGTCACCAGTCCGATCAGGGAGGAGCGTGATCGGTCTAGTGACCGATCAGGAGCTATCCAGTCCGAGCAGAAGAGGCACAGTTCGATCTCCAGAATGATCACAAGAAGACTGATCGGTCTATGGAATGATCAGTGAAGCTGGCACAGAATAGAACACTGAATTCAGTATTGAACCTCCTCCAAATCAGCTGATACTTACTCCCCTTGGGTCAGAATTCATTAGAGGCTACCATGAGAGGGAAAAGTGCATTAGGAAACAATTTGGAGTATCCAAGTCTTCCATTTTTCTTACTTTCCATATTTTCTTATCATGCCATATCTCTTTTCCCATATCTTTCTTTATCATATCATAGTTCTCTATTTCCTTTATCATGATTCTTTAGTATCAAAATTCATTGAACTTCTCTTTCATTCTATTCATTTCATATGTCTTTAATTTGTTTTAATAAACCTTTGTAGATGTGGATCCAAGTCAAGAATGATGGTGGAGAGTAGATAATAAGCAAGCTTATGGTAGTTCAAGAAACATGTTGTGTTTGAGTGAGCTCCACTTTCATTGAAATGTAGAATTTAGGAAGAGAGCCACTAAAAATCCCTTTGAAAGGTTTTGTGTGTTGAGTTCATCTCAATGAGTCATGAAGGAGGAAGTATGCTAAGTTATTGATTTAAGGACAAGTTACTAGTCCATTGAGTTTAGATTTTTGAGAATTGACAACCCTAGGTAATTTCCTTTCAATTGCTTCTAACTATGATTGAGAATAATCTAGGGGGATGCACCTTTAGTTTACTAGTAGCTTGTGCGAGACGCCCAAGAATAAGTGTGGGGGAGTTGATAACTATCATTTTGTCACTTCAATTAGGCTCTCAAATCCATGTTTTTTTATCTCTTTTCATATGCTTAAGTTTGCATTTACATTAGGTTTCATGAAATCTTTCTATTTTGTCTTTGGATACAATTCTTTCTATATTTGAGATATTTTGGTATTAATTTTGAATCTAATTTTGTAGGCTTCAAATGACCATGGACCTAGATCAAGATTGGATCAGACTTGAGCTCATACTTGGCTTTGATCAAGGGGATCAAGAGGTAAATCAATATGGGTCGTCCGATCAAGGAATAAGTATATCTGAACCATCTGTGAACTTTTGATCAATCCGAGTTCAGGTAAGGCTAATCATGACCCCAGATCAAGATATGAGAATTTGAACCAAATCAGAGCACATCTGACCGTCGGATCAAGCTTAAAGGAGTTTCAACCATACAAGATAGAGAAAGGAAGATCTGAGCCATCCGCCTCATATCTGATTGATCCGAGCTAAGGACAAGTAGATCAGAGCCATTGATCAATATCTGGAAACTTTGGTTCAGATCTGAGAAGATCTGACCGTCGGATGAGGCCGGAACGATCATAGCCGTCGAAATTCAAATGGTTCAGTTAAAACAGAATTCCCCTCTTCGCTGAGCTCGTCGTCGCATCTTCGCCACTTCTCTTTGTTGTTCTTGCGTTTCTTCGTTGTTTCTTCTTCCAATCGCGCGACCACTGCAGGTTGAAAGAAATTCCAGATCTCAAATCGAAGGTTCGGCTTCACGAGAAGGTTGCGTCAACTCCGTTGCTGCCAAATTCTGGAGAGGGTCTCGCCGGGTTTTGCTTCGACCGATCACTCCCGATTGAGCACCTTGATTCAATCAGAGCTTACAGAGTCTTCAGAGGGGTTCTTTGAAGAGATCTGATGAGTTTCTGAGTCACAATCATAAGGCGATTCATCAAGAAGGAGGGGATCCGGAGAAGAGTTCAGTCGCGCCTCAACCAACGCAACTTGATCCGGGAGTTGAATCTACCGATTTCGAGCTAGGGGGTTCTTAGGTTGACTCTTGTGTGACGACAAGAAGGGGATCTGGTGAAGAATTCAACCTGTAGTTTAGATTTCAAATCTGAATTCATTTCTGCAATTTCTTTGTTCTGTATCAGATCGCGTTCAGCTATTGATCAATCATTTGACCAATCCAGGCAGCACCTGATCGGACACCAATCTGATCAAGCTTGTATCTGATTGGTCAGCCGACCGATCAGGGAATTTTCTGCACAAATTTACCCTGTTTCAGTATTCTGCTTGTTTCAATTCTTCACTTCCGATGTTAGATACAGTTTTAGTGTATTTCTGCAATAGATATCAGTATTATCTTTCAATCTTGTAATTTCGAATTGTTATGCTCAATCTCCAAGTAGGTTAAGTTTAGAATTGCAATTTCCTAGTTTAAGTTTGCTTAGTTAAACTTGTTTCGTTTCAACCACATTCTCAATCTTATTTGCAAAACAAAACCCCCCATATTATTCGAAAACCCAAAACTTTTGACGACAAACAAATTCAAGCTTGATTCAAACACTCGCAACTAGTCCTTGGAAAAATACGACCCGAGGCCCCTATTCTACATTTAATCTTGCTAGTCAAGGGTTTTCAGTTATAAATTTCTAAATTTAAGGCTCACTTGTGACACTAGTATTGGGCACTATCAGCAGACCAATTCCCTATGGGTTATACAGATATAGTCTTCCAGTCGGATAGGGGCAAATATAAGTATTCATCGGGGTTTTATGTTTGCTTTCAGGAGGTAGAACCATAGTTTGGAGGAGTGTCGCGCAGTGGCTGCGTGATGGACTCCACCATGGAAGCTGAGTATATGGCAGCCTCTGAGGCAGCCAAGAAAGCTACATGGTTCAGGAACCTCATGATGGACTTCAATATGATTCCTGGTTTGCTCAAAGCTATCACATTTTGTTGTGATAAACAAATGGTGCAGTTGTAAACTCGAAGGACTCACGAGCCCATAAGGCGAGTAAACACATAGAGCGCAAGTACCACCCAGGAGAGGAAAAGTTGTTGTTGCCTAGATTACATCAGAGGACAACCTGGGAGATCTTTTCACTGAAGGCCTTGATAGTGAGAGCTTTAGGCATGTGGAGGATCAGGGAGTCAGACGTATGACATTTTGAGAACAGCAAAGTCTTTAATTATAAGTGGGAGATTGTAAAATGTGTATACTGAAAGACATGAATTTCTTTATATGAACATCTTTATTTTGAAAAGAAAATCACAACTACACTAGGTGCCTGTTTACATTAGTACATGCATAAAGTTCAATTACTTTGCATTGTAGATAACATGATGTGTGGTGTCACACGGAAGATTGTGTTATCAGTTTCTTGCTTAGTATAAATAGAGGCCCACAACCGAGATGGAATTGGAAAACCCATCGAGATGGTTGTACTGTAATTAGGTGTGGTTGGTCTTGACCATAGAATTACACTAGTGTGCTTTGAGTACATTGGGTAGGACCAAAACCCGAGGTTATCCAATTTGTACTGACTCGATAATTGGATAGGACCTCAAGATATTATTATGGAGTACGATCTCATAATCCCGATATAATAACGGACATATATTATTAACTATTATTTCTTTGATTACCAATGGGCGAGATCTATTCTGTTAGATCGATAGGCCCGGTAAGTTGGGAGATAATATTAATAATATGATGTGCTGTTAATTATTGACGGAATCCGTGTCCTGGTGAGTCGGGTTGATGATGCCCCCTTGATGAGCTCGAAAGGTTCATCATGCTAAACCCTGCAGGTGGATTTGATCCGGCATGATGATAAGGTCGAGTGGTACTAGTCAAGGATCCAGAAGTTAATTAATTTGAATTGTCAGTAATTTAAATTAATTAACGGGCATTCAAGATCTTAAACACGGGGGGATGGATGACTCGTAATATGTGGAGCCCATATGAAAATATGGGGGTTGGTGAGGAAGTTTAATTAAGATCCTTTAGTGGAATGAATCTTAATTAATGGATCGGGTTTAGATCCATTAGTGGGCTAAGATCCAACTCCTCCTCTTGGTCCCTACCTTAGCCCTATATATACCCAATGAGACCATCAAACCAAGGCTAGACAATCCAATTAATTCACCAAGGTGATCTCTCTTTCTCTCCCTCGTTTCTCTCTCCTAGGGCGCCGGTTAGAGGAGGGATTACTCCTTCCTCTTCATCACACTTCTCCTCTCCTTGGTTGCCGATCTCTGCTAGATAGAGGGAGGAGCTTGTCCTCCTTTTGGTGATGAACGACAAGGAGTGGAGCAGCAGTGGGTGGCGTGTTAGTAATATGAGAGAAGTGTTCTAAGGCAATCGCCTTATGATTGTAATCATTACTTTAATAAATGAATATTCACTATTTGAGTATACATGTTTGTATATTTGATTGAGATCTTAAACTCATTTACTGATTGTTCGCAATACAATTCACAGCATGAGAGAATTTGTGATGAATTCACAACTAGTGATTATCTCTACATGTGCAATTGTGAAGTATTGAAATTGTCCCTAGTCGATGAATTGATAAATACGGACACTATTAATTCTGTTGAGATTAGCATGGGTTATTCTCTAATCAGCTGATTCTCACTGGCTGGTGATATTGGGATGTCCAGAGATAAACATGAATGCTAGTTAAGGGAACTAGTTCATTGGAGTGACTGACTGTAAAACTTCATATGGTAATCTACATATAGATATGTCAATGAAGTTCTTACTGTAGCTTAAGTGCGATGTTCCTTTGACTTGCGGTGTTCAAGTCATCTTGGTCATGGAGACTTATACTTTGACATCTTAAGCAAGCATCTCTAAGGAGGTGTGGACCCAGGATGGTTGGGTATAAGCTGAAGTGCCCGAAGATGTTTGAACAACCTATAAAGGATTCACCACTCCTTGCGAGGAGAATTATACCCAAGGCCTATCGTCAGATTGTTACTCGAAGCCTCTGGCCAGAGCATCACATGTTCAGAGTATGAATCTCTCAGAAACATGAGAGTAATTAGAATTCGTTGGACGAGAAAGACATTACTTGGGCTAGGTGTGACGTAGTCAGCCTAGTGGGGACTGACACACATAGACCGTGTCCTGAACCAAGTGGGTATAAGATGGTGAAGGGAATGAGGCACGATTCATTAAAGCTGCTGAAGGGTTTCAGAATTATTTCTGAGGTCAACCGTTGATCTTTCGATTAATTGGGGATCATGATGTACTACTAGGTGCCACTCATGATCGTTCTATAATTGGTTAATTATAGATGGCCAACATAAATCGAAAGCCTATTTAGTCACACGCACAACGAGTAATCCGAGGGATTTAAAACGAGTTGAAAATTAGATTTTCCGATCAAGAGAGATAAGTCGAATCTGAATTTTTCAGAGACGCATCAGAAGCATAAAATGACTAAGTCTTTTGAAGACTTATTGAACGAATTAAATGAGTTTAATTCGTGAGGTCGTGGCTTGGGTTTGGCCAGCCAAAGAGGGTCCCCACCCTCTTTGTTTGGCCGGCCAAATTAAAAGGAGGAGAACCGAATTTTGGTTCAAATTATAAAATAAACCGCGCGAGGTTTGTTTTATAAAATTATGGATAAAGAAATTTATATAAAGAAATTTATATAAAGAGATTTATTTTCATGGAAATTAAAATAAACTTTAAATGGTTTATTTTATTTTATAAAATCAATAATGGATTGATTTACCATGATAAATAAATTTATATAAAGAAATTTATATAAAGAAATTTATATAAAGAGATTTATTTTCATGAAAATTAAAATAAACTTTAAATGGTTTATTTTATTTTATAAAATCAATAATGGATTGATTTACCATGATAAATAAATTTATATAAAGAAATTTCTTTCCATAATAAAAGGGGAGACATGGTTGTTTTTATTATAAATTAAGTTATAATAAAAACTTGGCATAACGGAATAATTCATAGAAAAATTTATAAGATAAATTTCTTATGAAAAATTTATTTCGTTAAAGAGGAGACTTGGCGATTAAGAGGCTACTATATAAAGGTACCAAGGCAAGGCTTGGAAATTTAATTCAAGAGATCAAGGATTCTTGCCTAGCCTCTCTCCCTCTCCTTCTCTCCCTCTCCCTCTCCTAGTGCCGCCGGTCCTAGGGGCCTTCTTTTGCCGTGAGCCTCCACCACCAAGAAGAGGCCGAAGAAGAAGAAGAAGCGGGGCGCGACTCCTTCCTTCCTCCCGGAATATCGATTCTGTTTTTCGTTTGGTGGTTAGTTTTTCCATCTCTCTCTTGATATTCTTGTCGTGCCTTTGGAGAATCTAGTAGTTCTTGTCGGCACGAAACTCGTGGCTTTGCGAAGTCATCCCGAAGAAAGCTCGACGTGGACGTGAATAGAGACGGAGCTTCCAAGGGACGCTACGGTTGGATCTCGTCCCTTTCTATGAGTTACGCGAGGTATTGAGTAAATTAGTTTACTTTCTGCAAAGTTTAAATGTATGATCATGTCTCCACAACATAAGATTGCATGGTAGATACGTGGTTAAAAATAATTTGAGAAATTATTTATGCTAAACCTTCCGCTGCACGTAATTAAATTTTAAAATAATGAACCCGTATCCATGTCAACATGCACCCGGTCCCAACATGGCGCGCAAGAGAGAGGGCTGGCGGGCGGCTGTTGAAGCCGGCGGCGCCAAAGGGAGAAGGAAAGCAAGCAGCCAGATTTGGGTGATCAAGGAAGGAGATTCTTCTCCTTCTTCTTCTTTTGTGGTCTCCTCTCGAGGTCAGCTTCTGAGCCGACCATGCCTTGGAGGCTCCGGCGGATGGCGGCACAAGGGTGGAGGAGACAAGGGCCGGCGGCAATAACCCTTTGATTAGGGTTTTGGTTCGGCTAGGAGAGAAGAAGAAAGCGCATTTGTTCGGAGGCCTCGGTGATCTCGGATTGTGGTAGATTGTCGCCCACACGACGTCCGTGAAGGGAGGGACATAAGGTAGAAGACCGCGAGGTGATCGGAAAGGTATAACTCTTTCCAAGCTCCGTTGATCATCCTTATGTCATACATGTGCTTGATTTATTTACCTCGTCATTTTATGTGTATTAGTTTATTAATTTGATTTCGTATCATAGCCATTAATTTACTAACTGGACCCCGACCATAAACTCAAAAGCCGGCGATCCACTCGTCACCTTTTCCGCGGTCGAACGGTCGAGCAAATCACAAGGCCGATTTTTGTAATTGGCAGAGTTGTGATTTGGATCGTTCGATACGACACGAGATGGTCATAGGGAGACGGCTCTCCATTCAGATTAATTTTTTAATCTGTAGACATGGAGAGGTCTCTCGGATCGACCGAGTATTCGCTTAGAAAACCCGCCAAGCCATACCCAATAGTTTTAGCATGAAAAACTCTAAGAAAGGTTTTCTACCTTTCAGACATGGAGTTCCTTTGTCTATGGAGATGTGCCTGAAAACATCAAAGGAGATAGAGGAAATGAAGGTAATTCCTTATGCATCGGCTGTAGGAAGCCTCATGTATGCTATGTTGTGTAAGAGATCAGATATCTGCTTTGCCATGGGAATGGTTAGCAGATATCTGAGTAACCCTGGACAGGGACATTGGACTACAATAAAGCATATACTAAAGTACTTGAGACGGACTAGGAACAATATGCTGGTTTACCGAGTAGGCCAATTAATCCTTGTGGGTTACACTGATTCAGATTTCCAGTCGGACAGGGACAAGAGTAAGTCTACCTCAGGGTTTGTGTTTACTTTAGGAAGTGGAGCCATAGTATGGGGGAGTGTTAAGTAGAAATGCGTGGCAGACTCTACCATGGAAGCTGAGTATGTGGCAGCCTCAGAGGCAGCCAAGGAAGCTCTATGGCTCAGGAACTTCATGATGGACTTGGATGTGATTCCTGGTTTGCCTAGATCTAACATAATTTATTGTGATAATAGTGGTGCAGTTGGAAACTCGAAGGAAACACAATCCCATAAGGCGAGTAAACACATAGAGCGCAAGTACCACCTGATATGAGAAATCGTTAAGCGAGGAGAAGTAGTCGTTGCCAAGATTGCATCGGAGGACGACCTAGTGGATCCTTTCACTAAGGCCCTTCCGGCGAGAGCTTTTGATCGACATGTGTAGGATATGAGAGTCAGATGTATGACATTAGGAGGACAGTAGAGTCTTTGTGTATAAGTGGGAGATTGTAAGGATGTATACTAAAAGACTTGTCTTTTTCTATGAACATCTACATTTTGAAAGAGAATCACAACAACACAGTTACATGTTTATATTAGTATGTGCATAACAGTCTGAGACTTTGCATTATAGATAACATGGTGTGTGGTGGCACACAGAAGATCATGTTATCAGTCCCTTGCATTGTATGTATGACATTAGGAGGATAGTAGAGTCTTTGAGTATAAGTGGGAGATTGTAAGGATGTATACTAAAAGACTTGTCTTTTTCTATGAACATCTACATTTTGAAAGAGAATCACAACAACACAGTTACATGTTTATATTAGTATGTGCATAGCAGTCTGATACTTTGCATTATAGATAACATGGTGTGTGGTGACACACAGAAGATCATGTTATCAGTCCCTTGCATTGTATAAGTAGAGGCTCACAACCGAGATGGAGTTGGACAAACCATCGGGATGATTATAGAGTAATTAGCTATGGTTTATCTTGACCATAGAATTATACTAGTGTGCTTTGTGTGCATTGATCAGGACCAAAATAGAGGTGATCCAATTTGTACTAACTTTATAATTGGATCGGACCTCGGTTTATTATGGAGTACAATCTCTAAATCCTGATATAATAACTGACACGTGTATTTAGTATTTTATTTCTTTGATTTACCAATAGGCGAGATTTATTCTGTTAAATCGATAGGCTTGGTAAGTTGGGAAATAATATTATATACATGGTGTGTCGTTGATTATTGACGAAATCCGTGTCCTGGTGAGTCGGAATGATGATGCCCCCTTGATGAGCTCATAAGGTTCATCATGTTAAATCCTGCAGGTGGATTTGATCCAACATGATGATAAGGATGAGTGGTACTAGTCAAGGAGTTAGAAGTTGATTAATTAAAATTGTCAGTAATTTAAATTAATTGACGGGTATTCGATATCTTAAACACGGGGAGATGGATGTACTCATAATAGGTGGAACCCATATGAAAATATGGGGGTTGGTGAGGAAGTTCAATGGAGATCCTTTAGTGGAATAGATCTTCATTAATGGATCGGATTTGGATCCATTAGCGGGCCAAGACCCAACTCCTCCTCATGGTCCCTATCGTAGCCCTATATATACCCCATGAAGCCATCAAGAAACAAGATTGATTAAGCCTCATATTATTCTTCTCTCTCTCTCTCTCTCTCTCTCCCAGGGCACAAGAAGGCCGGCGGGTGGGATAAGAGAAGAACTTGTGTTCTTCTCTTTTCCTCCTTCTCTCCTCCACTTGCGGCGTGGTACAAGGAAGGAAGAGGAGTCCTTCTTCTTCCTCTTGGTCAGACGCAGCTGAGGTGGGCGTGGAAGACACCCGGCGGCGGCGCTTCTTGGCTAGGGGCGGCGATAACCTCCAAGGGAGGTTTTTCCGGCGGCCGATTGAGGGAGGAGATCATCTCCTTGGCTACTCCTTGGGTCGGTAGCAGCTGTAGAAGGAAGGAGGAGGTGGTGGCAACGAGAAGAAGGTGTCTTCTTCTCTTGTGTGGTCGGCGGCAACAAAAACCCTAGGGTTTTGTTGGTCGGCGCAAGGAGAGGGAAGAAGTGAGGTTTTGGCTCTTGTTTGGTGACTTCGGATCTTGGTATCTCATCGCCTACACGACGCCCAAGAGGGAAGGGAAATACGGTAGAAGACTAAGAGGTAAAAGAAGAGGAATAACTCTTCCTTGGCTCCTTTAGTTTTATCAATTTATGTGGATGTTCAATTAATTATCTTGATTAATTATTTGTTAATTGAAATTGATAATTAATTATTTTGGACCCCGATAATAAACACAAAAACTGGCGATCCGCTCGTCATCTTTTCCGCGGTCAATCGGTTTGGCGAATTACAAGGCTCGATCTTTGTGATTGGCTAAGTTGTAATTCGAATCGATTGATACGATGAAGAGATGGTCGTTTGGGAGACGAGTCTCCATTCGGATTAATTTTAATCCGTGGACATGGAGATGTCTCTCAAGGACGACCAGGTATTCACTTAGAAACCCACCAAGTCATACCCAACAGTTGGCCTCTACAATAGACCTAGTGATACCGAAACTAAAAACTCTGGCTTGCGGTGCTACATAATCCATCAAAATCTTATTATTGTTAGGACTGTGGGCCATGGTGTTCTGTGGATGCGGTTGCTCTAAATCTAACTATGCTCTTTGTTTTCTTCTTCTACGTCTGAATATTCCATCAATCTCATGATCGAAAGACAATAGATTCCCTACACAGATTAGTTTTTGCATGCATAGTAGAAGTACTTCAAAACAATGAGGAAAGAAATAATATTTTTGGTATTTCTTTAGAAGAATGCAAAAACAAGCAAAGGCAGTTGCAAATGAAGAAAACAAAAAATATTTTTTTCGATTTCTATGTATGCGTAAAAAGCAAAGCAACCATATTTTTGTGTTTTCTATAAAAGTGAAAGAAGTAAATATAGACAAGTGTGCAGAAGTAGTGTGTAGAGAAATATTTACACTAAGGCTATGTTTGATAAGGTGTAATTAGTCTTGTAATGTAATCAGGATTACATTATAAGATTGATTACTTTGTTTGGTACAGTTTTAAAACTGTAATGTAATGTAATCTGCATTACCAAAGCTAGTATAAGTATTGTAATCTGGATTATAAGCCAAAACATTTAATCTGGATTAAATTACAAGCTCAATTACATTACAAACTGGATTATATTACCCCTAACCAAACACAGTCTAAAGGAAAAGAAAAAGTCTAGTCTAGCTTGGTATCTAGTCACCTAATATTATCACTCAGTCCTCGACAACAGCGTCAAAAACTTGGTGTGTCTCCCACAAGTGCACCAAATGTCGTCAAGTAATAAAAAGATATCATATTCATAGGGACTGATTAACAGGAACTAGGAAGCTTTGCTAAAGTGAACTAGCTAAGTAAATTGGAAGTGTAAAGAAGATTCGCACAAAAACGAGAGCAAGAAAGAGAAGAGAGGAAGAAAGTCGAAAGCTAAGAGAACTCGGTGTGAAAGTTGTGAAGAGGAAATGTCCTAGGGTTTAGGTTTCCTTGAGATGGTCCTTAATGTACTATGATTGCTAGTGCCTTGATCTCAATAATTTGACTTCGTAGGATGTCTAACTGGATTATCGGGGTGACCTCGCAATTGTCACGCCGGAGTATGTTCCCTATTGGGTATCCAATGCTATTAGATAGCAAGGTAACCTAGAATGTTTGGTTAAAAGATTACCCTTGTCACATAAGGCTCTTCAGTCATACGATTATAGATTCCACAAACCATCTCCTAGCATGAGATTAGAGAAAACCCATTAAGAGCATGTCTAGGTTCATCCTTGTGTAAAAATAGCCTCCAAATCAAGGGAACACTCAAGATTGCCCGATTAAAAGGATTACCCTTATCACATAGGACTCTCAGGGTATACAACCTTGAGCATATCCCCTGGATGGAGGTCATTCCACATATCCATTCAATTAAACATAGCAAATCAAGCATATACGAAGAGATCTAAGCATAAAATATTTATTGAAGTATTTAATCAAACAAGAACCATGTCAAATCATATCATCAATACAAGGGCAAAAGCAATCCATATAGTTTTGCATCAAGTCATATCACAAATACTTCCAAAATCCTAAAACATGAGAATCAACTCTTTAAATATGAGAGGAACACAAAGACTCAAGAAAAGAAAGTACTCAATCATCCAAATCAATAAAGCAAAGAGGAGGAATAGATAAATGCTTATCCTTACGTGATGGAGAGTCTTCAGAATTAACCAAAGCTGAGTGTTGGAGATCGTCCTTAGGCCGCCAGAAGTCACCGAAAAGAAGGTGGATCACTTGGGTAAGCCTCCCCAAAGGAAAACCCCTCTTTCAAGTAAAGCGAAGGGTTTCCCTATTTATATTGGATTCACACAACCCCCTAGCTGGCGCACGGGGGCATGCTGAGGGGCATTGCCACACCGTGCCTCCCTCGGCTAGGGAGGCAAGTGCCTGTTGTGCCATCTTCACTAAAGTGGCATGGGGGTTGTGACATATGGCACGACCTCGCCATGTGAGAGGCACAGGGTCATGTGAGCCCACACGTCCCCAATCGGGTCCAACTCCATCCAACTCCAGTTCAAGCAATCATCTTACTCCGTTTCTTATCTATTTTGCTCCAGATTGCTCCTTATCAATGAAAATAAGAGAAGAGTAGATCTCTGAACTAGAGGAAGAAAATATACTAATAAAAAGTTAAGTAGAGGTATAACTACTCAAGATAGAATCAATAAAAATAAGTGAATGAGCATTAAAACAAGGATAGAAATAAATCTAATCTACGCTCATCATGGGTCAATTTAGTATATAATCTCTAATATCTAGCATATGTCAACTTCATATCCTATATTCATAATTTGTGAGATTAAGTCGTCAATTGACTACATGTTAGTCTCAATGCATTAATATTGCCCTTGTATATTAATGTTTGACTAGGAATAGTTAAGAGTATATATATATATAGTCTCTCACTATCAATTCAACTAATTAATATGTTGTAGACTAAAACCTACTACCCTAGGATATTATTATACTGATTTATCTAGTACAGATCTGAAGTGAATATAATAACCATAAACTTTATCTTTTATTAATGAAATATGATACACAAATTTCATTGTCAATCATCTCATACTTGGCTCTGAGGGCTAATACAAACAGTTTCCCCCCGAGGAAGAATAATGAAAACCTAACCCTCCCTTCTTCACTAAGCTTCTTCTATCTTTTTATAGAAGTGGAGCTTGGTTTCACATATCCATCTACTCATATCAATTCATCTTTCTACAGTAAGGGCAAAATAATATTTCCTATAGGAGATGGTTGTACCATCATGTCAGATGTGTATTGTAACATTTTCTGATCTCATCATGCAGCAGATAGGAAAAAGTCAAACTCCAATAAAGATGTTGGTTGTTCTGGAATGGGTTCCTCTCATATCCTCGGATTAAAATTCTATTGATTAGAACTAATCTGGATAGAAAAAAAACTTTCTAAACAATCTACTTCATCATCGTGCTATTCGATTGAGTGATCACTTGAACAAACTTGTTGTTCAAGCAATCAAACTCCTTTATCGATTAGCCGCAGAATAGATGATGAGTTTTGATGGCCGATTTTTGTGTTTATCTTCGAGGTCCAAGTAAATAAGCAATACAATTAAACAAGAAAAACAAAAACAAGATTATACCTCTTGTTTTACCTCTTAATCTTCTATCATATTCCTATCCTCTTCTTGGACATCGTGTGGGTGATGATTTTCCAAGAAACAAAGCCACCAAAAAGCCCTCTTCCTCTTCCTTTTGCTTGCGTCGAAAGCTCCCTCTTCTCCTAGTGTCGCACACCCAAAGGAGAGAAGTAAAAGGACTCCCTTCTCCAACTTGCGCCGGCCCTTCTTCCCTCTTCAAACTTACGCATGCCCAAAGGATGGAAGAGAAGAAGAGAAGAGAGGAAGAAAGAGTTTTCTTCCTTCTCCCTTAAACCCTTGGCCGCCCCCTCCTTCCCTAGCCGGCATTGCAACCCTAAGAGAGAGAGAGAGAGAGAGAGAGAGAGAGGAGAGAATAATGAGGCTTAGGGCTTCTCTCTTGATGGCTCATGAGGTATTTATAGGCTACAATAGGGACCCTGAGGAGGAGTTGATTTTGGTCTCCTAACGGATCCTCAACCCGACCCGTTAATAATAACCCGCTCCATTAATGGGTTATTATTGAACTACCGCACCAACCCCATAATTAAATATGGGCTCCTTCTTATTATGTGTACATTTTCTCCCCGTGTTTAAGATATCACATGTCCATTAATTAATTAAATTACTAAAAATTTAATTAATTAATATCTAACTCCATGAGTAGTACGACTCAACCTTATCTAACTCGAAGCCTCTGGCCAGAGCATGATATGTTCAGAGTATGAATCTCTTAAATACATGAGAGTAATTAGAATCCGTAGGACGAGAAAACGTTACTTGGGCTAGGTGTGACGTAGTCAGCCTAGTGGGGACTGACACACATAGACCATGTCCTGAACTAAGTGGGTATAAGATGGTGAAGGGAATGGGGCACGATTCATTATAGCTGCTGAAGGGTTTTAGAATTGTTTCTGAGGTCAACCGTTGATCTTTCGATTAATTGGGGATCATGACGTACTACTAGGTGCCACTGATGATCGTTCTATAATTGATTAATTATAGGCGTCCAACATAAATCGAAAGCCTATTTAGTCACACGTACTACGAGTAATCCGAGGGATTTAAAACGAGTTGAAAATTAGTTTTTCCAATCAAGAGAGATTAGGTTTGGTTAAGCCAAACGATAAGTCGAATCTGAATTTTTCAGAGACGCTTCGGAAGCGGAAAATGGCTAAGTCTTTTGAAGACTTAATAGATGAATTAAATAAGTTTAATTCATTGGGGCGTGACTTGGATGGGCCGGCCAAAGAGGGTCTCCATCCTCTTTGCTTGGCCGGCCACAACAAAGGGATAGAACCAAGTTTTTGGTTCAATTTATAAAATAAATCAAGTGTGGTTTTTTTTATAAAATTATGGATGATATAAATTTTTATATAATAAACCAAAGTTTGGTTTATTTTTCATGGAAATTAAAATGAACCATGGATTGGTTTATTTTATTTTATAAAATCAATCATGGATTGATTTACCATGATAAGAAAATTTATTCCATAAGAAAAAGGAGACTTGGTTGGTTTTTATCATGAATTAAAATATGATAAAACTTGGCATGATGGAATAAGTCATAGAAAATTTATTCCATAAGAAAAAAAAGACTTGGCGGTTGAGAGGCCACTATATAAAGGGCCCAAGGCAAGGCTTGGAAATCAATCCAAGTATTCTTGCCTGAGCTCTCTCCCTCTCCTCCCTTCTTTCTCTTGGCCGGCCACAAGGCTCTTCTCCCTTCTTCTTGCCGTGAGCACAAGGAGAAGCACCGAGGCGACAAAGTTCTTCCGTTGGGACGATCTTCCTCTCCGGTCATTATCACCTTGGGATTGGGCGCAAGTCATCTTCCTCCTTCTCGCCGGAATTGTGATTCCGGCCAACCTTGGTAGTGAGTTTTTCCGATGTGATTACTTCTCTCTTGGTTTTCTTGTCGCGTTCTCGGAGAATCTAGTAATTCTCGAGAACACGAAACTCGTGGCTTTGCGAAGTCATCCCGAAGATACTCGGCGTGGACGCGAATAGAGGCGGAGCTTCCGAGGGATGCTTACGGTTGGATCTCGTCTCTTCCTTCGAGTTACGCAAGGTATTAAGTAAATTAGTTTACGTTTCTGCAAAATTTTAAATATATGATCATGTCTACACAAGATAAAGTTGCATGCTTAGATGTGTGGTTAAATAATTTGAGAATTATTTATGCTAAACCTTCCGATGCACGTAATTAATTTTAAAATTATGAACCCGCATCCATGTCAACATGCACCCGGTCCCAACAATGGTATCAGAGCTGGTTAGTGTTCGATATAATCATATAATTATTTTTGCGGAAAACTTTGTCATGATCTCTATTTTGGAAAAATTCCCAATTATGAAAACTTTTCAATTATGGTAAATTTTCGATTTAGGAATTTCAAAGTTTGGAAATCATCATAAAATTTCGTAAACTTTTGAAATATCCCTATTTCTGAAATTTTATGATAATTGTGAAAACTTTCCATTTTTAGAAACTTTCTAATTTTGGAAATTCTCATTTTGAAAATTTTCCAATTTTGGAAAAACGTAAGTTTTCTTTGTACCAGAAACTTACAATTATTCTGAAAACCTTTTAATTTTTGGAAACATTTCATTTATGGAAAGCTCGCAATTTTGGGCACTTTCTTTCAAGAAAGTGTAGACAAATTATGGGAATAGTAATTGGCATTTAAATTCATAATTAGAAATTAAATTATTTACAAAATCTTTATTTTGGATTGAGCCTCGGGGAGCCGTCCAATTTAAAGTTAGTTGTTATAATTAAATTTCCTAAATTGAATTTAAGCTTGTTGGGACCGGGTGCATGTTGACAAGGATACGGGTTCGTAAATTTTAAAATATTTACGTGCAGCAGAAGAATTAGCATAAATAATTTCTTAAATTATTTTCAACCACGTATCTAGCATGCGACCTTATGATGTGTGGACATGATCATAAATTAAAATTTTACGAAAAGTAAACTAATTTACTTCAATACCTCGCGTAACTCGAAGTAAGGGACGAGATCCAACCGTAGCGTCCCTTGGAAGCTCCGCCTCTATTCGCGTCCACGCCGAGTTCTCTTCGGGATGACTTCGCAAAGTCACGAGTTTTGTGCCGACGAGAACTACTAGATTCTCTAAAGGCACAACTAGAAGATCAAGAGAGAAGAAAGGAAACTAACCACCAAGAAACGGAATCTAAATTCCGGGAAGGAAGGAGTTGCGTTCCGCTTCTTCTTCTTCTTCCTTGGCTCCTTCTTGATGGAGGTTGCTCACGCCAACTCTTGGAGAAGAAGGTGCGCCGGCCCTAGGAGGAGGAGGCGCCGGCCCTAGGGTAAACTAAGGGGCGCCGGCCCTAGGTGGGAAGGAGAAGGGGAGGAAGAGAATAAGAGAGAGAGAGGGAGAGAATTAATCTCTTGATTACTCTATTGGAATTCAAGGCTTGCCTTTGGTTCCTTTATATAGTAGCATCTCCCTTGCTAAGTCTCCCCTTTAACGGAATTAACGGAATAATTTTCATAAGAAATTTATCTTATAAATTTTCTTATGAATTATTCCGTTATGCCTAGTTTTATTATAACTAACTTTATAATAAAACAAATACATCTCTCCTTTTATGGAATAAATTTTACAAGAAATTTATTAATTTTTCTTATTATGGAAAAATCAATTCATAATTGATTTTATAAAATTAAAATAAACCATTCCATGGATCATATTAATTTCCATAAAAGGAATAAATTTCTACAAATTTCTTTATATAAATTTCTTTATACAAATTTATTTATCCATAATTTATAAAACAAATCGAGCTAGATTTATTTGATTAATTAAACCAAATAAATTGGTTTCTCCCCATTGTTGTGGCCGGCCAAACCAAAGAGGGTTGGCACCCTCTTTGGCCGGCCAAACCGAGCCGACCCCATCGCGAATTAAACTCATTTAATTCGCCCAATAAGCCTTCAAAAGACTTAGCCATTTTTAGCTTCCGTTGCGCCTCTGATTAACTCAGATTCGACTTATTTCTCTTGATCGGAAAATCCAATTTTCAACTCGTTTTAAATCCCTCGGATTACTCGTAGTGCGTGTGACTAAATAGGCTTTCGATTTATGTTGGCCGTCTATAATCAACTAATTATAGAACGATCATGAGTGGCACCTAGTAGTACATCATGACCCCCAATTAATCGAAAGATCAACGGTTGACCTCAGAAATAATTCTGAAACCCTTCAGCAGCTCTAATGAATCGTGCCACATTCCCTTCACCATCTTATACCCACTTGGTTCAGGACATGGTCTGTGTGTGTCAGTCCCCACTAGGCTTACTACGTCACACCTAGCCCAAGTAACGTTCTCTCGTCCTTTGGATTTCTAATTACTCTCATGTATTTAAGAGACTCATACTCTAAACATGACATGCTTTGGCCAGAGGTTTTGAGTAACAATCCGACGATAGGCCTGGGTATACATCTCCTCGCAAGGAGTGGTGAATCCTTTGTAGGCTGTTCAAACATCTTCGGGCACTTCGGCTTATACCCAACCATCCTGGGTCCACACCTCCTTGGAGATGCTTGCTTAAGATGTTAATGTATAAGTCTCCATGACCAAGATGACTTGAACACCGCAAGTCAAAGGATCATCGCACTTAAGCTGCAGTAAGAACTTCACTGACATGTCTATATATAGACTACCATGTGAAGTTTTACAGTCAGTCACTCCAATGAACTAGTTCCCTTAACTAGCATTCATGTTTATCTCCGGGCATCCCAATGTCACCAGCCAGTGAGAATCAGCTGATTAGAGAATAACCCATGCTAGTCTTAACAGAATTGACAGCGTCCGTATTTATCAATTCATCGACAAGGGATATTTTCAATACTTCACAATTGCACATGTAGAGATAATCACTAGTTGTGATTCCATCACAAATTCTCTCATGCTGTGAATTGTATTACGGACATTCAATAAATGAGTTTAAGATCTCAATCAAATACATAAATATGTATACTCAAATAGTGAATTTTCATTTATTGAAATAAATGTTTACAATCATAAGGCAATTGCCTTAGGACACTTCTCTCATATCACTAACAAACTCCCACTTGGCCTAATGCCAATCGCTACGGTATCCAATACCACAGGCTCTAACATGATCCTCAAACTTGCTTTGAGGCAAGGCCTTAGTTAAAGGATCCGCTAAATTCCTTTCAGTGGGAATTTTCTCAATTTGTATATCATTCCTACTTATAATCTCTCTGATCAGATGATAGCGGCGAAGCACGTGTTTGGATCGCTGATGAGACCTTGGTTCCTTTGCTTGTGCAATAGCTCCATTGTTGTCACAGTAAACCGGCACTGCTTCATCAATGGTTGGAACCACACCAAGTTCGGAGACGAACTTCTTGATCCAGACTGCTTCCTTTGCTGCTTCCGAAGCTGCGATATATTCCGCTTCCATGGTAGAATCCGCTACGGTGTCTTGTTTGGAACTCTTCCAACTTATTGCGCCTCCATTCAAAGTAAATACGTATCCAGACTGAGATTTGGAGTCATCCTTATCTGTCTGGAAACTGGCATCTGTATACCCACGTATTACCATATCTCCTTCTCCATATATTAGGAACACATCCTTAGTTCTTCTTAAGTACTTAAGGATTGTCTTGACAGTCGCCCAATGATCCATTCCTGGATCCGACTGGTATCTGCTTGTGACACTCAGAGCATACGATACATCGGGCCTTGTACATAACATAGCATACATGATAGATCCTATCGCGGATGCATAAGGAATCTTATTCATGCAAATCCTCTCGTCTTCTGTGCGCGGACACATAGACTTTGAAAGGTTGATCCCATGCCTGATGGGAAGGTAACCTTTCTTGGATTCTGACATGCTAAACCCTTTTAGCACTCGGTCTATATATGTAGACTGCGAAAGACCAAGCAACCGTTTTGATCTATCTTTATAGATTCTAATCCCAAGGATATAGGTTGCTTCTCCCAGGTCTTTCATGGAGAAAGTTTTGGACAACCAAATTTTAACTGTCTGTAAGACTGATATATCGTTTCCTATAAGCAATATGTCATCGACATATAGCACTAGGAATACGACTGCACTACCACTAACATTCTTGTACACACAAGGTTCGTCAGGATTTTGTGAGAATTCAAACTCTTTGATTGTCTCATCAAAACGGATGTTCCAGCTCCTGGATGCTTGCTTCAGTCCATATATGGATCGTTGAAGCTTGCATACTTTGGTTTTATTGACCGATGTGAAACCTTCAGGTTGTATCATGTATACATCCTCAAGCAGGTTTCCATTAAGGAAAGCCATTTTCACATCCATTTGCCATATCTCATAATCATAATGAGCTGCTATGGCTAGGAGCATCCGAATGGATTTAAGCATAGCTACTGGCGAATAGATTTCGTCATAATCAATTCCTTGTTTCTGACGATATCCTTTTGCCACTAATCTAGCTTTAAAGGTAACAACATTACCTTCCATGTCGGTTTTCTTCTTGAAAACCCACTTGTACCCTATGGGTTTAATCCCTTCAGGTGGGTTAACCAAGTCCCATACTTGATTTTCGTACATGGAATCCATTTCCGACTTCATGGCTTCAAGCCATTTGTCCCTTTCTGAACATTTTAGAACATCTTCATAACTGATAGGTTCGTCATCGCTTATGAGTAACACGTCATTCGATTCGCTTATGAGAAATCCGTATCTCTCTGGAATATTGCGTGTCCTATCAGATCTATGAAGAGGTGGTGTTGTTTTAGGTTCAACTGATAGCTCATCATTACGAGTTATTGGTTGTGGGTCTAGACTAGGTGTCTCTGTAATGTCTATTGGAGTTTCTTGAACTTCATCAAGTTCAATGCTACTCCCACTGTTTTCTTGTAAAAGAAATTCTTTTTCTAGAAATACAGCATGCCTTGAAACAAACACCTTTTGCTCCAAGGGATGATAGAATTGGTAACCCTTCGTTTCCTTAGGGTATCCAATAAATAGACATTTATCAGACTTAGCATCCAATTTGTCTGATACAGTCCGCTTCACATAAGCAGGACAACCCCATATCTTAAGGTGAGTTAAGTGGGGTTTCTTACTATTCCACCTCTCATATGGAGTAGTAGAGACTACCTTGGTCGGGACTCTGTTTAGCAAGTAAACAGCTGTCTTAAGTGCATAGCCCCAAAAGGATTTTGGAAGAGTTGCATGATTCATCATTGACCTAACCATGTCCATCAAGGTTCGATTGCGCCTCTCAGATACTCCATTATGCTGTGGTGTATACGGCGGAGTCCATTGGGACAATATCCCATTGTCCCTAAGATAATCTTGAAACTCTTGACTTAAGTATTCACCACCCCGCTGATCGGATCGAAGTATTTTAATACTTTTGCCAAGCTGTTTCTCTACTTCATTTCTGAACTCTTTGAATTTCTCAAAAGCTTCAGATTTGTGTTTCATCAAGAACACATACCCGAATTGTGAGTGATCATCGATAAAGGTGATGAAGTAGCTATAACCTCTTTGTGCAAGAGATGACATTGATCCACATACATCAGTATGTATTAGACCAAGCAATTCTCCCACTGGATTACCTTTTTCGGAAAAGGGTAATTTGGCCATCTTTCCTTTTAAGCATGATTCGCACTTATCAAATGAACCGGGTTCAAATGATTCCAAACTTCCACATCGGTGTAATTTGGTCATGCGTTTCTTACTTACATGGCCAAGACGACAATGCCACGTGTAGGAGTCTATTCGATTATCTATTCTAGCACGTTTGTTGCTAACTTCGATATTGAAAACGTCACCGGATAAATCTAACGTGTAGATATCATTGCACAAAGTTCCATTCCCATAAAGAACGCCATTTAAAGTTATGTAACAACAATTGTTACTAAAAGTTAAATGATAACTCTTTTCATTCAAGCATGAAATAGATACAATATTCTTTATTAACGAAGGAACAAAATAACAATTATCCAACTCTAAGACAAGTCCAGTAGGGAGCTTTAGCAAATATGTTCCGATGGCAACAGCAGCAATCTTTGCTCCATTTCCAACTCGCAAATTCGCTTCTCCCTTGACGAGTCTTCTTCTATTCCTTAGCCCCTGTATGTCATTACATATATGTGAGCTGCACCTAGTATCAAGTACCCAAGTGTTTGAGGAAATAGAGTGACATTCAATAACGAAGATACTTGAAGAGGATGGGGCATCGGATGCCTTCTCTTTCAAGGACTCAAGATAAACCTTGCAGTTTCTTCGCCAGTGACCCTCCTTGCCACAATGATGGCAAGTGCCTTTTGGTGTCTTTTCAGTCTTTTTGGCCTTTTTCTTCTTTCCTTTATTCTGTTCTTTGGCCTTCCTTTTAGAACCTTTCTTCGAGGAACCAACTAACAGTACCGTCTTCTGATCCTGCTTCACAGAAGGCTCTACAGTCTTCAGCAGGTTGAGCAACTCAGGAAACTGGTCCGGAGTTGCATCTTCAGGAGGACGGTTAGGAAGTTGTTCTTCAAGGACATAAGCAAGCTTCTCTCCCTTGAGGACTATCCTCAGGTTTCGAAGCCAGTCCATGAAGTTTGGCCCAGTTAGTTTATTGGTGTCCAAAATGGAACGCAAATTCAGAGAAGATATGATCGAGTGATTATCCTAGAAATACAAATTGAGCTTATGTGAGAAGAATGATAAAGAATGCATCAACATACATTAATTAAATCCTATTTATTTTTCGAATTGAATAACCCTTTTTATCAATTCGGGAGATCGTAGGAACATCTCCAAATAGGTTGATATCCAACCATAGATAAGAACAACCATGGCTGTGGCCATCAAGTTATTCTTAGCTATGAAGGTAGGTACTTATACCGATTACATATCACATATATGTAACTATCACTTTATGCTATCAACTAATTGAATGTTTGCATAAATCATTGGGTTGTTAACTCATTAACAAGTATGCAACAATATACATAGCACCCAACTACACCTCTCTTTACATCGACCTTGGCTGTGGCACAACAAATCGATGCTCCAAGCTTAAGGCTGACCCATTAATCAAGAAATAGTTTTAATATGGTTGGAGCTCATTCAACCATTTAGTCAGGCTTGGATGTGTCCAACAACCAAAACTAAGGATTGACCTCTGACTCCAACTATATTATTCATAAACTTACTCCATGGTTTGAACATGTTGAGGTTCAAGCTGGGCATGGATGTGTCCATCAACCCAAACGAGAAACAAAACTCCGATTCTAACCATATTAATGGAAGGTGTTGGCCTTAATATTTTGTAAGGGGTTTTGGGTCTCATCCTTTCTTTTCTAAGCACATTCATGACATATAATTATGTCATGACTAACGATTTCCTTAATAAAGTATGTATGTGACTTAATTTATCAAGTCTCATTAATTGAATTAGGAACCGGATTTCCTAATTCTAATTTCATACTTTATTTAAGGAATTATTTTGGGAAATAATTTCCTAAATTGTCATAATCAATTTCGAAAATAATATGTTTAAGACTTTGATTTCTCTAAATCAAATCTTATTAAATTAAGAGACAGATTCCCTTAATTCAACTACATATTATTTTTATGAAAATCTCATTTAAGAAAACTCTATAGGAAACCATTTTCCTAATTATTTTGGAGACAACAATATGTAAGAGCATCACCTCTTAAATCATATTTTATTCATGGATTTAATTAATTACAACAAATTGTTTTCTAAGGGTGGCTCCCCGAGGCTCAGATACCCAAAGAAAAGAAATTTGTCGTAAATTCAATTTGGTCCGCTTCTGAAGCGCAACCAAATTAAACATGACAATTTCATTCAAAATTGGGAAATTAAATTACAACAACTAACTTTAAATTGGACGGCTCCCCAAGGCTCAATCCAAAATAAAGAATTTTGTTGATAATTTAAAACCAATTTGAATTTAATTGTCAATTAATTATTCATAAATTTGTCTAGACTTTCTTGAAAGAAAGTGCCCAAAATTGCGAGATTTCATAATAGGTTTTCAGAATAATTGTAAGTTTCTGGTACAAAGAAAACTTACATATTTCCAAAATTGGAAAATTTCCAAAATAGGAAATTTCCAAAATTGGAAAGTTTCTAAAGATGGGAAGTTTTCTCAATTATCATAAAATTTCAGAAACTAGGATATTTCAAACGTTTGCGAAATTTCATGAGGATTTCCAAACTTTGAAATTCCTAAATCTAAAATTTATAATAATTGGAAAATTTCCATAATTGAAAATTTTTCCAAAATTGAGATTATGACAAAGTTTTCCGCAAAACAATTATATGATTATGTCGAACACTAACCGGCTCTGATACCACTGTTGGGACCGGGTGTATGTTGATAAGGATACGGGTTCGTAAATTTTAAAATATTTACGTGCAGCGGAAGAATTAGCATAAATAATTTCTTAAATTATTTTCAACCACGTATCTAGCATGCGACCTTATGATGTGTGGACATGATCATAAATTAAAATTTTGCAAAAAGTAAACTAATTTACTTCAATACCTCGCGTAACTCGAAGTAAGGGACGAGATCCAACCGTAGCGTCCCTTGGAAGCTCCGCCTCTATTCGCGTCCACGTCGAGTTCTCTTCGGGATGACTTCGTAAAGTCACGAGTTTTGTGCCGACGAGAACTACTAGATTCTCTAAAGGCACAACTAGAAGATCAAGAGAGAAGAAAGGAAACTAACCACCAAGAAACGGAATCTAAATTCCGAGAATGAAGGAGTTGCGTTCCGCTTCTTCTTCTTCTTCCTTGGCTCCTTCTTGATGGAGGTTGCTCACGCCAACTCTTGGAGAAGAAGGTGCACCAGCCCTAGGAGGAGGAGGTGTCGGCCCTAGGGTAAACTAAGGGGCGCCGGCCCTAGGTGGGAAGGAGAAGGGGAGGAAGAGAATCAGAGAGAGGGAGAGAATTAATCTCTTGATTACTCTATTGGAATTCAAGGCTTGCCTTTGGTTCCTTTATATAGTAGCATCTCCCTTGCTAAGTCTCCCCTTTAACGGAATTAACGGAATAATTTTCATAAGAAATTTATCTTATAAATTTTCTTATGAATTATTCCGTTATGCCTAGTTTTATTATAACTAACTTTATAATAAAACAAATACATCTCTCCTTTTATGGAATAAATTTTACAAGAAATTTATAAATTTTTCTTATTATGGAAAAATCAATTCATAATTGATTTTATAAAATTAAAATAAATCATTCCATGGATCATTTTAATTTCCATAAAAGGAATAAATTTCTACAAATTTCTTTATATAAATTTCTTTATACAAATTTATTTATCCATAATTTATAAAACAAATCGTGCTAGATTTATTTTATTAATTAAACCAAATAAATTGGTTTCTCCCCATTGTTGTGGCCGGCCAAACCAAAGAGGGTTGGCACCCTCTTTGGCCGGCCAAACCGAGCCAACCCCATCGCGAATTAAACTCATTTAATTCGCCCAATTAGCCTTCAAAAGACTTAGCCATTTTTAGCTTCCGTTGCGCCTTTGATTAACTCAGATTCGACTTATTTCTCTTGATCAGAAAATCCAATTTTCAACTCGTTTTAAATCCCTCGGATTACTCGTAGTACGTGTGACTAAATAGGCTTTCGATTTATGTTGGCCGTCTATAATCAACTAATTATAGAACGATCATGAGTGGCACCTAGTAGTACATCATGACCCCCAATTAATCGAAAGATCAACAGTTGACCTCAGAAATAATTCTGAAACCCTTCAGCAGCTCTAATGAATCGTGCCTCATTCCCTTCACCATCTTATACCCACTTGGTTCAGGACATGGTCTGTGTGTGTCAGTCCCCACTAGGCTGACTACGTCACACCTAGCCCAAGTAACGTTCTCTCGTCCTTTGGATTTCTAATTACTCTCATGTATTTAAGAGACTCATACTCTAAACATGACATGCTCTGGCCAGAGGCTTTGAGTAACAATCCGATGATAGGCCTGGGTATACATCTCCTCGCAAGGAGTGGTGAATCCTTTGTAGGCTGTTCAAACATCTTCGGGCACTTCGGCTTATACCCAACCATCCTGGGTCCACACCTCCTTGGAGATGCTTGCTTAAGATGTTAAAGTATAAGTCTCCATGACCAAGATGACTTGAACACCGCAAGTCAAAGGATCATCGCACTTAAGCTGCAGTAAGAACTCCACTGACATGTCTATATATAGACTACCATGTGAAGTTTTACAGTCAGTCACTCCAATGAACTAGTTCCCTTAACTAGCATTCATGTTTATCTCCGGACATCCCAATGTCACCAGCCAGTGAGAATCAGCTGATTAGAGAATAACCCATGCTAGTCTTAACAGAATTGACAGCGTTCGTATTTATCAATTCATCGACAAGGGATATTTTCAATACTTCACAATTGCACATGTAGAGATAATCACTAATTGTGATTCCATCACAAATTCTCTCATGCTGTGAATTATATTGCGGACATTCAGTAAATGAGTTTAAGATCTCAATCAAATACACAAACATGTATACTCAAATAGTGAATTTTCATTTATTGAAATAAATGTTTACAATCATAAGGCGATTGCCTTAGGACACTTCTCTCATATCACTAACAAACTCCCACTTGGCCTAATGCCAATCGCTACGGTATCCAATACCACAGGCTCTAACATGACCCTCAAACTTGCTTTGAGGCAAGGCCTTAGTTAAAGGATCCGCTAAATTCCTTTCAGTGGGAATTTTCTCAATTTGTATATCATTCCTACTTATAATCTCTCTGATCAGATGATAGCGGCGAAGCACGTGTTTGGATCGCTGATGAGACCTTGGTTCCTTTGCTTGTGCAATAGCTCCATTGTTGTCACAGTAAACCGACACTGCTTCATCAATGGTTAGAACCACACCAAGTTCGGAGACGAACTTCTTGATCCAGACTGCTTCCTTTGCTGCTTCCGAAGCTGCAATATATTCCGCTTCCGTGGTTGAATCCGCTACGGTGTCTTGTTTGGAACTCTTCCAACTTATTGCGCCTCCATTCAAAGTAAATACGTATCCAGACTGAGATTTGGAGTCATCCTTATCTGTCTGAAAACTGGCATCTGTATACCCACGTATTACCATATCTCCTTCTCCATATATTAGGAACACATCCTTAGTTCTTCTTAAATACTTAAGGATTGTCTTGACAGCTGCCCAATGATCCATTCCTGGATCCGACTGGTATCTGCTTGTGACGCTCAGAGCATACGATACATCGGGCTTTGTACATAACATAGCATACATGATAGATCCTATCGCGGATGCATAAGGAATCTTATTCATGCAAATCCTCTCGTCTTCTGTGCGCGGACACATAGACTTTGAAAGGTTGATCCCATGCCTGATGGGAAGGTATCCTTTCTTGGATTCCGACATGCTAAACTCTTTTAGCACTCGGTCTATATATGTAGACTGCAAAGACCAAGCAACCGTTTTGATCTATCTCTATAGATTCTAATCCCAAGGATATAGGTTGCTTCTCCCAGGTCTTTCATGGAGAAAGTTTTGGACAACCAAATTTTAACTGTCTGTAAGACTGATATATCGTTTCCTATAAGCAATATGTCATCGACATATAGCACTAGGAATACGCCTTTTTCAATTTTCAATTCTCATTTTTTCACCATAAGTTAGAATTGTTAAACGATCAACTTTTAAAAATTTGTCATAAATTTTTTTATTATTATTTTAATATTTTTCTCGAAATTCGTGCTACTTTAATTCGAACAATTTTTTTTAACATTAAATTCTTACTTTGTCATTATTAATCAGAATTGACAAAATCAACATTTTCAAAAATTTGTCATAAATTTTTTTTCTTATTATTATTCTGCCTCAAAATTCGTGCAATACTTGTTGGGCTATTTTTTTTTCTCCCGCACTACTAATCCAAGACCATGTCTTGGTGCACTTCTATTTTTTTCTTTGTGTGCAAGAGTTTAAACTAAATGGCCAACCAAGAGTGGAACAGTGCCCATCCACCGCTATTCTCCAGCGAGAACTTTAATTATTGGAGAAGTCAAATGGAGTTCCATCTGAAGGCCCATATGGAAATATGGATGATTATTCAAACAGGGCCCATATTCAGATTCAAACGACACCACCGATGGCGACAAAGGAACCAGTTCCAAAAGCAAAAAGGGACAAAAGTCGCATCCAATGCTTCAAGTGCCAGGAGTTTGGGCATTACCAACGTGAATGCATAGATAAAAAGCTACCAAGAATGTCGGACAAACGATCGACAAAGGTAAATTTACAGTATTTGAAAATCCGTTATTTACCTTGAATAATGTGATTGATTCATGTAACTTAATTAAAGCAAACTTCAGAAAATTGAAACAAGAAAATGAAACCCTAAAAAATAAGGTCAATAAGTTAGAAAATTTAATTCATAATCTTGCTGATTTCGAAAATCCGGAGTATTACTCCAATTGTGACCTTACTTAGACAATTGCTTATTTTAATTATGTGTTTCTTTTTATTTATTTTTTTTTTTGCTTAGAATTAGGACTGGATAGTTTAAGGACTGAACCAACTTAACTGAAATTTGAACAACATAGTATTGGGTGGAGGTGAGATGATAGTACGTTAAGGAAACCAATTCTAATAAGGTCAAGTATACTTGGTCTCTTTAGACTGGTGAAACTAGCCGAAGCTACCGATCCAAGACCCAAACTAGTTAGACCAGAATTTACCAAAAAGTAATTTTGAAGATGAAATTTCACTAAAAGGCTTTGTCTAGGAAAGGGTTGATGATCCAATAAGGCTACGGCCAAAGAAGGCCTAGTGCCTCGCCAAGACCTGAAAGCCAATTTTTGAAATTCAAATTCAATTTACTCTTTGTTAAATTCGAATCTAATACAAATTTTTCAGTTAATTTTAGATTCAAATATCACTTTTCAAAATAAATTTAAATTGGGTTTAAAAATTAATTTAACTTTTCAAAATTAATCATGGCCTTTTCAAAATAAATCTTTCTATTAAAATATGCATCTCACAAAACAGTTAAGGATATCATGTTTTGTCACTTAGAAATGGGTGAGATGCTTAGGACCTAAAAGTTGAGTTCAACCTAACCAACTAATTCAGATTAATCAAACTAAAATTAATTCAATCAAAATCAAATCTTAATTAAATCAATTAAATTCAATTAAATCTTAATAAATTAAATTTAATTCATTGACTTTTAACATTCAAATTTAATTTAACTAACTTTTAAAATTCAAAGTTAAAATTCTAATTAATTTCAAAATCCTCAAAAATCATTTTTTTTAAACTAAGGTTTAATGTTTCAAAATTAACCATCTTTTGTTAAAATTAAATATTTGTCTCACACAACCCATAAGGTTAACATGTTTGACCACGTAGAACCGGGTGAGACATCTAGACCTAAAAGCATGATTTACTATCCTTTTAAATAAAAAGGTTTGCAAAAATTATTCAAACTTACCTCTAATTTTTGATTTATTGTACTGTACCCTACTTTTTCATTTATCATATTTTTTTTGTCAAATATCACAATAAATAGAGTCTAGGGCTTATTCTGATTTAGTCAAAATAGTCAACCCTAGTCCATATAGTTAAACCTGGTCAATTAATTTTTTTCAAAAAATTCAAATTTTTCAAAAACCTTATACTTTAAAACTTATTCAAAAACCCTCGATATTACTATCTTCATTGAAAAATTATCATCATGATTTTCGAAAACTGTGCTATCATTTCAAGTTATGTTTTCAAAAATTTATCTTGAAAGTTATCATACTCAGAAGATTGTTCAAAATTATTCCTTTGATTTTAATAAACCCTAAAGACACAGAGGAAGGTCCACTTCATGATTTACAAGGACTCCTAGGATGTGTCAAATTTAGGGGGAGTTTGAGTCAAAAGAAGAATTTCTGAAATATTTTTTTGGTAATTATTTGTTTTGAAGTTATTAGATAATTCTTATAATTTAAATCAAACCCTAAAACTCATAGGAAGATCGCTTGTAGTCAACAAGCTTCCTAAGACTGGGTCAAGTTTAGGGGGAGATCAAATTAAAAGAATTATTGAACATTTTCAAAATTATGTGTTTTCATGCACTGCAAGTTTAAAATCCTTTTGAAAACTTAAATAATTTTTCTTTCAAAATACTATTATTTTATTTTTCAAAATTCTTGTGGCTTATGAAGTTACTTTTTATATTTACTTGGGTTGAAAATTTTCCAGGACACTTAGGAAAATGTCCTTGTAGTCAACAAGGTTTCCTACGATTGTGTCAGACTGGAAAATAAATCAAGTCAAGCAAAATATTGTGTCTTCAAAAGGTCATACATGTTTCAAAATGTACTAGCATATACTTTCAAAGTACTATCATTTTTCTTTTGGAAATAGAATTTACTTGAGTTGGAGAATTTCCAGGACACTTAGGGAAATGTCCTTGTAGTTAACAAGGTTTCCTAGGATTGTGTCAGACTGGAAAAGAAACCTAGTCAAGTAAAATATTATGTTTTCAAAGTCTAATACTTTTCAAAAATTACTTTTCATAAAATTACTTATACTTTTCAAAGTCTAATACTTTTCAAAAATTACTTATATTTTTTCAAAGTCTAATACGTTTCAAAAATTACTCATATTTTTCAAAGTCTAATATTTTTCTAAAAGTACTTATGCGTTTCAAATCATAATTTATCTCAAAAGTACTTGAAAAATATTTTCTAAATTTTTTAAGGAAATTTTTTCTTACAAAATATTTTTCAGAACCTCACAATACTCTTCAAAATGGATTTAATCTGGAAATTTAAGCTTTTTGCTGTGCTTTCGAGAATTATACTAAGTATTTTGATGTTTTCAAAACTCATAGGCTCTGATACACAAACTTTCTCCTTAAACTTTTTCCTTTTTAAAGAAACTTTATTGAAAACTTCGAGTTGCTCTTAACTAAGAATTTCCTTTGTGATACTCAGAAGTTTTTCAAAATATCTTTTCCAAAACTAAACTTAGAAATAGTCTAAAACAGAAGGAGAAGAATTTCACATTAAGGGGGAGAGAAAGGAAATTTTGTTTAATTCTCTTTAAAAGTGCTAAGCATTTCTAAGTATTTCAAAATTTCCTAAGTGCATGTTTTTTTCTTAAAGTAAAATTCTTCTTAGTAAACAAAATTTGTCTGAGCAAAAACTAGTTGAAAATTTTGGCAAATGATTCTAAGTAGAGTTTTTTTTGGTGAAAAACTTGTCTAGAAGCTTTACAAATTTTGTTTTTCAAATTACACAAAGTATTTCCAAGCAAATTCGTCTGAGTGTGCAAATTATTTTAAAAAAAACAATTTCTTTTCAATTCTCAAAGTTGAACTTTTTTTTTGGAAATTTGACTTCAAAATTTGGCCTAAGTAAATTTTTTTTTTGCAAAACCTTGTAAGTAAAAGTTTTTTAAACAAAATTTAGGTTTGCAAAATGGAAAATTGTCTAAGTGTAAAAAGTTTTTATGCAAATGCCTTTTAAAAACACTTTGTCAAAAAACTTAGAAGTTTTACACAAACTCAAAACTCTCTATTAGAAACCTTTTTTCGCCCATGTATGTTTTTGATATATGTCAAAGGGGGAGGAAAGGTCAAAGTTAAGTGTTTTAACACAAGAATTCAGGGTTTTAGGGGGAGTATGAGAAATAAAGAATTTTTTAAAAATCTATTCTGTTCATACTTCATTGTGTTTTTATCTTTTTGCTTAAACTGTATATGGTTTTTACTTAACTTTGAATTGTGTTGCCATAAATCAAAAAGGGGGAGATTGTTGGTGCAGGAAGCACCATATCGAACCTTGTTTTGATATTGGCAAAGGATTCAAAGTTAAGTGTTTTTGGTGATCTAACGATGTTACTCAAGTGTGTAGGAAAAGTCCTAGCGAAGGGCTGTTAGGCACCTGGCGAAGGACTGCCAGGAAACAAAGTCCTAGTGAAGGGCTGCTAGGCACCTGGTGAAGGAATGCCAGGAAACCAAGTCCTAGCGAAGGGCTGCTAGGCACCTGGCGAAGGGCTGCCAGGAAACAAAGTCCTAGCGAAGGGCTGTTAGGCATCGGGCGAAGAACAGTTCGGCATCCAAGACCTGGCAAAGGACCGTCAGGCAAAAGTCTAACCAGAGGAACGGTTGGCATCAGGTACATTCTCCCGAGAGGAGTAGGTGAGGACGCGTTCCCCGTCGAGGGAACAGTAGGCGTCGGTTCGACCTAGGGTTCCATTTAGGAGACCCAAAGTCAGAACCAAGATAGCTAAGGCTGTATAAAATAATATAATACTGCTTTTTGGACTAACCCTGGATGCAGGACCGAAGGACTGAGTATCTGCAGCTCAGAGAGCCTCAAAGGAGTGAGGCAGAAGCTGAGCATGGCGCCCCGGATGTTCCGGGCGCCCCCAAGGTCAACCCAAGTCAGCAGGAGCGAAAACACGCCTCGACAGTTATATGTCGGGGCGCCCCGGATGCTCCGGGCGCCCCGCCTGTCGCGGGCGCCCCCAGTGCCAGCTGCCGAAGCACACCCTCACGAAGCCAAAAGGATGAAGGTTTGAACCGGTCAATGCGGTCGCCCCGAGCGCTCCGGGTGCCCCGGTCAAACCTGATCCCTATTTTGAAGGGATCAGATGGTGACCGAGCTGAAGACGGATCGACCGCCACGTGGGGGGTGCCCCCGACGTCCCGGGCGCCCCCAAGCCCTATATAAAGGGCCCTCGACCCCAAGCTTCGGACAACACTTCGAACCAACGCTTCTACGCTCTTCTGCTCTCGCACCTCGCTCCGGAAACCTCCCAACTCGAGACGACGACGTCCCGCTGCTCCGAAAAAGACCATCTCCATCGGACGTCGGTAAAAGAAGAGCTTCTTTTAATTGTTAAGTTTACCGTGCCATATTTGTAAATCAATTTGTAAACTGTTATTGCGCCTCATATAGAATTGCCCAAAGTAAACCGTCAACGACCGTGGGCCTTGGAGTAGGAGTCGACCTAGGCTCCGAACCAAGTAAAAATTACTGTGTTCGCGTGTTTGTTTTTTTTTCCGCTGTGCAAATTCTCTATCCCTAAATCCGAACGTTTTCCGATATTCACCCCCCCTCTATCGGTTCTCTCGATCCAACATGTACTAGGCCCGATGTATCGTATGCTCTGAGCGTCACAAGCAGATACCAATCTGATCCAGGAATGGATCATTGGGCGGCTGTCAAGACAATCCTCAAGTACTTAAGAAGAACTAAGGATGTGTTCCTAATATATGGAGAAGGTGATATGGTAATACGTGGGTATACAGATGCCAGTTTCCAGACAGATAAGGATGACTCCAAATCTCAGTCCGGATATATATTTATTTTGAATGGAGGCACAATAAGTTGGAAGAGTTCCAAGTAAGACACCGTAGCGGATTCTACCATGGAAGCGGAATACATTGCAGCTTCGGAAGCAGCAAAGGAAGCAGTCTGGATCAAGAAGTTTGTCTCAGAACTTGGTTCCAACCATTGATGAAGCAATACCGGTTTACTGCGACAACAATGGAGCTATTGCATAAGCAAAGGAACCAAGGTCTCATCAGCGATCCAAACATGTGCTTCGCCGCTATCATCTGATCAGAGAGATTATAAGTAGGAATGATATACAAATTGAGAAAATTTCCACTGAAAGGAATTTAGCGGATCCTTTAACTAAGGCCTTGCCTCAAAGCAAGTTTGAGAGTCATGTTAGAGCCTGTGGTATTGGATACCGTAGCGATTGGCATTAGGCCAAGTGGGAGTTTGTTAGTGATATGAGAAAAATGTCCTAAGGCAATCGCCTTATGATTGTAATCATTTATTTTAATAAATGAATATTCACTATTTGAGTATACATGTTTATGTATTTGATTGAGATCTTAAACTCATTTACTGAATGCCCGCAATACAATTCACAGCATGAGAGAATTTGTGATGAATTCACAACTAGTGATTATCTCTACATGTGCAATTGTGAAGTATTGAAATTGTCCCTAGTCGATGAATTGATAAATATGGACACTATCAATTCTGTTGAGACTAGCATGGGTTATTCTCTAATCAGCTGATTCTCACTAGCTGGTGACATTGGGATGTCCGGAGATAAATATGAATGCTAGTTAAGGGAACTAGTTCATTGGAGTGACTGGCTGTAAAACTTCATATGGTAGTCTACATATAGATATGTCAGTGAAGTTCTTACTGTAGCTTAAGTGTGATGTTCCTTTGACTTGCAGTGTTCAAGTCATCTTGGTCACGGAGACTTATACTTTGACATCTTAAGCAAGCGTCTCCAAGGAGGTGTGGACCCAGGATGATTGGGTATAAGCCGAAGTGCCCGAAGATGTTTGAACAGCCTACAAAGGATTCACCACTCCTTGCGAGGAGATGTATACCCGAGGCCTATCATCGGATTATTACTTGAAGCCTCTGGCCAGAGCATGACATGTTCAGAGTATGAATCTCTTAAATATATGAGAGTAATTAGAATCCGTAGGACGAGAAAACATTACTTGGGCTAGGTGTGACGTAGTCAGCCTAGTGGGGACTGACACACATAGACCATGTCCTGAACCAAGTGGGTATAAGATGGTGAAGGGAATGGGGCACGATTCATTATAGCTGCTGAAGGGTTTTAGAATTGTTTCTGAGGTCAACCGTTGATCTTTCGATTAATTGGGGATCATGATGTACTACTAGGTGCCACTCATTATCGTTCTATAATTGATTAATTATAGACGACCAACATAAATCGAAAGCCTATTTAGTCACACGCACTACGAGTAATCCGAGGGATTTAAAACGAGTTGGAAATTGGATTTTTCAATCAAGAGAGATTAGGTTTGGTTAAGCCAAACGATAAGTCGAATCTGAATTTTTCAGAGACGCATTGAAAGCATAAAATGGCTAAGCCTTTTGAAGACTTAATAGATGAATTAAATAAGTTTAATTCATTGGAGCGTGGCTTGGATGGGCCGGCCAAAGAGAGTCTCCATCCTCTTTGCTTGGCCGGCCACAACAAAGGGAGAGAACCAAGTTTTTGGTTCAATTTATAAAATAAACCAAGTGTGGTTTGTTTTATAAAATTATGGATGATATAAATTTTTATATAATAAACCAAGGTTTGGTTTATTTTTCATGGAAATTAAAATGAACCATTGATTGGTTTATTTTATTTTATAAAATCAATCATGGATTGATTTACCATGATAAGAAAATTTATTCCATAAGAAAAAAGGAGACTTGGTCGGTTTTTATCATGAATTAAAATATGATAAAACTTGGCATGATGGAATAAGTCATAGAAAATTTATTCCATAAGAAAAAAAGAGACTTGGCGGTTGAGAGGTCACTATATAAAGGACCCAAAGCAAGGCTTCGAAATCAATTCAAGTATTCTTGCCTGGGCTCTCTCCCTCTCCTCCCTTCTTTCTCTTGGCCGGCCACAAGGCTCTTCTCCCTTCTTCTTGCCGTGAGCACAAGGAGAAGCACCGAGGCGACAAAGTTCTTCCGTTGGGACGATCTTCCTCTCCGGCCATTATCACCTTGGGATTGGGCGCAAGTCATCTTCCTCCTTCTCGCCGGAATTGTGATTCCGGCCAACCTTGGTAGTGAGTTTTTCCGATGTGATTACTTCTCTCTTGGTTTTCTTGTCGCGTTCTCGGAGAATCTAGTAATTCTTGAGAACACGAAACTCGTGGCTTTGTGAAGTCATCCCGAAGATACTCGGCGTGGACGCGAATAGAGGCGGAGCTTCCGAGGGACGCTTACGGTTGGATCTCGTCCCTTCCTTCGAGTTACGCGAGGTATTAAGTAAATTAGTTTACGTTTCTGCAAAATTTTAAATATATGATCATGTCTACACAAGATAAAGTTGCATGCTTAGATGTGTGGTTAAATAATTTGAGAAATTATTTATGCTAAACCATCCGCTGCACGTAATTAATTTTAAAATTATGAACCCGCATCCATGTCAACATGCACCCGGTCCCAACAGGCTTAGGGCTTCTCCCTTGATGGCTCATGAGGTATTTATATGCTACAATAGGGACCATGAGTAGGAGTTGGTTTTGATCTCCTAACGGATCCTCAACCTGACCCGTTCATAATAATCCGCTCCACTAATGGGTTATTATTGAACTACCGCACCAACCCCATAATTAAATATAAGCTCCTTCTTATTATGTGTACATTTTCTCTCTGTGTTTTAGATATTGCATGTCCATTAATTAATTAAATTATTGATAATTTAATTAATTAATACCTAACTCTATGAGTAGTACCACTCAACCTTATCATCATGTCGGACAAAGTCAACCTGCAGGATTTACATGATAATCTTTATGAGCTCCTCAAGGGGACATCATCATCTTAAAATAATTAGGACTCAGTTTCCTTCTATAATCAACGACACACCATATAAATAATATTATTTTCTAATTTACTGGGCCTATTGATTTAACGATTAAATCTCGCCCATTGGTAAATTAAAGAAATAAATACTAAGTACATGTGTCCGTTTTATATCGGGATTAAGAACACGTACATCCATAATAACCAAGTCTGATTCGATTATATAGTCAGTATAAATCAAATCACCTTAAATCAGTCCTGCTCAATATACACAAAGTGCACTAGTGTAATTCTATAGTCAAGATAGACTAATACCAAATTACACTACAACCATTCTAATGGTTTGTACAAATCCATCTCGGTTGTGAGCCACTACTTATACTTTACAAGAAAATGATAACATGATCTTCTGTGTGGCATCACATACCATGTTATCTACAATGTAAAGTAACAAACAAATGAATACATATAACAAATATAAAATGCAACCATGACTATTGTGATTCTTATTCAAAATAGATGTTTATACAAAAGCTAGACTTATAGTATACATCCTAACATTCTCCCACTTATACTAAAAGACTATGTTGCCATCAAAACTGCCATACATCTGATTCTCATCCCCTCAACATGCCTATCATAAGCTTTCGATGGAAGGGCCTTAGTGAAAGGATCTACCAGTTATCTGCTGATGCAATTTTGGCGACAATAACTTCTTCTCGCTTTACGATGTCTCGTATCAGATGATACTTGCGCTCAATGTGTTTACTTGCCTTATGGGTGTTGGGGCAATCAACCCAAGATTGATCGGGGAGATCATGATTTTGATGTGTGTGTCAATATGGTTAAGGTTAGGGTGTTATCTTGTTATTTGATATGTGTGATTGAGTTTGCAGGACTTGGAGAATCACACATAGAGGACTTATCCGAGGGGGACAGCCGAGGGAAGAGAACTCCAAGGGCAAGCCGGGAAGTGGACTTCAAAGGGCACACGTGAAGGGTGGCATGGAGGCAAGCCGAGGCTTGCGTGCGCATCCGAGGGACGATAGTCGGAGGAAGAGGACTTCAAGGGGCAAGCCAAGGGAGTATACTTGAAGGCACACGTGAAGGAGGGTCGTTGAAGTGAGGAAGAGTGCTTGTATAAGCTAGGCAGTCGACTGGGGGAAATCAGTCGACTGCCTGAACTTCCCGAGACATCAGTCGACTGCCCAAGGGGCAGTCGACTGGTAACCCCGAAAACTAGCCGTTGGAGTTAACCGTTGGCTAGCAATTAAGGCTGGATCAATCAACTGCTCCAGGGGCAGTCGATTGGTATCGGGCTGGATGACTTATGGAGTTGTCCTTTACCCTATTTAAAGGGTGACTTTTTGGCACGTCAAAGGTACGGTTCTAGGGGGTACCAAAGTGTTGTAAGTGTAAAAATTCTCCTGCTCTTCCTCTCATTCTCAATTCCATTTTATAAGAGGAAGAGGACAACCTTGTAAAGGTTTTCTCCACCTTGAAGGAGGCTTTTCATAGTGGAGAGTGTGTGTTGGTGCAAGATGCATCAGTGATGTCCTCCTCTAAGTGTTTCAATGTTTGACAATATGATTAAGTTAGTGATACATTGAACAAGAGAAGGGTAGTCAAGAAAACTGGACCAAAGTGAAGAAAAAGTCCTAGTTAACCTAGGCACTAAGTCCTGGTTCTAAGAATTGGGCACTAAGACCTGGTGAGTGAAGCTGGGCACTAAGTCCTGGTTCGTGGAATTGGGCACTAAGTCCTGGCCAAGGGTTGGGCACGAAGACCTGGTTCGAGGAGTTGGGCAAAAGTCCTGATGAGTGAAGTTAGGAACTAAGTCCTGGACCTAGGGTTTGGGCACGAAGTCTTGGTCCAAGGGATTGAGCAACTTAGCTGAGCGATGACTAAGGACATAAGTAGAGACGGGTCGACGTTTGGACATCTCGAGATCCAAGAGTATCGAAGGCTAAGTAAAAGTCCAACCGAATGGACTGGTTGGCAAAAAAGTAAAAGTCCAACCGAATGGACTAGTTCGCAAAACTTCTCCTGAAAGGAGTAGGTGAAAGGTGCGTTCCCCCGGAAGGGAACATTAGGCGTCGGTTCGGACTAGGGTTTCGTGGAAACCCAAAGTCAGAACCAAACCCTTAAGATTAAGGATATATATATGTTTGCTTGTATTTATGTATCTTGCATGTACCTAAAATGAAAGACAAAGCAGGCAAACAAACACACAACATGGCTAGAAAGCGGCAGCTAGGCGCCCCATCAACTAGGGCGCCTCAATGAATGGAGGCAAACCTGCTCTTCATTCAGGCGCCCTATATGTCACAGGCACCCTGGTTGAAAGTTGTATTTGCTGCTGCGAGTTCGAAGCAGAGATAAGCTTTGACCAAGCTCTTTGAGGCACCTCAATGGTCCAGGGCACCCTGGTCAAGAGCTTTATCAGATGTGGTGAGTTCAGCGCGGAGATAAGCTTTGACCAAGCCCTGTGAGGCGCCCCATTCATCACAGGCGCCCCAATGAAGACTATAAAAGGGGCTTCGACCCCTCAGCTAAAAAAAAAACAACTTTCCAAAACCATTCTAAGCTTCCCAAGTGACGACAAAGCGCTAACGACGAAGCTCTACGACCAAGAGGCTCCAGGAGGAAGTGCGCGGCACTTCGGAAGTCCAGATCGGTTTGAGTTTACATTCTGCATTTCAATTTATCTATCTTTTAGTTTGTAACTCTTGCACTGTAAGACGGGTTTCTCCGCCTCCGGAAAGTCCCGAAAGGAGACCATTAGTGGACGGGTGTTCCTGTGCTTAGGCCTTGGATGTACTGACCCTGGGGGGTTAGGAACCAAGTAAATCCCGTGTGCAATCTGTCATTTGTTTTGTCCTTTATTTCGTTTTGTTTTCCGCTGTGCTACTAACGCTCTGTTTAGAACGAATATTCGTAAGTATACGATCGGAAGTTTCCGCGAAAGATTTACGGTCGATATTCACCCCCCCTCTATCGACGGCACCGGTCCTACAATGTGCTCGCGCGTGGATCCTTGGATTAGTCACCTCTTGGAGGTAGATACCAAGTCGACCTAGGGTTTCGTGGAAATCCGAAGGCAGAACCAAGTCCTTAAGGCTAATATTGTGTGTATATTTGCTTTGTATTTGTGTATCTTGCAGGTACCAGCCAAGCAAGGCGCCCCCATCAATGGGGGCGCCCAGATCAAAGAACAAAAGACCAGTTGGGCTGGAAACCTTGAAGCCAGGCGCCCCCATCAATGGGGGATCCCAGGTCAAAGAAGAAAAAAGGGTAAAGTCGAAGGAAGGTAGAATAGGCTTCCATTCAGGCGCCCGGGATGATACAGGCACCCAAGTTGAAAGCTGTATTTGCTGTTTCATGTCCGAAGCAGAGATAAGCTTTCATTCAGGTGCCTGGGAGGTCCAGGGCACCCTGGTCAAAGGTTTTATCAGCTGTGGCAAGTTCGGCACAGGGATGAGGTTTGACCAAGCCCATAGGGGCGCCCCGGTGATCACAGGCGCCCGTATGAAGCCTATAAAAGGGGCCTCGACCCCTCAGCTTGAAACACAACTTCCAGACACGATTCTGAGCTTTCCAAGCAACGACAATGCGCTAACGACAAGGTTCTATGATCAGGAGGCTCCAGGAGGAAGTGCGCGGCACTTCAGAGGTCCAAATCGGCCGAGTCTTCGACCAGCTCATTTTTGGTTTGCTTTAATTATTCTGCACTTATTTTTCATATATTGTGATTGTAATTTCTGCACTGTAAGACTGGTTTCTCCGCCTCCGAAAAGTCCGGAAAGGAGACCAATAGTGGACGGGCGTTCCCGTGTTTAGGCCTTGGATGTACTGACCCTGGGGGTTGGGAACCAAGTAAATCTCACGTGCGCTGTGTGATTGTTTCTTTGATTCTTTCTATTATTTTTCCGCTGCAACTAACTCTCTGTTTAAGAACGAACCGACAAGTTTTTCTACGAAGTTTCCACGACAAGTTTTCGGTGATATTCACCCCCCCTCTATCGACGGCACCGGTCCTACATAGTCGACTGGTAGCGGGTTTCTCAGCCTTGAGCACTATTTAAAGGGGCTCAGTTTTAGCTGAGAGGTTTTGACGAAATTGGCTTTGGTTAAAGGCCAATTAGTAGTCTTTGTGCTCAAGAGTGTTGTCCGGATTGTGGCGAGGTTTCTCCACCCACAAGGAGCTACACGAGCTAGTCGGAGGTCTTTTGGGGAGTCATCCACCGACGGATTGGAATTGTCCACCTTACGAATAGCTTTGGAGTAGGAGCGTCATCTCCGAACCACGTAAAGGTGACGTGTTAACGTTTGTTTGATTTTGTTATTATTGTTTCTGCTTGTGCACGCTAACATTGTAGGAAGAACAAATCGAACGAATTATTATTCACCCCCCTCTAGGATACGACAAGATCCTAACAAGTGGTATCAGAGCAAGGTTCGCTCATCTACGGACTAATCGCCGGGAGAACAAAAAGCTAGAGGAAGATGGAATCGGAAGGTCCGCTAAGAAGGGATATTTGGATCCCACCTCCATACGATCGAGATGACTTCGAATATTGGAGGAAGTGGTTGGAGACGTGGTTCCAAATGGATTGGGATCATTGGACCACATTGGAAGTTCCATTTGAAGCTCCAACGGACAATAATGGAAAACGCCTTCGACCTCGGTATTGGACCAAGGAACAAACGGAGGAAGCAGAGGCGGATAAGGAGCTAACTAGAGTTATATTAAATTTACTACCTTCATATATTGTGTCCAATGTAGGAGAATACAAAAATACATATGAGCTATGGAGAAAGGTGATAGCTCTACATGAAAAGTCGACACAAGGACAAGGAGAAGAGGAGCTCAAGGAAAAGGGGTCATCGGTCCAAGAAAAGGAAAAGGATCAATCGGAAGATGAGTCAAGTTCAACATCCGAAGAGGAGGAAAAAGTGGAATCGTCCACATCCTCAAGTAAGGAAGAAGTAGAAGAAGTCTCCACTTCAAGGATTGAGGGGGAGGAAAGATCATCCTCAATACCGGAGCAAGAAGAAGCTTCTACCTCCGTCAAAGCAAAGTCAAAGGATCATATAATTTGCTTTAGGTGCAATCAAAAGAGACACTACAAAGACAAGTGTCCATTGGGCAAGAAAAAGGAGGTAAATCCTAAACTCAATTCAAATAATTTGAAAACTAACATGAGTTGTAGGGATGGAGCAAAGAAGGACAAAAGCATATAAGGTGCTTCATATGTGGTGAGCTAGGACACTACCACACCAAATGCTCAAGAAAAGAAGAATTCAAGAAATTAAAGCATTTGAGAAAATGGAAAAAGAAGGAGAAGAAGAAAAACTCACATCAAGAGGGAGCTACAAGGGTAAGGAGGTAATCCCTAACTTTAGAGTTAATTCAAATTTCCCATGCATGATAGAAATAATGTCAATTATTTACCCATGCATAACTTCAGATTTAAATATCATAATAGGAGTAGGGGTAATATTATAGGTCAAAACCCTAGGAAGATCAAGCATCATGATAAATCCAAGACCATTAGACCTAAGGACCAAGGCAAGAAGGGGAGACACATGCCTAGGATGGGTAGGTCTAGGAATGTCCAAGGTGGACATGTTAATTCTAGGTTTAAGAACCTGGAAAGGGAAAATCAAGCTTTAAGGGTAAAATTTGAGAAATTAGAAAAAACCCTAGATAGATTCACTATTGAATCTAAGGGTTTAGGTATGATGTTGGGTAGTCAAAAACCCAACAATGATAGATCGGGATTAGGATACCGATCTAAGTTCTCCGATGCCAATGAAAAGAAATATGCTAGGGTAGCATATAACTACGACAAGGAGAGGAAATCCAAAAATGACAAGGGGGTGTCATTTAAAAGCAAGAAGAAAGTCTTAACTAAGGACAAGGGGTCCAAGGTTAAGAATGTTAGGGTTGTAGACCAAGAGTCACCGGAGGTACATCGGTGTGGTCTAGTGTTTGTTGAGTCACCTAGGGAGGTGGCTAAGGCTAAGAGCTCAAGGGGGAGCTCTAGAAGCCAAGGTGGGACCCATGGTTTATGGATCCCGGGAGGATTCCTCTCGGAAGTCTAGATGGGTCATGAAGTGTACCAAGGGAGTTGGAGACAGACTTGAGTCCCAATTCGTGGGTTTTGGTACATTGGATTTGTGTATCATGCATGGAAATATGACATTGGGGTCATAGTGCATGAAAATTGGTCAAAACTAGGACTTTAGGTCAATGTCCAATTGAACCATTTAGCTAGTTTTAGATTTTGGTGTCAATCTTGGGAATGGTAATAGATATATATTTGGATGTATTTTTCCCAAGTAGATATGGGTACCACAAACCTCTCCACAAAATTTGGGAATTTTTTGGAGATTTGTGAAATTTCTGGTGCATTTCTGAAATTGGGTTAGAAATGTTGAAAATGGGGTTTTTAGGGTGTCTGTCGACTGGGACAGTGGGCAGTCGACTGGTAGAGGCTGAAAGTGGTGTTTCAGTAGTCAAAAGGTGTCTAAATGATGTCAAACAAGTGTGTAATCTTATGGGAGTTAGTACACTGTGTTTATGTTCATTAGAGGTTAAAAGATCCAATGAAAGAGAAATTGTTGGAGTCTTTTTGATGTATGACAAAGGGGGAGAAGTGTTGGGTTTAAGTGGGAAACCAAACACGTCTTTGCAAGAAATCCTAGGTCTCGGGGGAGGTTAGGTAAGGGGGAGCATTGTTGCTCATTTGGTGGCGTAAGGGGAACCTTGGAGAGGTTCTTAAAAAGCCTTTGTAAGTCCAATGTAGTCGGAGTCTTTGAGAGGTTTTAAAAATCCCGTTTTGGTAAAATTCCTAAACTCTTGGGGAGGTTAGGTGTGGGGATGCCTTATGATAGGATCCATGCATGTTTGCATTGCATTGGCGATGTAAGTCCAAGGTGGAGCCTTGACAACGTAAGTCCAAATGATTATTAGCTTTGTTATTGCTATTTGTTTCCCCTAACTTAAACGTATTGCCAAACATCAAAAAAGGAGAGATTGTTGGGGCAATCTGTGGTCCGAAGTGACCATGTGTTTTGATATTTGTTAGGTTTACCCTTGTATTTGATATGTGCATTGGAGTGTACAGGTTTGCAGGATACACATTGACTCAGTTGGACGACTTCGGGTACGGTGAAGGATGACATGGAGGCAAGGCGTGGGCTTGTGTGCGTATCCGAGGGATCATGGACAAAGCAGGGACGATAAGCCGAGGGAAGCGAACTTCGAGGAGTACGTGAAGGATGACATGAAGGCAAGCCGAGGGCTTGTGTGCGCATCTGAGGGATGTCACCAAAGTTGAAGAGGGCTTGAAGGCAACAGATCGAGGCTGCCGGAGCAGGAACGATGAGCCGAGAGGCACAGACTTCGAGGCATGTGTGAAGGATGGCATGGATGCAAGCCGAGGGCTTGTGTGCGCGTCTGAGGGACGGGAGTCGAAGACGAAGAGGGCATGAAGGCTACAGATCGAGGCTGCTGGATGGAGAGTCAGCTGAGTCGTGAGGGTTCGAGTGCTAAGGGAAATGTACTCGGGAAATCCTAAGGTTCGAGTGCTGAGAGAAATGTACTCGGGAAGGGGAAACCATAGGTGTAGAAGTAGACCAGTCGACTGGTGTCTGGGCAGTCGACTGGTATATATCACAGAAAGATCAGTCGACTGCTAATGGGGCAGTCGACTGCTAATGGGGCAGTCGACTGCTAATGGGGCAGTCGACTGGTGGTGGTTAGAAATTCGAACGTTGAGCTTGCAACAGTCAAATTTAGGTGGGACCAGTCGACTGGTAATGAACCAGTCGACTGGTAGCGGGATTCTCAGCCTTGAGCACTATTTAAAGGGGCTCAGTTTTGGCTGATAGGTTTTGACGAAATTGGCTTTGGATAAAGGCCAATTAGTATTCATTGTGCTCAGGAGTGTTGTCCGGAATATGGTGAGGTTTCTCCACCCACAAGGAGCTACATGAGCTAGCCGGAGGTCTTCCGGGAAGTCATCCACCAACGGATCGGGATCATCCACCTTACGGACAGCCATGGAGTAGGAGCGTCATCTCCAAACCATGAAAAGGTGACGTGTTAGCGTTTGTTTGATTTTGTTATTATTATTTCCGCTTGCGCACACTAACATTGTAGGAAGAACGAATCGAACGAATTGCTATTCACCCCCCCCTCTATCATACAGCAAGATCCTAACACAATGCTGCTTGAAGTTTCTGACACAGGCGCTCAAGCCTCAGTCGGGGCTCTGTGGCCACCACCTGCTTACTTTTGGAGGTGTTAGAGGAGTTGGCCGGGGAGGGGGTGATGGTCTGATCCTCTATCTCTGAAGTGGTCGTCTGTTTTGTAACACCCAAAATTTTTTAGTATTTTTCTAGAAATTTTTCTAAAATAAAAAGAAAACTAAAATTTCTTTAAAAAGTGGCAGAACAATGGTTCGAACCCGCAACCATCAAGTTCGGATTAATTTTAAAATTTCATTAGGGATAGTAATCATCTCACTAAAAGATAGAATCAATATTAGATAAGTAATAGCAAGCGTCCTTTATGGGAGATGGTTCAACTTCTACTTAGTATATATAGGATGGAAGGGAGAGAAAACCAAGGGTTTTCTCATCCTTCTTCTTCTTCCCTGTGAAAACAAAGAAAGGAGAGTTAGGGTTTCTTACTAAGAGGAAACTAGGGTTCTCTCCTAGGGCCAAGGGTTGGAAGATCGCGCAAGGAAGAAGATTCTACGCCGGGTAGTAAGTTTAGAAGCACACGGATGTAAGTAGATCACTCACCTGCAGCAAAAATAGTTCTCGAATGATTTCTAAACATGATTCTAAGTCTTTTTGGTGTTTGTGATCTTAGTATAGCAAGACCAAGGTCTTGATTTGCCCCAAAATAAGTTTTGGGTTTATGGCACGCAAGGTGTTCGATAAAAGTTCGGAGTAAGACCAAGGTCTTACTAAGTCCTAGAACGAGTTCTAGGACTAAGCTTTTATGTAAGTACAAGGCCAATGTCTTAATGTGTTTCAAAACAAGTTTTGGAACATTACTTTTAAGTGCAAAAGACATGCTAAGTTATGCATTTTAAATACAAGCATGAGTACAAGTTTAAGTATATTACTTTTTAAAGTGGCATGTACCGGGCTGAAGCCCATAGAGATCTAGGTGAGCCTAGTAGAGATGCTCTAGTAGGGTTCAGTGGCTAGCTACCCCGAAACCTATTAGGGATGCGTGCATTGGTACTATGCCGGGGTCAAAAGAAGATGTTTAATATTTTGAAGTATATGAAGTATAAGAAGATAAGTTTCAAGTTTTCCATAGCAAGTATTTATTTCAAACAAGTTAAGCATTTTCGGTTCAAGCAATGTTTTTAAATGCAAGCAATTGTTACGAATGTATTCATGAGCATTTTTCCATGTTAAAAATAGCATTTTCAGTTACACATGTTTTTTTAAAGTGAGCATGAACATGTTTTATATTGAATGTATATTTTGTGATATAGGTATCTACTTACTAAGCAATTTGCTTATAGTTTACATCCTTTTATTGCAAATAAAGATAAAGAAAGGATGTAAGGCAAGGAGGCCAAAGGATGGATGGTTGTGTTAGTGGCGGCGGAATAGTGGAATGAGATCCTTCGGGATGAGTTTGTTAATGTTCCAAGCTCTAAACAATAGAATGTTATGAGTTTTCTTGAGTTTTGTGTCATGTTAGTTATGTTTATTCTGCAAGAAGATATTAAGTTTGAAATGCATGCTAAATGGAGTATGATTGAGTCCAATTATGATGGTTGTATGATTATGAGTCTTCTATTTGTTGTGTGGTTGAAATAGGGTGTATATGTATACTTGATCAGTGTTTCTGAAATCTGAAAATTGCAATTCCAGAAGTATCAGTCAACTGGTTCAGGTATCAGTTGACTACCCTCGTGAATTCGAGGGAACAGAAACATTGGTCGAGTGATTCGCAGGTGGAGTCGACTGCACCAGTCGACCGATAGTCTCATCAGTCGACTGGTCCCCTCCCAGGTTTCGAATAGAAAGATTGGGGGAGTGAACCCAGGCTGAGTTGACTGCACTAGTCGACTGCTCAAGGTGCCAGTTGACTGGCACGGGTTGATAAGAGAAGTGAATGTGACTTCCCTCTAAGGTCAAAGTTAGTAAGAGATGGTCGTTACAGGTTTGGTATCAGAGCAAGTTCCGCCCTTCCGCCACACTGACATCAAGCATCCATCCTGCCTCCTACCAAGTAAAGTGCATATGTTTAGTTTTTCAATACATGTCTTTTATATGAATATGATGATATGACATATATTGTATGAGTATGATGATATGAGTATGATGAAAAGTAATGTCCTTATTCTCTTTATGATGTATAGTAAGAGAATGGCGAGGGGACGTCCCAGAAGGGTCCAAAACAAGGAGTAAGCTCCTAGAGGGCCAGAGGCAATAGAAACAGTACCATCACCAAATCTCTTTGAGGTGGTGGCTTAGTTGCAAAGGTAAGTAGCAGAGCAACAACAAGTTATTGCCACCATGATAGCTAACCAGCAGGCCACTCCTGTTACCCCACTAGTGGCAAATGTTACAACCCCAGTTGTGACCGAAGATCCATCAGTTACATCTGTAGTCCCAGCAAGGGGGGTAAGGTAGGAAGCATACCTCATTCAGTGGCAGAAACCGAAGCTAGAGAATTTCTCAGGCACAAGCGAACCATGGGTTGCTCAAGCATGGTTCAAAATGTTGGAGAGCAAAGTAGAGCTACTGGACTGGTCTGAGGTAGAGAAGATCAAGTACGCCTCCTTCTGCCTTACCAGAGATGCTAGAATGTGGTGGGAGAGAGTCAAGGTCAAGAGAAATGTCAGTTAGATGACATGGGCCGACTTCGAGACTGAGTTCTTTGAAGAATATTTTCACATGCGAGCAACCAACAAGAATTACGACGAATTCACGGAGTTCAGACAAGGAGACTTATCCGTGGATGAAGCAGTGAAGAAGTTTAATCGGTTAGCTCGTCTGTGCCCAGAGCTAGTTAACACGGAAAAAGAGAGAGTCAGGCTGATGTTGAAGATGTTAAGGCCTGAGATAGCGTTAAATGTGGCCAGCGGTGTTAATAGGATGCAAACCTCAGAAGAATTGATAAGTAGTGTCTTGATCACTGGGCACTATTTAAACAGTATAAAGGTCACTAGAATGCAACAGAAGCAAGTAGCAGTTCAGAAGTCTCAGGGTAACCCGCAGAACTGGAAGGGGAACCCAAATGGGAGGAAGTAGGAGGATTAGAGAACTTCTGGAAGTAACAAAGGGAGCTCATCAAGCAAGCACCCCCAAATATCCTCCTTGCCCAAAATATGGGAGGGTGCACCCAGGAGTATGTCGCCAAGGCATGAGCGGGTGCTATATCTGTAGAGTAGAAGGGCATATGGCCAAGGCTTGCCCCACCAAGGCAAACCCACCTCCACCATAGCTTATTTAGTACGGGGGGAAGCCTGCACAGTTGCACTAGATGCAGCCAGCACTGGAGGGGCCCTACAGTAGTCAAGGGAGAGTGGAAACTTCACCGGTCCCGACCAACGCCAGATTTTCACCATCACCAAGGAAGAGGTGGTAAATTCTCCTACCGTGGTCACAGGTCGAATACTCATCTTATCTCAATATGCTAGTGTATTATTCAATACTGGTGCAACGCATTCCTTTGTGTCAATACCATTCTCCAAGAAACTAGGGATTCCACCAGAAGTGCTGAATGAGGAGTTCTTAACGACCCTACCTCCGGGAGAGGTCATGGCATCTACTCAATGGCTGAGAGCTATGTCAATTCAGATTTCCAACCGAGAACTCTATGGTGATTTGGTAGTCCTTGATATGAAGGATTATGATATCATCTTAGGGATGAATTTCTTGAGCAAGTACAGTGCCTCCATTGAATGCCGCAAAAGAAGAGTAAAGTTCACACCAGAAGCAGAACTTCCATTCGAGTTTGTCGGGACCCAAAGAGAAGGACAAAAAGGTTTCTTTCTAACCTACAAGCTCACAAGATGTTAGATAATGGATGTTCTGGTTATTTAGCACATGTAGTAGATGCAAGACAAAGAGAAGAGTTAACGAAAGAAGAAGTACGGGTAGTTTGTGACTATCCGGAGGTGTTTCCTGAAGAGTTACCAGGACTGCCTCCCAATCGAGAAATTGAGTTTGAAATTGAGTTGGCTCCGGGGACCAACCCGATTTCAAAGGCACCTTATCGCATGGTGCCAACAGAATTGAAAGAGCTGCAAGAACAACTACAGGAGTTACTCGACAAGGGTTTCATCCGCCCTAATCATTTGCCCTGGGGAGCTCCCATATTGTTCGTCAAGAAGAAAGATGGATCTATGCGGATGTGCATAGATTATCGAGCCCTGAACAAGGTGACTATCAAGAATAGATATCCTTTGCCAAGGATAGATGATTTATTTGATCAGTTAAAGGGGCAACCGTATTTTCCAAGATAGACTTGCGGTCAGGTTACCATCAACTCAGAGTTAAGGAGAGTGATGTGCCAAGAACGACTTTTCGAACACGGTATGGACACTACGAGTTTGTGATCATGCCCTTTGGAGTGATGAACACCCCTGCACATTCATGGATCTAATGAATCGAGTGTTTAAGAAGTTTCTTGATAAGTTCGTCATAGTCTTCATTGATGATATCTTGGTTTATTCAAAATCTCAAGAAGAACATGACGAACATCTGAGGGTAGTATTGAAGACCCTAAAACAGCAGAAGTTATATGTCAAATTTTAAAGTGTGAATTTTGGCTTGACCAAGTAGCTTTCCTAGGCTACATCATTTCCAAGGAAGGTATTATGGTAGACCCAGCCAAGATTGAAGCAGTTAGTAACTGGGGTCGACCAAAGAATGCCAGTGAGATCAGAAGCTTTCTGGGTTTAGCAGGGTACTACAAAAGATTCGTGGAGGACTTTTCCAAGATAGCCTCTCCACTAACCGCCCTTACCAGAAAGAATAAGAAGTACGAATGGACTAAAGATTGTAAGCGAAGTTTTAGTGAGCTAAAGAAAAGATTGACAAGTGCTCTCATTCTTACAGTTCCAGAAAATGATAGAAGTTTCGACATATACAGTGATGCCTCAAAACTGGGACTTCGAGCTGTACTCATGCAAGCAGGCAAGGTCATTGCTTATGCTTCCAAGCAACTCAAGGATTATGAAAAGAACTACCCTACTCATGACCTTGAGTTAATAGCAGTAGTCTTCGCTCTTAAGATGTGGAGACATTACCTGTATGGAGTCCAGTGCAGGATTTACACAGATCACCAGAGTTTGAGGTATTTCTTCACTCAGAAGAACCTGAATATGAGACAGTGACGGTGGTTGGAGTTAGTCAAAGATTATGACTGTGAAATCCTCTACCACCCAGGAAAAGCAAATAAAGTGCTGATGCGTTAAGTAGAAAGACTTGTGCAACTTTGATGTCTCTGTCATCACTATTACCACTACTACAGAAGGAGATAGTAGATTATGGAGTCGAGATTATAGATGGGCAACTCTCAGTATTGACACTAGAGTCAACTCTGCTTGAGGATATAAAAAAAAGCAAGATCAAGATTCTGATATTCAAAAGATCAAGCAGGAGATGCAAGAAGGAAAAGTAAAGAGTTTAGAGTATCTGATAGTGGGATACTCTATTATGGTGACCGTCTATGTGTCCATAACAGTGAAGAGCTAAGAAAGAAGATTCTTGAGGAAGCCCATAGAACTCCCTATTCTATACACCCTGGTTCTACCAAAATGTATCAGGATTTGAAAAGAAAATTTTGGTGGTCTGGAATGAAAAGAGATGTAGCTAAGTATGTCAGTACCTGCTTGACATGCAAAAGAGTGAAGGCAGGACACCAGAGGCCGGGGGGAGTCCTACAGCCCCTACAGATTCCAGAATTGAAATGGGAAGACATATCCATGGACTTCATTGTTGGTCTACCAAAGACAATAAATGACTATGATGTTATCTGGGTAATTGTAGACAGATTGACCAAGTCTGCCCATTTCTTGGCAATCAAAGTGTCTTACTCAATAGAAAGACTGACCCAGTTATATGTTCAGGAAGTGATCCGACTGCACGGAGTTCCACTTCGCATTTTTGGGAATGTGTACAAATAGCACTTGGCACCAAACTAAAGTTTAGCACAGCTTTCCATCCTTAGACTGATGAGCAGACCGAAAGGGTGAATCAAGTTCTAGAAGATATGCTCAGAGCTTGTGCACTAGATTTCAAGGGCAGTTGGTGCAAGTACTTATATTTAACTGAGTTCGCCTATAATAACAGTTACCAAGCAACTATTGGTATGGCGCCTTATGAAACTCTTTATGGTAGAAGATGCAGATCTCCTATCTGTTGGTATGAAAGTAGTGAGAGGAAAGAAATGGAGTATCAGATTGATCTTATTGAGGATACCACAAAAGCTATAAAGAGCATTCGCCAGCGAATAGAAACGGCTCAGAATAAGCAGAAGAGTTATTCTGATGTGTGGCGTAGACCGCTAGAGTTCGAAGTTGGGGATACAATTTTCCTCAAAGTAGCCCCCATGAAAAGAGTAATGAGATTTGGGAAGAAAGGCAAGCCAAGTCCTCATTACATAAGACCCTACCTAGTAACGAACAGAGTTGGCAAAGTAGCTTATGAGTTAGAGCTACCTCCGGAGATGTCAGCTATTCACAATGTGTTCCATATCTCAATATTGAAGAAACATGTTCCTGATGCCAACCAAGTGATTGAGCCACAGATGGTACAAGTTCAAGAAGATCTCAGTTATGAAAGTCGACATATTTAGATAATAAATCGGACAGTTAAGAAACTGAGGGACAAGATTGGGCAGTTAAGAAACTGAGGAACAAAGAGGTACCCTTAGTGAAGGTTCTATGGCTAAATCAGAAGTTTGAGGAGGCAACTTGGGAAACAAAAGATAGAATGAGGCAAAAGTACCTGGAGCTGTTCTAAGTTTGAGGACGAACTTTTTATAAGGTAGGGAGGATTGTAACACCCGGAATTTTTAGTGTTTTTCTAGAAATTTTTCCAAAACAAAAAGAAAACTAAAAATTTCTTTATAAAGGGGTAGAGCAAAGGTTCAAACCCGCGGCCCTCGAGTTCGGATTAGTATTAAGTTTCCAGTCGGGATAGTAATCATCTCGGTAGAATATGGAACCAATATTAGATAAGTAATAGCAAGCGCCCTTTATGGGAGATGGTTCAACTTCCACTTAGTATATATAAGATGGAAGGGAGAGAAAACCAAGGATTTTCTCATCCTTCTTCTTCTTCCCTGTGAAAACTGTTGGTGCAGTCTGGCCCTGATTGTTGTTTTGGTGTTGACACCAATTTTAGTTTAGGTTGATCATGATTCTGATTATGATTAAGACCTGATCGGGGATTAGGCATAGGATGATTGAAATCCTAACCTGGAGGGTTAGGTGTTGGAAATCCCGATGAGTGAAGCCGAGTCCTGGTGAGTGAAGCCAGGTGGTGAAAAGTCCTAATTCGGAAGGTTGGGTGAAAAGTCCTAGCTTGGAGGGCTAGGTGTGGAAAAGGTCTAACTCGGAAGGGTTGGGTGAAAAGTCCTAGCTTGGAGGGCTAGGTGAAAAGTCCTAACCTGGAGGGTTAGGTGAAAAGTCCCAACTTGGAGGGTTAGATGGAAAAATCCTAGCTTGGAAGGCTAGGTCTGCGTCCCTGGATCGGTCTGGTGACCGATCAGGGAGGTTGGCATGTTGCTCCTTAGTGGATCGGTCTGGTGACCGATCCAGCGATGTCTGATCGGTCTGGTGACCGATCAGGGAGTAGGTTGTTGCCTTGTTGCTTGGCTCCTGATCGGTCCGGTGACCGATCAGGCAGCAGGCAGCTTCCTCACTGCCTTGCTCCTGATCGGTCTGGTGACCAATCAGGGAGCGAACAGTGAGTTGAGTTCCCCCACGGATCAGCTCCTGAACGGTCCGGTGACCGATCAAAGACTTAGGATTTGATTTCCGGGATTACTGTTCATCAGACCTGATCGGTCTGAGTGACCGATCAGGCTTCACTCTAATCGGTCCGGTGACCGATCAGGCTTGTGTTGCCGCGAGAGCTGGGAGTCCCAGCAAAGTCGTGGATCGGTCTGGTGACCGACCCACGAGCCCTGGATCGGTCCGGTGACCAATCACTTTAATTCAAATTACATTGTCAGACGCTCTGATCGCGTCTGAGCATATCTGATACACTGCGCCTGATCTCTGATCCTTGATTTCTTGCTTGATATGCTGCTCTAACCCACTGATTAAGCTGTAGGTGATAGGGAAGGATTCAAACACTCAAGGAGGGTCAATGGTGGTCTTTCCTTGGAGCAGGTTTGTCTGTTTTCCATCCCAGGTTGCAACGGGCACTAGCGCTGGCTGGAGCTGCTGTCTGGGGCTGGTCTGAGGGAAGCTCAGAAGGTCCAGAAGGGCTCAGTGGTGGCTGGTGGTTGCAGGAGAGCAGCTGGAGGCTGCTATGGGATGGTGACCTGGAGCTGTGTGGAGAAGACTTAAGCGCCGGTTGCGAGAAGTCTTTAACAAACTCTGCTAATCAGTATTGCTGTGAAGTTTGTGCTTACTACGTGCTAGTGTTCTTGCTGTTCCATCATTCCTGAGCAAGCCGCTGAGATCTGAGAAGCGACCACCCCTTGCTTGAGCACTTGGAGGAAGGAACAGGAGGCTTGAAGTCCAACAGCGAGAAGACACGGAGAAAAGGATTCTTGCGTGAGATCGTCGCTGGGTGGAGCTTGGAGTAGCCTGCTGTGTTCTTGTCTTTGTTAAGTGCTAAGTAAGATCTTCCTTGTGTTTCATTGTGCTTAAAACTATATCCTTGATTGAAACGCTGTGGAGAGGTTTCTCCACCGAGAAGGAGGTTGTTTTCTATCCGATGTTAACCGGGGCTTGATCTGCCGACGATCAAGGGATCGCCCACCTTAAGGGCACGCCAAGGAGTAGGGGCAAGTTATCCCCGAACCTTGTAAACCCTCCTTGTTAGCAATCTTGCTAGTGGTGTTAGTTTGTTTTGTTTCCTGTTTTTTTTCTGCATACTCTGTTTTCATACTTCCGCTGTGCTACTAACAAAGTGAAGTGCAGAAATTCAATAAGTGTTTAAAGTCTAAGTGATTGGCTATATTCACCCCCCCCCTCTCTAGCCATCCGGGTTCCAACAAGTGGTATCAGAGCTTGGGGCTCTGTTTTTTTTTACGGATTAACAACCGAGAGCTACACCCATGGCGTTGAGAGAAGGCTTTTCCACCACCCGACCTCCATTCTTCGATGGCGCAGATTTCCAATATTGGAGATCGAAGATGGAATATTACTTGAAGATGGATATCAACACTTGGTTCGCGGTGAAGGAGGGCTTCATCCCTCCAAAGGATGATGAAGGCAAAGAACATGAGTCTTCGCGGTGGACGGCTGAACAAACTCGGAAGAGTGAAGCCGACGCAAAGGCGGTTGTCACTCTACAATGCGGCATGAACAAAGATCAACTCATCAAGGTTGGTCCTTTCACAAGTGCAAAGGACTTATGGAACAAGCTCATCGAACTCCACGAGGGCACCCGAGATTCAAGAATCGCCAAGAGGGATTTGTTCCTCAACCAATTACAAAACCTTTCCATGAAGGAAAATGAATCGGTAAGTGAGCTACATAGCCGGTTCAAGGAAGTCCTCAATGGGCTTCATTCGATTGATGAAAAGGTCGAGAATCGCGACCTTGTGAGGTATGTACTAAAAGCATTTCCAAGGAATGCTTTGTGGTCATCCATGGTGGATGCCTACAAAGTCTCCAAGGATTTATTCATTGTTAAGTTAGATGATTTGTTTTGTGAAATGGAATTGTATGAAATGGCTAACAAAGGCCCCAAGGAGAAGGGGATTGCCTTAGTTGCAGGGGACCGATCCAATAAGAAGAAGAAGGAGAAGAAGAAGGAGAAGGAAGTCTCTTCATCTTCATCCTCTTCCGAATCCGAGTCCGATTCCGAGGAAGATGGCAGCGGCTCCTCATCCTCCGAGATGGTGAATTTTGTGAGAAGGATGATGAGAAGGGGTCGACGCTTCAAGGGTAAAGGTAATCCTAGTGAAGCTAAACTTGATAAGACTAATGCTTCTTGCTATGAGTGTGGTAGGAAAGGGCATTTCAAGAATGAATGCCCGAAGCTAAAGACGAAGGAGGAGAAATCCAAAAAGAAAGAAGAAAAATCCAAGAAGAAGAAGAAGGCCTTGAAGGCTACTTGGGATGAATCCTCTTCAAGCTCATCCGATGAAGAGAAGGAGGAGAAGAGCACAAGGCAAGTGGCACTCATGGCTCTTGGAGAGGAAAGCAGTGATGAATCTGTTGGTGCAAGTTGCATCAATGATATTCCTCTTTAAGTGTTTTAATGTTTGACAATACACTTAAGTCAGTATACAATGAATAGACAAAGGGGAGAAAAAGTAAAGTAACCAAAGTTGAGGAAAAGTCCTAGTTAATCTAGGCATCGAAACCTAAAGACCTAGCGAAGGGCTGCTAGGCACCTAGCGAAGGGCTGCTAGGTATCATAACCTAAAGACCTAGCGAAGGGCTGCTAGGCACCTAGCGAAGGGCTGCTAGGTATCATAACCTAAAGACCTAGCGACGGGCTGCTAGGCACCTAGCGAAGGGCTGCTAGGTATCGTAACCTAAAGACCTAGCGAAGGGCTGCTAGGTATCATAACCTAAAGACCTAGCGACGGGCTGCTAGGCACCTAGCGAAGGGCTGCTAGGTATCGTAACCTAAGACCTAGCGAAGGGCTGCTAGGCACCTAGCGAAGGGCTGCTAGGGAATGAAGACCTGGCGAAGGACTGCTAGGCACCTGGCGAAGGATTGCTAGGTAATGAGTCTTGGTCCAAGGGACTGAGCAACTTAGCTGAGCGATGACTAAGGACAGGAGTAGAGACGGGTCGGGGTACGGGCTTCTCGAGATCCGGAGTAATCGAAGGCTAAGCAAAAGTCCATCCGAAGGACTGGGTGGCAACCATCTCCTGAAAGGAGTAGGTGAAGGGCGAGTTCTCGGGGATAGGAACTCGTGCCGGTTCGACCTAGGGTTTCGTGCAAACCCGAAGTCCGAACCAAGTCCTTAAGGCTAACATTATATGTATCTATGCTTTGTGTTTGTGTATCTTGCAGGTATCAAGAACCGGAGGCAAAGCAGGGTAAAAATCATGGTTGGCAGGCCTTAAGGGGGGTGCCCCCAGCAAGGGGGGCACCCCCATGCAACCAGGGCACCCCCAGGTAGTACTAAAGAGGCAGAAAAGGTGATGCAGTCAAAACAAGTGTCAACCGGGGCGCCCGGAGCGTCCGGGGCGCCCGGATTAGTAGTTGTTTTGCTGTTTCGAAGCCAGAACACAGGATAAGGCTCCACGGGGGCGCCCGGAGCATCCGGGGTGCCCTGGTCAATGTTCTTATCACCCGCGGCGAGGTAGGCGCAAGGATAAGAGTTGACCGAGTCTTCCGGGGCGCCCCCAGCGTCCGGGGCACCCCCAGGAGGCCTATATAAGGGGCTTCGACCCCTCTGCTTCAGACACGACTTCCAAGTACTGTTCTGATCATTTCGACCGACGACAACGCGCTAGAAACGAGGCTCTACGACCGGGAGGCTCCAGGAGGAGGTGCGCGGCACTTCGGAGGTCCAGATTGGCCGAGCTTCATCCTTGTCTTGTTGGTTTGCATTTTGTTAATTACCGTACTTAATTTTTCTATATTATTGCGTGTAATTGTACACTGTAAGACGGGTTTTCTCCGCCTCTGAAATTCCGGAAAGGAGACCAATAGTGGACTCACGCCGAGTACATAGGCCTTGGACGTACTGACCCTGGGGGGTTGGGAACCAAGTAAATAATCCCGCTGTGTCACTGTATTATTGTTTTCTTCGTTCTGTGTGTTTTCCGCTGCTACTAACTCTGAATCTAGAACGAAGATCCGAAAGTTTCTCCGAAAGATTTTAACGGTCGATATTCACCCCCCCTCTATCGACGGCACCGGTCCTACAATTGGTATCAGAGCCGAGCCGCTCTTCACCGGACTAACCGCCGACGGAGCAAAGACGCCAGGAGTTGAGGGGGAGCCCAGGGGTGAATCAGGTACATTATTTTTAATGTCTAATTTTAAATTGCATATTATTTGTTTCACGTGCAGGGAGAGAGGGCACTACAAAAATCAGTGCCCTACTCGTAAGAGTCGGTCTACATCACCGGCGGCACAGGGGGTACCAGCGCCAGAAGTCCGGAAAAACAAAAATCACATCAGATGTTTCAAATGCGAGAAATACGGGCACTACAAAAATAAGTGTCCGGCGAAGGTACGTAAGATTTACATTCCAAAAGTCTTACAATTTCCTGCACTGTCTTTAGATAATTCAGTTAATTTTTCTGAAAAATTAAATTACTGCATTGTAGATTAAATATTTTGCATGAAAAATTAGAAAATACGGATATGATTAAAATATCCAAAATTAACTATTTAATTATTAATACCAATTCAATAATTGCTAAAATTAATTCCGATATTAAATCTAAAATAAACTCTGATAATTCTACAGATGATGATACAATTAATTCTAGTTTTAAATATGAAATTAATCCCGAATTCGAATTCGAAAATCCTATGGATAAATTCAAATTCAAATTTGAAAATCCTAAGGATAAATCTGATTCAAAAATCTTAAGGATAATTCTAAATCTGAAAATTCTTTAGATAATTACAGATTCAAATTTGAAAATCCATTGTACAAATCTGAATTTGAATCTGAAAATCTTAAAGATAATCGAGAAATTAATTCTAAGGATAATCTAGAGATTAATTCTGAATGTCTGGAAAATATTGAAAATATATCTGAGGATAATTCCAAGGATAATGAAGATAATTTTCTTCTAGATAATAATTTAATTATAGATAATATTGAAGATTATTATAAAACATTAATTAGTGGCCCAATTTACTCCACTTACTGTGAGAATATTGAAAAATCTAATCTTGAGGAGGAGATAGAATTTTCTAAGATAAAGGTCATAATCAATAAAAATTACAAAAATTCAAATAAATCAAAATTATTAGAAAAACTTGAAAAGAAAGATAAAGATGAAGAAGAAATTTTTGAAATAATGAAAATGATGAATTTAAACCCACAATTATTAATTAATCATTATAACCTAAAAAAAATTCAAATTAAATTAAATTAAATCCTAATTCGAAATTAAATTAATTTCAAATTAAAACTTAAATTAATTTCAAATTAAATCTTAATTAATTTCAAATTAAATCTTAAATTAATTTTAAATTAAATATTAATTAAATTCAAATTAAATCTTAATTAAATTCAAATTAAATATTAATTAAATTCAAATTAAATTCAAATTAAATATTAATTAAATTCAAATTAAATCTTAATTAAATTTAATTAAATATTAATTAAATTCAAATTAAATTCAAATTAAATATTAATTAAATTCAAATTAAATATATTAATAAATTAAATATTAATTAAATTCAAATTAAATATTAATTAAATTCAAATTAAATCTTAATAAATTCAAATTAAATATTAATTAAATTCAAATTAAATTTTAATTAAATTCAAATTAAATATTAATTAAATTCAAAATAAATTGAAATTAAATATTAATTAAATTCAAATTAAATCTTAATTAAATTCAAATTAAATATTAATTAAATTCAAATTAAATCTTAATTAAATTCAAATTAAATATTAATTAAATTCAAATTAAATCTTAATTAAATTCAAATTAAATATTAATTAAATTCAAATTAAATTCAAATTAAATATTAATTAAATTCAAATTAAATCTTAATAAAATTCAAATTAAATTCAAATTAAATGTTAATTAAATTCAAATTAAATATTAATTAAATTCAAATTAAATCTTAATTAAATCCTAATTAAATTTAAACTAAATCTTAATTAAATTCGAATTAATTCAAATAATTCAATTAAGTTCAATTAAATTCGAATTAATTCAAATAATTCAATTAAATTCGAATTAATTCAAATAATTCAATTAAATTCAAATTAAACCTAAATTAAATCTTAATTAAATCAATTTAATTCAAAGTAAAATTAAGTTGAATCCAAATTAAAACTTCACTTAATTTAAGTTTAATAATAATCAATTAATTTCTAATTAATTCAACCTCAATTAATTCGTAATTAACCTGAATCCAACTAAAATCTTAAATAACTTAAACTCAAACTAAAACAAAATTTTACCCAAAGTGTAACAATTAAAATTAATAACATTAAATATGTCAAAGTGGGTTGACATATTCGCGGGTTCACTCGACATGTATCAAATCGGGAATTTGATACATTTTAGAAACTTAAATAAAATTATTTGACTTGTTTGACTCATGCATAACTGCCATGACATGCATTTGCTATTCTTTTAAAATATATGACATGTCATGCATATTTAAATTTTATGCATATATTAGAACGGCTATAGGAAAAGAATAATTGAAACTTGATCAACCTAGTATTGGGTGGCGGTGAGATGATAGTACGTTAGGGAAGCCAATTCTAATAAGATCAAGTTCACTTGGTCTCTTTAGACTGGTGAAACTAGCCGAAGCTACCGATCCAAAACCCAAACTAGTTAGACCAGAACTTTTTCAAAGATTAATGTTGAAAATGAAACTTCATTAAACGGCTTTGTCAAGGAAAGGGTGGATGATCCCATAAGGCTACGGCCAAAGAAGGCCTAGTGCCTCGCCAAGACCTGGAAGCCAATTTTTGAATTTCAAATTCAAATTATTCTTTGTTAAATTCAAATCTAACACAAGCTTCAATTAAATCTTAGAATTAATAAATTAAGAAAAATGAATCAAGCATCTCACAATACATCTATAAGGCAACCATGCTTGTTGTATTGATACATCTAAAATGGGTGAGATGTTAAGGACTAATGAATTGAAAAATATTTTTCAAAATTGTTTCTCAAAATTATTAGAATATTTTCATAAAAATATATTTTCAAAATAGTGCTTCAACATAATAATGTTTTTATGGAATTCATGCTTGTCTGATTGATTATATATATTATACATTTTTTCAAAAATATATCTTTTCAAAAATTTGTTTGACTCACTCAATTAGACACAAGCCTCTTAGGACAACACTAAAGTTCCTTAAGGCACTTAGATAGAGTCAAACGGTATCGGGTACAGGGGGAGTACTTTTCATTCAAAAATTTGCACTTTAAAAAATTACTATTATTTGAAAATACTTTTCGAAAATTAAGCTTTAAATCGTTATCAAATGTGTTTTTCGAAAAAAAGGAGATTTATGTTGTAAAATTACCTGTCTTGTTTGATTTTGATAAACCCTAAAGACACAGAGGAAAGTCCACTTCATAATCTACATGGACTCCTAGGACGTGTCAGATTTAGGGGGAGTCTAAATCAAACTTCTGAAACAATTTTGTTAAATTAATTGTTAAATAATTCCTTAATTTGAATCAACCCTTAAGACTTAGAGGAAGAGTACTTGTGGTCAACAAGCTTCCCAGGACTAGGTCAAGATTAGGGGGAGATCAAATTAAAAGAATTATTAAATATATCAAATGTTTTCATGCGCGGTATTTTCAAATCCTGTTGAAAACATAAGTATTCTTTCAAAATAGTATCAATTTTCAAAAAAAAATACTATTATTTTCAAAAATTCATCTATTTTTTTAAATAATATCTTGAGTTTGGAAAATCTTCCAGGACACTTAGGAAAATGTCCTTGTAGTCAACAAGGTTTCCTATGATTGTGTCAGACTGGAAGATAAACCAAATCAAGTAATATCACTTTAGAATCTTTATATTTTTCAAAATTAACTTACATCCTATTATTCTGTGACTTATGAAATTTTTTATATAATATTTACTTGGGTTGGAAAACTTCCAGGACACTTAGGAAAATATCCTTGTAGTCAACAAGGGTTCCCAGGATAGTGTCAGACTGGAAAATTAACCAAATAAAGTCAAATATTATGTTTTCAAAAGTACTTATGTCTTTCAAAGCCAAATATTATTTCAAAAGTACTATCATTTTTTTTCAAAATTCTACTAATATTTACTTGACCTTGAAAAATATTATGTTTCATAAAACACTTATTTTCAAAAAACAGTTAGTATTTGCAAAATAGGCATAACATTTATATTTTCTAAAATAACATTCTTTCAAAAGAATATAGTACTTAATTATTCAAAATAACATTCTTTCCAAAAGTACTTAATTATTCAAAAATTCAATATATTTTCAAAGGTACTTATATTTTCAAAAATTACATAATTTTTTTTGCAATATATTGCGTTCAAAAATTTTGCACTAAGTATTTTCAAAAAGAACCAAAGTTTTTAATGTTGGTGCAAGTATTTTATTTTTGATGTATGACAAAGGGGGAGAGATGTGTGCATAAGTTAGAAAAAATTTTCCCCGAAGATCAAAAATGTAGTTTCAAAACTTATATCAGTTTTTTTTCATTTTTACCCCAAGGATGGTAAGTTAGCCCCTTAAACCAATCTAACTTAGGTTATTGTCAAACATCAAAAAGGGGGAGATTGTTGGTGCAAGTTGCATCAATGATATTCCTCTTTAAGTGTTTTAATGTTTGACAATACACTTAAGTCAGTATACAATGAATAGACAAAGGGGAGAAAAAGTAAAGTAACCAAAGCTGAGGAAAAGTCCTAGTTAATCTAGGCATCGAAACCTAAAGACCTAGCGAAGGGCTGCTAGGCACCTAGCGAAGGGCTGCTAGGTATCATAACCTAAAGACCTAGCGAAGGGCTGCTAGGCACCTAGCGAAGGGCTGCTAGGTATCATAACCTAAAGACCTAGCGACGGGCTGCTAGGCACCTAGCGAAGGGCTGCTAGGTATCGTAACCTAAAGACCTAGCGAAGGGCTGCTAGGCACCTAGCGAAGGGCTGCTAGGTATCATAACCTAAAGACCTAGCGACGGGCTGCTAGGCACCTAGCGAAGGGCTGCTAGGTATCGTAACCTAAGACCTAGCGAAGGGCTGCTAGGCACCTAGCGAAGGGCTGCTAGGGAATGAAGACCTGGCGAAGGACTGCTAGGCACCTGGCGAAGGATTGCTAGGTAATGAGTCTTGGTCCAAGGGACTGAGCAACTTAGCTGAGCGATGACTAAGGACAGGAGTAGAGACGGGTCGGGGTACGGGCGTCTCGAGATCCGGAGTAATCGAAGGCTAAGCAAAAGTCCATCCGAAGGACTGGGTGGCAACCATCTCCTGAAAGGAGTAGGTGAAGGGCGAGTTCTCGGGGATAGGAACTCGTGCCGGTTCGACCTAGGGTTTCGTGCAAACCCGAAGTCCGAACCAAGTTCTTAAGGCTAACATTATATGTATCTATGCTTTGTGTTTGTGTATCTTGCAGGTATCAAGAACCGGAGGCAAAGCAGGGTAAAAATCATGGTTGGCAGGCCTTAAGGGGGGCGCCCCCAGCAAGGGGGGGGGCGCCCCAGCAAGGGGGCTCCCCCAGGTAGTACTAAAGTGGTAGAAAAGGTGATGCAGTCAAAACAAGTGTCAACCGGGGCGCCCGGAGCGTCCGGGGCGCCCGGATTAGTAGCTGTTTTGCTGTTTCGAAGCCAGAACACAGGATAAGGCTCCACGGGGGCGCCCGGAGCATCCGGGGCACCCTGGTCAATGTTCTTATCACCCGCGGCGAGGTAGGCGCAAGGATAAGAGTTGACCGAGTCTTCCGGGGCGCCCCCAGCGTCCGGGGCGCCCCTAGGAGGCCTATATAAGGGGCTTCGACCCCTCTGCTTCAGACACGACTTCCAAGTACTGTTCTGATCATTCCGACCAACGACAACGCACTAGAAACGAGGCTCTATGATCGGGAGGCTCCAGGAGGAGGTGCGCGGCACTTCGGAGGTCCAGATTGGCCGAGCTTCATCCTTGTCTTGTTGGTTTGCATTTTGTTAATTACCGTACTTAATTTTTCTATATTATTGCATGTAATTGTACACTGTAAGACGGATTTTCTCCGTCTCCGGAAATTCCTGAAAGGAGACCAATAGTGGACTCACGCCAAGTACATAGGCCTTGGACGTACTGACCCTGGGGGGTTGGGAACCAAGTAAATAATCCCGCTGTGTCACTGTATTATTGTTTTCTTCGTTCTGTGTGTTTTCGCTGCTACTAACTCTGAATCTAGAACGAAGATCCGAAAGTTTCTCTGAAAGATTTTAACGGTCGATATTCACCCCCCCCCTCTATCGACGGCACCGGTCCTACAGAATCATCCAACTCCTCAAACGCGGCTTCATCATCTTCGGATGATGAAGAGGTAACTTCTCCCGAACTTGAAAAGTGTTATAGAGCAATTGCATGTTTAACCAATATGTTAAAGATGTCAAAAAATAAGGTTAAAGCATTGCAATTAGAAATTGATCAATTGAAATTATCTAGGGATGATAACATTGATGATTTGCATGTTGAAATGTTACAGGATGAGATCAAATCATTAACACTTGAGATTGACCAATTGAAATCCTCTAGGGTTGAGGATATAGATGATTTGCACGATGAATTGCTAGTAGAAGAAAACAAATCATTAAAGAGTGAAGTTGAGAGACTCAAGAATATTCTTGAGAAGTTCTCAACTAGCTCTAAGACCCTAGACATGATCTTGAATGCCCAAAGGGCAGTCTACAATAGGGTCGGTATTGGTTACCGACCCAAAGAACCTTCATTCGTGTCTTTGATGTCTAGGACTGATATGAGACAATCTAAGACACCTAGAGTCCAAAAGAAAGTTGTCAAGGCATGGGTGCCTAAGTCTTGTTTAGTTGATGCTTTAGGTCCCAAGGTTTGGGTACCTAAAACTTTTATTTTTCGAATTGTGTAGGTTATGATTGAGGGGGAGCATCTATCAACTTGGTTCGTTGATAGTGGATGCTCCAACACATGACCGGGGATAGATCATTGTTTACCACACTTCACAAGAAAAGTAGAGGTAATGTTTCATTTGGTAACAATGGTAGTCTTAAGGTCATAGGAATAGGAGACATTCAAATATCCGAATGTCTTAGAATTTCAAATGTCCTTCTAGTTAGGGGATGACTTTTAATCTCCTAAGTGTCAGTCAATTGTGTGACACGGGTTACACAATTGATTTTCAACCAAGTCAATGTCTAGTTAGACAACATGACACCTTGGACACGGTACTAGTAGGAGCAAGAGTAGACAATATCTATCAAGTTTCATTTAAAAGTGCTACTAATGTTTCTGCTAAGTGTTTCATGTCAAAAGAAGAGGAGTCCACCCTTTGGCACCGAAGGCTAGCACATGTGAACATGAAGAACATCCGGAAGTTGGCCAACAAGGGATTAGTTCGTGGCTTACCAAACATCAAGTATGAAAAGGACAAACTTTATGATGCATGTCAAATGGGTAAGCAAACAAAATCTGCACATAAAGGTAAAAGCGCTGTAAGTACATCTACTGCTTTAGATTTACTTCACATGGATCTATTTGATTGTAGTACTATCATATCATTGAATGGAAGTAGATATTGCTTTGTTATCATTGATGATTTTACTAGATATACATGGACTTACTTTTTAAAATATAAGGACCAAACCTTAGATGTTTTCATTTCTTTTTGTAGAAGAGTTGAAAATGAAAAATCATCAACAATTAAGATAATTAGAAGTGATCATGGAGGTGAATTTCAAAACCAACAATTTTTAGAATTTTGTCAAGATAGAGGGTATAGGCATGAGTTCTCCACTCCTAGAACACCACAACAAAATGGTGTTGTAGAGAGGAAGAACCGTGTTCTACAAGTGGCTGCACGAAGCATGCTTAATGAGTACTCACTACCGAGTTACTTATGGGCTGAAGCTGTAAATACAGCTTGCTATGTGCAAAACCGAGTCCTCATCCATAGGTTTTTAGGAAAGACTCTTCATGAACTTTGGTTTGGAAAACCACCTACAGTTAAACACCTTAGGGTGTTTGGTTGTAAGGTATTCATTCTAAACACCAAGGACCACCTTGGAAAGTTCACGGCAAAGGCTGATGAAGGGATACTAGTCGGGTACTCCCTCGTTAGCAAAGCCTACCGAGTCTACAATAAGAAGTCTAGATTAGTTGAAGAATCTTCTGATGTTGTCTTTGAAGAAATTCCAAAAGTCAATGGACAACCAGAAGATGAGGTTCAACTCGAACTTAGAAGACTAAGCTTGAATGAAACTCCAAATGTTGTTGATGGTGATGAGTCTGATGACGGTGAGCCTAGACAACCCATAGATCAGCCGGATCCTGAGGCTGACCTTGTGTCTAGTGAACCCATACAAGAAGCACCACCAACACCAAGGCAAACTAGATTAGCCTCTAGTCATCCCCAAGATCAAATTGTTGGAGACATCCATCATGGGGTTAGAACTAGGTCATTCTTTAGGAATGAGGCTAATGAAGTTGCCTTAATTTCCGAAATTGAGCCTAGAAAAATTGATAAAGCATTAACTGATCCCGATTGGATCATTGCAATGCAAGATGAACTAGGTCAATTCGAAAGGAGTCAAGTTTGGGACTTAGTCCCTAGACCTAAGAAGACCACCATCATTGGAACCAAATAGGTCTTCAAAAACAAATTGAACCATAAGGGAGAAATCATTAGAAACAAGGCATGCTTAGTAGCCAAGGGCTACAGTCAAGTTGAAGGCCTTGATTATGATGAGACCTATGCTCCAGTGGCACGATTAGAATCCATCCGGTTGATGCTTGCATTTACAACACATCGAGGTTTCAAATTATATCAAATGGATGTCAAATCGGCCTTCCTAAATGGTTTGATTAGAGAAGAGGTCTATGTGGAACAACCTACGGGGTTTGAGAGTACCGAATTCCCAAACCACGTGTTCAAGCTCAAAAAGGCACTTTATGGCCTTAAACAAGCACCCCGAGCTTGGTACGAGCGGTTGTCGACATTCTTAATTGACAAAGGCTTTGTTAGAGGCCAAATAGACCCTACACTATTTCTACATAGAGATGGTGACAATATTTTTGTGGCCCAAGTATATGTCGATGACATAATTTGTGGCTCAAACAACAAGGGCTATTTAAATGAATTCATTGGACACATGAAAAGTGAATTTGAAATGAGTCTAGTGGGGGAGTTGACTTTCTTCCTTGGACTCGAAATCAAGTAAAATTGCGATGGTATCCATGTGCACCAATCAAAATACACACAAGAAATGCTTCGAAAATTCAATATAAGTGATTCAAAAGAGGTAACCACTCCCATGGCTACAAATACAAGATTAGATAATTATGAGAGTGGTAAACCTGTTGATTTGACTCAATATCGAAGCATGATAGGGAGTTTGCTATACCTCACAGCTAGTCGACCTGATATTCTTTTCGCTGTGGGTATGTGCGCTAGGTATCATGATTGTGCCAAGGAATCTCATCTAATCGCTGTTAAGAGAATTTTGAGATATTTGAAAGGCACAATTGGAGTCGGTCTTTGGTACCCCCGTACCGAATCATTTGATTTAATTGGCTATACCGATTCCGACTACGCTGGATGTAAGTTGGATCGGAAAAGCACAAGTGGGGGTTGCCAATTTCTGGGATCATTGTTAGTTAGTTGGTCAAGTCGGAAGCAACATTGTGTTGCTCTCTCCACAACCGAGGCAGAATATATTGCTATGGGAGGGAGTGTATCACAATTGTTGTGGATGATTCACACTCTAGAGGACTATGGATTGAGTTACAAGAGTGTGCAAGTGTTGTGTGACAACATTAGCACAATTAATCTAACCAAGAATCCAGTCCATCATTCTAGGACCAAACATATTGAAGTGCATCACCACTTCATTAGGGATCATGTTGCTAGGGAGATATTGTGCTCTCACATGTAGAGTCCAAGTCAAACCTCGCTGACATTTTCACTAAACCACTCCCCGAAAATGAGTTTAGCTTCTTAAGAAGAGAGTTGGGAATGTGTCGTGCTTCATAAATTTCAAAATGCATCCAAAACCCTTAATGATAAGTTCTAATTGTTGGGATACAATTGGGTAACTTTGGGGACATCTCACACAAACTATAAGGTTTACCAAAACGTTTTGTTTGCTAGAAATGGGGTGAGATGTTAGGATCAACTCAATTTCTCAAAATGTCATTGCATCCCTTGAGAAATTAAGTTGACGAGATAAAAATCACTTCGGTGACCAAGTATGGGGAAAACCAATGCATAACACATGTGTATTTGGCTCCATGATCATACTTGGACATTCCAATCAAGGCAACTTGATTGGAAGCATGAATTTGGTACAAAACTTGATTGAATTTGCTTGGATGATTGTTGATTGAGTTTGACTCCACTTGGGTGGAGCAAAGTGATTGTTGAACCTATAAGGACCTTTGATCCTTGTTTAGGGGTCAATTTTAGTCATGAGATCATGTCCAAGTTCGTTAAACTTCATCAGATCTCGTTAGAAAATTCTGAAAGTCTGAAACTGAATGTTTCAGATCGTATCAAGGAGTATCAGGAACCCTGATCGGTCACCGGACCGATCAGGCGTAGGACTGATCGGTCCCTGGACCGATCTGGCTCCTTTCGGTAGTGATCGGTCTACAGACTGATCAGAGGGGTCACAGAAACTTCGCGAGATTTATTAATTCTGGCCTAGCCTGGATCGATCCCCAGACCGATCTGGCACACTATTGTGATCGGTCCACAGACCGATCAGGGGGCTTCCAGGATTTCATCCGACCCTACTGTTCGCTTCCTGATCGATCAGCCGATCGATCAGGATCCTGCCTGATCGGTCACCCGACTGATCAGGACTAGGCCAGTCCAATCAGGCCAGAGTCTGATCGGTCTGGGCGCTATCAGATCGAACGGTGATCGTTCAGGTGCATTAAAGTCTGGTTGGTGGACCGATCCACCAACCGATTAACTCCTCCAAAACCACTCATTGCCGAACCCTAGCGCCGAACCTCCTCACTTGCGCCTCTTCATCCCGTGCAAGCAACTTCCTCCTCTGTGCGTGAGCCTCTCTACGGTTTCCCTTTTCCTGCGCGTGCTCTCCTGCCGTCTCCTCTGCGTAAGAGCTCCTCTCTGTCTTCGGCAAGTTTGTCTCGCTGAAGCTTTCTGCGCCGAGACCTTCTTCCGCGCGATTTCTTTCTCCAACCTTCAAGAACTTTCTCCATGGCACCTAAGTAAGTTTTTTTTGGTTAGTTCACTTTGTGAATCAGTTTATGGGTTTTGTATTTGCACTAACCATGTTTTGATGTTGTGCCGTGAACTCACATTTTGGCCGCGACCCTTCCTTGCCATGACCATTTACCTTCATTGATTAAACTCCTCTTACTTGACCAATTCTTGTGGGTTATGACTAATGTATTCCATGTCTTACCTTATGATCAATTATCGGGTCTTTGATTAAACTTGTGATCAAATGATCTATTCCATCTTATGATTATTGTTATATGATCAAATCATGATTAAATCATGTTCATGTGGTCAAATCAACCTTGCTCTACTGATTCGTGCTATTTCCATGATCTATTCAAATCTTTAGAAAATCATCAAAGGGTAAAGAACCCGCAGTGGGCAGCGCGAAGGGGAAAGCCCCTTCCTCATCTGCGCCCTCCAGAAGGCCTCAGCCTTCCTCGAGCTCTCGCTTTCCAAATGACGCCTGTGAGCAGGCTTTCCAATCAAGAACCTTCAAATTGTTACCCTGCCGATCTATAGATGTTCCTTTCCTGACTGAGTATTGTCCCTCGATCATGGAGATCGTCACTACTTACAACCTTGGCTTTCTCCTCACCCTTGAGAGGCCAATCAATCATGACCTTGTCTCCGAGTTTTACAACAACCTCCAGTCGGGTCCTCAAGGCGGCTTCGAGTTCACTACTCGAGTCGCCAAAAGGACTCTTGATTTTTCCTATGACATTCTAGCAGAGTATCTGGGTGGTAGAAGATCACCCAACCTGTATTCGATCTATCCCGAGCTTCCTGACCCTCTATTGGCCCCATTCACGGATGTTACTCCTGATGGCATATATCAGTATTTCTTTGGTCATCCCCGCCCGGCCGGTCTCGATGAGTTGGGTCCTGAGTTTCCTACCTTTGCAGCACTTCGTCTCTCTCCCACTAGTTACATCTTGTTCAAGATTATCACAAATTGTATCCTACCAATCACTTCCAAGCCCCTAACTGAGATTCGACCCTATCACTGCCTGATGCTCTACGGCATGCACGGCCGTTTGGACTTCGATATCATGGAGAGCATCTTCCAGTCCATCTAATCCTATCGCGAGCCGAGTCGCCGCACGGTCTACATGCCATTTGGTCATGTCATCACCGATTGGCTTATGTCAGTAGGTGTTGATGTCACCAAGGGCAGGACCATGCCCATGGTGAAACAAGATTGCAGACTCGGTCGGCGGGCATTTGCCAAGTCCGGTATCATCGTTAGGGAGCATGATCGGGCGTTGGTGTGGAAGGATGGTAGGGTTCTTGGTGAGCTATCGAGGGGAGGTCCACAGGTTCAGGCGCCAGCTGATGCTGCTGCTGATTACGACGATGAGCCTGAGCCAGATCTGCGCTGGCAGATTTCAGAGCTGGATCAGACCTTCCAGCATGACTTTCAGTTGCGAGAGATTTACCGCGAGGAGGTCCGCTCACAGTTCCGATCCATCGACTGCAGACTTACATCAGTAGAGTCGACTGTCTCCGAGGTTAGCACGTTGCAGCAGACCTGGTACGGTGAGTGGCGCCGACATACATTTCCTGGGGATGCCCCTTCCGGTAGTGCTGCACCTGGGTCCGTGGATGCTGATGATACGCTGGATGATCCGATGCAGGCTGACCCCCCCTCCCCCGCTGATGACTGATATATTCTGTGGTTGTTTTGGTGATTTGTCTTTCTGATCTCTTGGATTGTATGACTCTCAGGTTGTATGCCTAGTGACTTGACTTCTCTGGCCTTGTGCCATACCTGTTTGACTTCGATGCATTGATATGCATCTGTTTGGTTGTTTGGTTTGATGCACTGATATTTTGCTAAATGATGATCTTGCTAAGTGCTGCATCGGACACTTTGCATGCATATTTGCCTTATCATGCTTAGGATGTTGGCTTATATGAGTTCACATGATCACTATTTGTTTATATGCCTCATTCATGCTTATGATGCCATGTTCATATGAAACATATGCTTGATTTGTCATGCCCTATTTTTGTCATATGTGTTCATATGGTTATCAAAAATCAATCAACTTTTGTTGTTTTGGGATACCCCTAGGGTTGAGGGGGAGTATGGTTAAACTTAACAGCCCCTCTAGACCTTTTCGGTGTTCGACAAAGGGGGAGAGTGTGGTTGGGTAAGTTTAGGATTGATATGCTATAGGGGGAGGATCCTGATTCCCCTATGATTCTGGATTTGAGGAAATTGATTGAGAATCTCTAAACTTAAAATCAGGTTGTCAAACAACAAAAAGGGGGAGATTGTTGGTGCAGTCTGGCCCTGATTGTTGTTTTGGTATTGACACCGATTTTAGTTTAGGTTGATTATGATTCTGATTATGATTAAGACCTGATCGGGGATTAGGCATGGGATGATTGAAATCCTAACCTGGAGGGTTAGGTGTTGGAAATCCCGGTGAGTGAAGTCGGGTCCTAGTGAGTGAAGCCAGGTGGTGAAAAGTCCTAATTCGGAAGGTTGGGTGAAAAGTCCTAGCTTGGAGGGCTAGGTGAAAAGTCCTAACTTGGAGGGTTAGGTGAAAAGTCCCAACTGGAGGGTTAGGTGAAAAATCCTAGCTTGGAGGGCTAGGTGTGGAAAAGGTCTAACTCAGAAGGGTTGGGTGAAAAATCCTAGCTTGGAGGGCTAGGTGAAAAGTCCTAACTTGGAGGGTTAGGTGAAAAGTCCCAACTTGGAGGGCTAGATGAAAAAATCCTAGCTTGGAAGGCTAGGTCTGCGTCCCTGGATCGGTCTGGTGACCGATCAGGGAGGTTGGCACGCTGCTCCTTAGTGGATCGGTCTGGTGACCGATCCAGCGATGTCTGATCGGTCTGGTGACCAGTCAGGGAGCAGGTTGTTGCCTTGTTGCTTGGCTCCTGATCGGTCCGGTGACCGATCAGGGAGCAGGCAGCTTCCTCACTGCCTTGCTCCTGATCGGTCTGGTGACCAATCAGGGAGCGAACAGTGAGTTGAGTTCCCCCGCGGATCAGCTCCTGAACGGTCCGGTGACCGATCAAAGACTTAGGATATGATTTCCGGGATTACTGTTCATCAGACCTGATCGGTCTGAGTGACCGATCAGGCTTCACTCTGATCAGTCCGGTGACCGATCAGGCTTGTGTTGCCGCGAGAGCTGGGAGTCCCAGCAAAGTCGTGGATCGGTCTGGTGACCGACCCACGAGCCCTGGATCGGTCCGGTGACCGATCACTTTAATTCAAATTACATTGTCAGACGCTCTGATCGCGTCTGAGCATATCTGATACACTGCGCCTGATCTCTGATCCTTGATTTCTTGCTTGATATGCTGCTCTAACCCACTGATTAAGCTGCAGGTGACAGGGAAGGATTCAAACACTCAAGGAGGGTCAATGGTGGTCTTTCCTTGGAGTAGGTTTGTCTGTTTTCCATCCCAGGTTGCAACGGGCACTGGCGCTGGCTGGAGCTGCTATCTGGGGCTGGTTTGAGGGAAGCTCAGGAGGTCCAGAAGGGCTCAGTGGTGGCTGGTGGTTGAAGGAGAGCAGCTGGAGGCTGCTGTGGGATGGTGACCTGGAGCTGTGTGGAGAAGACTTAAGCACCGGTTGTGAGAAGTCTTTAACAAACTCTGCTAATCAGTATTGCTGTGAAGTTTTGTGCTTGCTGCGTGCTAGTGTTCTTGCTGTTCCATCATTCCCGAGCAAGCCGCTGAGATCTGAGAAGCGACCACCCCTTGCTTGAGCACTTGGAGGAAGGAACAAGAGGCTTGAAGTCCAACAGCGAGAAGACACGGAGAAAGGGATTCTTGCGTGAGATCGTCGCTGGGTGGAGCTTGGAGAAGCCTGCTGTGTTCTTGTCTTTGCTAAGTGCTAAGTAAGATCTGTCTTGTGTTTCATTATGCTTAAAACTATATCCTTGATTGAAACGCTGTGGAGAGGTTTCTCCACCGAGAAGGAGATTGCTTTCTATCCGGTGTTAACCGGGGCTTGATCTGCTGACGATCAAGGGATCGCCCACCTTAAGGGCACGCCAAGGAGTAGGGGCAAATTATCCCCGAACCTTGTAAACCCTCCTTGTTAGCAATCTTGCTAGTGGTGTTAGTTTGTTTTGTTTCCTATTTTTTTATGCATACTCTGTTTTCATACTTCCGCTGTGCTACTAACAAAGTGAAGTGCAGAAATTCAATAAGTGTTTAAAGTCTAAGTGATTGGCTATATTCACCCCCCCCCCTCTCTAGCCATCCGGGTTCCAACAAAAACAAAGAAAGGAGAGTTAGGGTTTCTTACCAAGAGGAAACTAGGGTTCTCTCCTAGGGCCATGGGTTGGAAGATCGCACAAGGAAGAAGATTCTACACCGGTTAGTAAGTTTAGAAGCACAAAGATGTAAGTAGATCACTCACCTGCAGTAAAAGTAGTTTTCGAATGATTTCTAAACATGATTCTCAGTCTTTTTGATGTTTGTGATCTTATTATAGCAAGACCAAGGTCTTGATTTGCCCCAAAACAAGTTTTGGAATTATGATACGCAAGGTGTTCGATAAAAGTTTGAAGTAAGACCAAGGTCTTACTAAGTCCTAGAACGAGTTCTAGGACTAAGCTTTTATGTAAATACAAGACCAAGGTCTTAATGTGTTTCAAAACAAGTTTTGGAACATTACTTTTAAGTGCAAAAGACATGCTAAGTTATGCATTTTAAATACAAGCATGAGTACAAGTTTAAGTATATTACTTTTAAAGTGGCATGTACCGGGCCGAGGCTCATAGAGATCTAGGCAAGCCTAGTAGAGACGCTCTAGTAGGGTTCAGTGGCTAGCTACCCCGAATCCTATTAGGGATATGCGCAGTGGTACTATGCCGGGGTCAAAAGAAGATGTTTAATATTTTGAAGTATATGAAGTATAAGAAGATAAGTTTCAAGTTTTCCATAGTAAGTATTTATTTTAAACAAGTTAAGCATTTTCAGTTCAAGCAAAGTTTTCAAATGCAAGCAATTGTTACAAATGTATTCATGAGCATTTTTCCATGTTAAAGAATAACATTTTCAGTTACACATGTTTTTTTAAAGTGAGCATGAGCATGTTTTATATCGAATGCATATTTTGTGAGATATGTATCTACTGATTAAGCAATTTGCTTAGAGTTTGCATCCTTTTATTGCAGATAAAGGTAAAGAAAGGATGTAAGGCAAGGAAGCCAAAGGATGGATGGTTATGTCAGTGGCGGCAGAACAGTGGAATGAGATCCTTCGGGATGAGTTTGTTAATGTTCCAAGCTCTAAACAATAGAATATTATGAGTTTTCTTGAGTTTTGTGTCATGTTAGTTATGTTTATTCCGCAAGAAGATATTAAGTTTGAAATGCATGCTAAATGGAGTATGATTGAGTCCAATTATGATGGTTGTATGATTATGAGTCTTCTATTTGTTGTGTGGTTGAAATAGGGTGTATATGTGTACTTGATCAGTGTTTCTGAAATATGAAAACTGCAGTTCCAGAGGTATCAGTCGACTGTCCTCGTGAATTCGAGGGAACAGAAATATTGGTCGAGTGATTCCCAAATGGAGTCGACTGCACCAGTCGACTGATAGTCCCATCAGTCGATTGGTCCCCTCTCAGGTTTCGAACAAAAAGATTGGGGGAGTGAACCCAGGCTGAGTCGACTGCACCAGTTGACTGCTCAAGGTGCCAGTCGACTAGCATGGGCTGATAAGAGAAGTGAATGTGACTTTCCTCTAAGGTCAAAGTTAGTAAAAGAGGGTCGTTACATATTTGAGGTGCTAGGACAGGGGCAGTGCGTCCTCCTCGTCGAGGACAAGCAAGTCCTTCTCCTCAGGAATAGAGGGGAGCTCGCGGGGTACAAAACGCCGCAACCTCCTCCTGATTATCAACCGCTTATCGAGACATTTTCTCTTTAGCTTCCCCGATGATCTAAGCATCAAGGTGTCGGCCAAGGATGCTGACTTTTCCTTATTCCCTCCCATCTCGATGAGGGTGAGGGGCAGGTTGGCTCCCTGGGCACCAGGTAGTTCTAGTGTCCCTTGGTCAGTGGGATGCTCAGTAGCTGCTGGCGCATCAATCTGTTTCGACGTCTCTTGCTCGTCGGACTACTTTATCGCCTCCTCCGTAGCCTCAGCCGAGTCAGCCAATGAGGCGGAAGGAGCCGGATGAGGGGGCAAGGTCTGTTCGTTGGCCTCATCCCATTTGATGAGCCGATTAATCGCCCAGGATAGCATGATGTCCTCTACAATGCACAAGCAACGGAAGATCAGTTAGAATTAACAGACATTTATAAAAAGATAAGCTTACCGAGGTTGGGACTTATGCTGGTGACTTTAGGGCCAAGTCCCACTCGGTACATGAGTTCGTCACTATGCACCAGACCAGGGTCGCTAAACTCCATGCCTGACAGGAGGCTCCTAGCCTGCTGGTAGCCTAGATCCCGCTGGAAGTCTCCTAGCTTTAGGGCCAAGTCCCACTCGGAACATGAGTTCGTCACTATGCACCAGACCAGGGTCGCTAAACTCCATACCTGACAGGAGGCTCCTAGCCTGCTGGTAGCCTAGATCCCGCTGGAAGTCTCCTAGCTCCGGAGGGACTAGTAGGCTCTCCCTCCAGCGAACGGGGGTTGAAGGGACGCTGGAGGAGTCGAATAAAGAAGAAGCGTTCCTTTCATCCCTTGTGGGAGGAAGGAAAACCCCATAGAAACCTATGGTTGGGGCAGGCCGTGAAGTTAAAGGCCTCCATGGACGCCATGATAGGGAGAAAGAAAAAATGAAAGAAGCGTGAGGTTAGAGGAATATTAAAGAGTTTGGAAATGATAAACGCCCCGCTCATCTAGGCGAAGGCGTTGGGGGCCATCTGATGGAGGGGAATGTCAAAATATGAGAAAATGTTCATGAAAAAAGGGGGAAGAGGGAAACGAAGCCTTAATTCTACCTGCCCTAGGAAGAAAGTGAAGAACCTTAGGGGAGGTTCTACGGGTGATTGATCCACCCTAGGGACTTCCACCTCCATTTCTTCCGGAATGTCGTAGGCCTCGTAGGCAGCTAGGAGGGTTTCTGATTTAACCCTAGAAAAAGTGGATTTATACCACTCTGGTTGGTATTCCTTCTCCGGTGTCCCTTTCCTACCTTGATCCTTCTTGCCCTCCTTACCCATGACTTCTAAGGAAGGGGGGAAAGTGAAAAAAAAACTTACGCGCAGAGGAGAAGCCTTAGGAAAAGAAGACAAGAGCAAATGAAGAACGAAGTGCACAAACTCTGCTAGGCGACGATGCCAGATGACAAACAGACATTTTCACCTCCCCTTTTTATAAGAAAAAGCCACCCTCGTGTGTACAGTGGGGGCACGACACGTGGATGGTGATGAACGCCTATCTCAAGGCGTCACCGCTTTCGAGGTTGCCGTTTGAAATGACCCTACAGTGCCTTGGAATTTTGTCACCATTAAGAGAACTCATGCGCTTTTAATGGATGATAGACAACCATCATTAATGTGCCTCGGAATTTGCAGAAGTCTATAGGACTAATTCGGAAGGATTTGTTGATGGATGCAGTCTTGCCCTGATTGTTGTTTTGGTGTTGACATCGATTTTAGTTTAGGTTGATTATGATTATGATGATTATGATTAAGTCCTGGTCGGGGATCAGACATAATATGGAAAATCCTAACCTGGAGGGTTAGGTGTTGGAAAATCCTAGTCTGGGAGGCTAGGTGTTGGAAAATCCTAACCTGGAGGGTTAGGTGTTGGAAAATCCTAATCTGGGAGACTAGGTGTTGAAAAGTCCTAGCTTGGAGGGCTAGGTATTGGAAAAGTCCTAATTCGGAAGGGTTGGGTGAAAAGTCCTAGCTTGGAAGGCTAGGTGAAAAGTCCTAACTTGGAGGGTTAGGTACAAATTCCCATCCCGGAGAATTAGGTGAAAAAGTTCTGGCTTGGAGGGTCAGGTGCCTAGCTTGGAGGGCTAGGTTGGATAATGTTCTGACTCGGAAGGGTTGGGTGAAAAGTCCTAGCTTGGAGGGCTAGGTGAAAAGTCCTAACTTGGAGGGTTAGGTGCAAATTCCCAACTTGGAGGGTTAGATGGAAAAATCCTTAGCTTGGAGGGCTAAGGTGGATGAACTCCTAGCTTGGAGGGCTAGGTTTGAGTCCTTGGATCGGTCTGGTGACCGATCAGGGACATTGGCACGCTGCTCCTTCGTGGATCAGTCTGGTGACCGATCCAGCGATGTCTGATCGGACTGGTGACCGATCAGGGAGCGCACAGTGAGGTTGGGAACCTACTGTGTGGCTCCTGATCGGTCCGGTGACCGATCAGGGAGCAGGCTGCTTCCTCGCTGCCTTGCTCCTAATCGGTCTGGTGACAGATCAGGGAGTGGGAAGTGAGTGAGTTCCCTTGCTGATCAAAGTCCTGGATCGGTCTGGTGACCGATCAAGGATCTTGGATCTGATTAAAAAATCACTGTTCATATGCCCTGATCGGTCTAGGTGACCGATCAGGCTTCACTCTGATCGGTCTGGTGACCGATCAGGCTTCATCCTGATCGGTCTGGTGACCGATCATGCCTGTGTTGCCATAAGAGCTGGGAATCCCAGCACGGCAGTAGATCGGTGTGGTGACCGATCCACAAGTCCTGGATTGGTACGGTGACCGATCACTTTAATTCAAATTGCACTGTCAGACGCGGTTAGAGCGTCTGATCATATCCGATTTGCTGCCACTTACATATGATATTTGATTTACTATGTGATACGCTGCTCTAACACCCTGATTAAGCTGCAGGTGACAGGGGAGGATTCAAACACTCAAGGAGAGGTCAAAGGAGGCTTTCCTTGGAGCAGGTTTGTCCGATTCTCCATTTCAGGTTGCAACGGCCGAGCTGTAGACTGGAGCCGAGACTGAGGCTTGGCTGAGGGGATCTCAGGAAGACCAGAGAGGGCTCAGTGGTAGCTGGCGTTGGCAGTGTGGTAGCTGGAGGCTACGGAGGATGTTGTCACCTGGTGCTGTGTGGAGGATCAAAAGCGCGGAAGTGAGCTTCGTCGAAGCAGAGTTCGAATACTGTTCTTGCCGCGCCTAGTGTTCTCCACAATCTGCTTGCTGCGTTCTTGAAGTTGTCATCATTTTGAGCAAGCTATCGAGAAACAACCAATCTTTACTTGAGCTCTTGAAGGAGAGAACAAGTAGCTTGGAGTCCGACTGTGGGAAGACACGAAGAAGAGTTCTTGCGTGAGATCGCCACTGGGTGGAGCTCAGGGAAGCTAGCTGTGTTCTTGTCCTTGCTAAGTGTTTGAGTAAGATCTTCTCGTAGTTTCTTTGTGCTTAAACTTTATCCTGATTGAAACGCTGTGGAGAGGTTTCTCCACCGAGAAGGAGGTTGCATTATATCCGGTGAAACCGGGGCTTGATCTGCCGACGATCAAGGGATCGCCCACCTTAAGGGCACGCCAAGGAGTAGGGGCAAGTTATCCCCGAACCTTGTAAACCCTCTTGTTAACGTTCTTGGCAGTTGTCTTTGTTTTGATCTTATCTCTGTTTTAGCTTACTGCACTTTCAGTTTCTTTTGTTTCTTCCGCTGCTGTGCTACTGATAAGTTAAGTGCAGGAAACTTGTTAATCGCAAGTAAAAGTGATTGGCTATATTCACCCCCCCCCTCTCTAGCCATCTCATTTCCAACTAGTGGTATCAGAGCTTGGGGCTCTGTTTACGGCTTAACATCCAAGAGTTATCAACAAGTGGCTTTGAGAGAAGGCTTCTCCACCACCCGACCTCCATTCTTTGATGGCGCGGACTTTCAGTATTGGAGATCAAAGATGGAATACTATCTGAAGATGGATATCCATACTTGGTTCGCTGTGAAGGAGGGATTCATTCCTCCTAAGGATGACGAAGGAAAAGAACTTGAGTCATGGAGGTGGACTGCCGAACAAACGCGGAAGAGTGAAGCCGACGCGAAGGCGGTTGTCACTCTACAATGTGGAATGAACAAAGATCAACTCATCAAAGTTGGTCCTTTCACAAGTGCGAAGGACTTGTGGAACAAACTCATCGAGCTTCACAAGGGCACCCGAGACTCTAGAATTGCCAAGAGGGACTTGTTCCTCAACCAACTTCAAAATCTCTCCATGAAGGAGAATGAGTCGGTAAGTGAGCTCCATAGCCGGTTCAAGGAAGTCCTAAATGGACTTCATTCAATTGATGAAAAAGTCAAGAACCGCGACCTTGTGAGGTATGTCTTGAAAGCATTTCCAAGGAATGCTTTGTGGTCATCCATGGTGGATGCCTACAAAGTATCCAAGGATTTATCTATTGTAAAGTTAGATGATTATTTTGTGAGATGGAATTGCATGAAATGGCTAACAAAGGCCCCAAGGAGAAGGGGATTGCCTTAGTTGCAGGGGATCGAACCAACAAAAAGAAGGAGAAGAAGAAGGAGAAGGAAGTTTCTTCATCTTCATCCTCTTCCGAATCCGAGTCCAATTCCGAGGAAGATGGCAGCAACTCCTCTTCATCCGAAATGGCCAATTTTGTGAGGAGGATGATGCGAAGGGATCGACGTTTCAAAAGTAGAGGTAACCCTAGTGAATCCAAACTTGATAAGACTAATGCCTCTTGCTTTGAGTGTGGTAGAAAAGGGCATTTCAAGAGTGAGTGTCCAAAACTCAAGAAGAAGGAGGAAAAATCCAAAAGAAAGGAAGAGAAATCCAAGAAGAAGAAGAAGGCTTTGAAGGCCACTTGGGATGAGTCATCCTCTAGCTCATCCGATGAAGAGAAGGAGGAGAAGAGCACAAGGCAAGTGGCACTCATGGCTCTTGGAGAGGAGAGCAGTGATGATTCTTCAAGCTCCTCAAACGCGGCTTCATCATCTTCGGATGATGAAGAGGTAACTTCTCCCAAGCTTGAAAAGTGTTATAGGGCGATTGCATTTTAACTAGTATGCTTAAAAAGTCCAAGAATAAGGTTAAGACATTGCAAGTAGAAATTGATCAATTGAAGGCTTCTAGAGATGATAACATTGATGATTTGCATGTCGAATTGCTAGAAGATGAAATCAAATCATTGAAACATGAAATTGAAAATTTGAAATCCTCTAAGGATGAGGAAGTAAATGATTTGCATGATAACTTGTTAGTAGAGGAAAACCAATCTTTGAAGAGTGAGGTTGAGAAGCTCAAGAATATTCTTGGGAAGTTCTCAACTAGCTCTAAGACCCTAGATATGATTCTAAATGCCAAAGGGCAGTCTATAATAGGGCCGGTATTGGTTACCGCCCTAAGGAACCCTCATTTGTGTCTCTCATGTCTAGGACTGACATGAGACAATCTAGGACACCCAAGACCTAAAAGAAAGTGGTCAAGGCATGGGTGCCTAAGTCATGTTTAGTTGATGCTTTAGGTCCCAAGGTTTGGGTACCTAAAACTTCTATTTTTCGAATTGTGTAGGTTATGATTGAGGGGGAGCATCTATCAACTTGGTTCGTTGATAGTGGATGCTCCAAACACATGACCGGGGATAGATCATTGTTTACCACACTTCACAAGAAAAGTAGAGGTAATGTTTCATTTGGTAACAATGGTAGTCTTAAGGTCATAGGGATAGGAGACATTCAAATATCCGAATGTCTTAGAATTTCAAATGTCCTTCTAGTCAAGGGGATGAAATTTAATCTCCTAAGTGTGAGTCAATTGTGTGACACGGGTTACACAATTGACTTCCAACCAAGTCAATGTCTAGTTAGACAACATGACACCTTGGACACGGTACTAGTAGGAGCAAGAGTAGACAATATTTATCAAGTCTCATTTAAAAGTGCTACTAATGCTTTTGCTAAGTGTTTCATGTCAAGAGAAGAAGAGTCCACTCTTTGGCACCGGAGGTTAGCACATGTCAACATGAAGAACATCCGGAAGTTGGCCAACAAGGGACTAGTCCGTGGCTTACCAAGCATCAAGTATGAAAAAGACAAATTATGTGATGCATGTCAAATGGGTAAACAAACAAAATCTGCACATAAAGGTAAAAGCGCTGTAAGTACTTCCAATGCATTAGATTTACTTCATATGGATCTATTTGATTGTAGTACCATCATATCTTTGAATGGAAGTAGGTATTGCTTTGTGATTATTGATGATTTCACTAGATATACATGGACTTACTTTTTGAAATATAAGGATCAAACCTTAGATATTTTCATTTCTTTTTGTAGAAGAGTTGAAAATGAGAAATCATTAACAATTAAGACAATTAGAAGTGATCATGGAGGTGAATTTCAAAATCAAAGGTTCTTAGAATTTTGTCAAGATAGGGTTATAGACATGAGTTCTCAACTCCTAGAACACCACAACAAAATGTTGTAGAGAGGAAGAACCGTGTACTTCAAGAGGCTGCACGAAGCATGCTTAATGAGTACTCACTCCCGAGTTACTTATGGGCTGAAGCTGTAAATACAGCTTGCTATGTGCAAAACAGAGTCCTGATTCATAGGTTTCTAGGAAAGACTCCCCATGAACTTTGGTTTGGGAAACCACCTACGGTTAAACACCTTAGGGTGTTTGGTTGTAAGGTGTTCATCCTAAACACCAAGGATCACCTTGGAAAGTTCACGGCAAAGGCTGATGAAGGGATACTAGTCGGGTACTCCCTCGTTAGCAAAGCCTACCGAGTCTACAACAAGAAGTCTAGATTAGTTGAAGAGTCTTCTGATGTGGTCTTTGAAGAAATTCCGAAATCAATTGACCAATAAGAAAATGTGGAAGGAGTTCAACTTGAACTTAGGATACTAAGTTTGAAAGAAACTCCAAGTGTTGTTGATGGTAATGAGTCTGATGACGGTGAACCTAGAAAAATCATTGATTAGCCGGATCTTGAGGCTGAACTTGTGTCTAGTGAACCCGTTCAAGAAGCACCACCAACTCCTAGGCAAACTAGATTAGCCTCTAGTCATCCCCAAGACCAAATTGTTGGAGACATCCATCATGGGGTTAGGACTAGATCATTCTTCCGGAATGAGGCTAATGAAGTTGCCCTAATTTCCGAAATTGAACCTAGAAAAATTGATGAAGCATTAAATGACCCCGATTGGATCATTGCAATGCAAGATGAACTAGGTCAATTTGAAAGGAGTCAAGTTTGGGACTTAGTCCCTAGACCCAAGAAGACCACCATCATTGGAACCAAATGGGTCTTCAAGAACAAATTGAACCATAAGGGAGAAATCATTAGAAACAAGGCACGCTTGGTAGCCAAGGGCTACAGTCAAGTTGAAGGCCTTGATTATGATGAGACCTATGCTCCCGTGACACGATTAGAGTCCATCCGATTGATGCTAGCATTTGCAACACATCGTGGCTTCAAACTATACCAAATGGACATCAAATCGGCTTTTCTAAATGGTCTGATTAGAGAAGAAGTCTACGTCGAACAACCTCCGGGGTTTGAGAGTACCGAATTCTCAAACCACGTGTTTAAGCTCAAAAAGGCACTCTATGGCCTTAAACAAGCACCCCGGGCTTGGTATGAGTGGTTGTCGACATTCTTGATTGAGAAGGGCTTCGTTAGAGGCCAAATAGACCCTACACTATTTCTACGAAGAGATGGTGACGATATATTTGTAGCCCAAATATATGTCGATGACATAATTTGTGGCTCAAACAATAAGGGTTATTTGAATGAATTTATTGGACACATGGAGAGTGAGTTTGAAATGAGTCTAGTGGGAGAGTTGACTTTCTTCCTTGGACTTGAAATCAAGCAAACTCGCGATGGTATCCATGTGCACTAATCAAAGTATACACAAGAAATGCTTCGAAAATTCAATATGAGTGATTCAAAAGAGGTAACCACTCCCATGGCTACAAACACAAGATTAGACAATGATGAGAGTGGTAAACCCGTTGATCTAATTCAATATCGAAGCATGATAGGTAGTTTGCTATACCTCACAGCCAGCCGACCAGATATACTATTTGTTGTAGGTATGTGCGCTAGGTATCAAGTCTGTGCCAAGGAATCTCACTTAATCGCTGTCAAGCGAATTTTGAGATATCTTAAAAGCACAATTGGAGTCGGTCTATGGTACCCCCGTACCGAATCATTTGATTTAATTGGCTATACGGATTCCGACTACGCGGAATGTAAGTTGGACCGGAAAAGCACAAGTGGGGGTTGCCAATTCTTAGGTTCATCCTTAGTAAGTTGGTCAAGTCGGAAGCAACATTGTGTTGCTCTCTCCACGACCGAGGCAGAATATATCGCCATGGGAGAGAGTGTATCGCAATTGTTGTGGATGATGCATACTTTAGAGGACTATGGTTTGAGTTACAAGGGTGTGCAAGTGTTGTGTGATAACATAAGCACAATTAAATTAACCAAAAATCTAGTCCATCATTCTAGGACAAAACATATTGAAGTAAGACACCACTTCATTAGGGATCATGTAGCTAGGGGGAACATCATACTCTCTCATGTAGAGTTCAAGTCAAACCTAGCTGACATTTTCACTAAACCACTTCCCGAAAATGAATTTAGTTTCCTAAAATGGGAATTGGGAATGTGTCGTGCTTCATGATTTTCAAATTGCTTTCAAAACACTTCATGAGTATTTCGAAATTGTTGGGAATCAATTGGGTAACTTTGGGGACATCTCACACAAACTATAAGGTTTACCAAAATGTTTTTGTTTGCTAGACATGGGGTGAGATGTTAGGATCAACTCAATTTCTCAAAATGTCACTGCATCCCTTGAGAAATTAAGTTGATGAGATAATAATCACGGTGGTGACCAAGTATGGGGAAAACCATTGCATAACATATGTGTATATGGCTCTATGATCATACTTGGACATTCCAATCAAGGCAACTTGATTGGAAACTTGGATTTGGAACCAACACTTGATTGAATTTGCTTGATTGATTGTTGATTGAGTTTGACTCCATTTAGATGGGTCATAGTGTTTGTTAGACCTATAAGGACTTTTGATTCTTCTTAAGGGATCAGTTCTAGTCATGAGATCATGTCCAAGTACGATAAACTTCATCAGATCTCGTTGGAAAGTTTTAGAAAATTTGAAACTAAATATTTCAGTTCGTATCAGGAACCTTGATCGGTCACCGGACCGATCAAGCATAGGGTTGATCGATCCCCAGACCGATCTGGCCCCTTCCTGTGGTGATCGGTCCACAGACCGATCAGCGAGGTGAGCAGTGACCTTCCGGAGTTTTTAATCAAGTGTACTGAGCAGCCTGGAACGGTCCCCGGACCGATCTGGCACCCTGCTGGGACCGGTCCACGGACCGATCAGGGGGTTCACAGTAAGCCGACTGAGCCTACTGATCTCTCCCTGATCAATCAGCCGAACGATCAGGAGCGCGCCTGATCGGTCATCCGACCGATCAGGCCCAAGCCAGTCCGATCAGGCTGTAGCCTGATCGGTCTGGGTGCTATCAGATCGAACGGTGATCCATTCAAACGCATTAAATTGCAGTTGGTGGACCGATCCACCAACCAAATAACTTCCCGAAACCCTTTACTTCCGAACCCTAGCGCCGAAAACCCCCCTCGTACGTGACCCTGTGTGTGCGGGAAGACCTCCTGCGTGTTCCTCTTCCTCGCGTGAGCGTGAGTGTGAAGGGTTCTCGGAGTCCTGTGCGCGTTCCTCTCTCGCAGAAACACTCTGCGACCATCTCTTGCGCCGAGAGCACCCTTCCGCGTAAGCATCCTACTGTCGATCTCCAAGAACTACTCCAATGACACCAAAGTAAGCTTTTACTTTGGTTTTTCATTCGAATCAGTCTATAATGCTTGTTTGTGAAGCTAACTATGTTTTGGCTCTTGCTCTTGCTGTATTGTTGTGACCCTTCTGTTTTTGCCGTGACCCCCTTTCTCACCATATGATCAAAATTCCTTTTGATTTAACGTCTAACCTCTGATTGGGTATCATCTTATGTGATCAACTCTTGTATTCATGCCCAAAATTGATTAAAAATCCTGTGTATAACCAATTCAATCCTTTTAGAAAGTTTTCCAAGGGCAAAGAGGCTATAGAGGGCAGCTCCAAGGGCAAAGGCCCTTCGTCCTCTACACCTCCTCCGAGGCCTCCATCTCCCCCGCATCCTAGATTTCAGAACATTCTCTATGCCCTAGAATTTCATTGTCACAACTTCAAACTAATGCCTTGTCGGTCAGTAGACCAAACTTTTGTTTATGAACATTGTCCTACGGTGAGAGGAATCATTGAGTACTATAAGCTTCAAAACATCCTTTTCTTAGAAAGGCCAATCAATGTTGATTTGGTCTCTGAATTTTACAATAATCTGGCCAATGGGGAGGGCACGGGGTGGCAGACCCATGTCGCCGGTGTCGATCTTGACTTTACCTTATTAGCCTTCACTATGTTTCTAGGTTGCCGTCGCTCCAATAATGACTTTTCGTTCTATCCCTATCTTCCTGACCCTCTTCCTGTCCCCTTTACTAGAGTCACTCCTAACTCCATCTATGAGCATTTTCTAGGCCACCCCAGGCCATGGGATTCTGGTGCGCACACCCGTACATTTCCCACGTTTCCTGCTCTTCATCTATCTCCCATTGATTATGATCTGTTTAAGATTATCACAAATTGTCTTCTTCCAACTACGTCAAAGCATCTTGATGAGATCCATCCATTCCACTGCCTGATGCTTTACGGGATGCATCTGCAGTTAGATTTTGACATAGCACCGTCCATTTATTTCTCCATCATTGTTCATGGTCTGAGGTATGGTCAGACGATCTATATGTCATTTGGCCATATCATCACTGCCTGGCTGCAGTCCGTTGGGATCGATGTTTCACAGGGTCATACTGTACCTATGGTGCGACAGGACTGCCGACTTGATCGTCGCATGCTGGCCCAGTCTGATATTGTTGTCGGATCATGAGGGTTGCGTTGGAAGAATCAGAGACACATGGAGGAGTTTCCAGGAGCAGCCCATTCCCAGGAGCAGCCCGCTGATATAGATGATTATGATGAGTGGGCTCCTGACCTCCGATGGCAGATTGCGGAGTTAGAGCGCATGCTGCAGCACGAATTGCATATCTCTGAGCTCTGGCGACAGGAGGTCCGCTCAGAGTTTCAGAATTTTGATCGCCGTCTCGATGCTTTAGCCTCTGATGTCTCTGAGATGCACTCCTTCCAGGACAGATGGTATGAAGAATGGTATCATCATACATTTCCTGATGGTGCATCTCCCAGTGGCCCTTCACCAGGAGATATCATCTACATTGATGATTCGGACGATGATCCAGCTGACGATTGACCGCTCTATGTTCGTGTTTGATGTTTTTGACGGATGTGTACATCCTGACCTTTGTCTGTTCCATCTTGCTTAGGATGTTACTGTTTGTTGATGCTATGATGACTACTATTTGGATTTGTGCTATATTGCCATGATTATGTTTTTATCACATGATAGTATGCCTATTGTTGATGTCATGTTGTTTATATGATTTTATCTGCATGTTTGCTAAATTGTCATGTTCATGCTTATAATGTCATGTCTACTTGATACATATGAATGTTATGGCATACTCTGTGAGCTGTTACTTCATGTTCGTATGATGCATGTGCTTGCTATACCTTGCTCTGTATTTTTCACATGTGGTCATATGGTTATCTAAAAATCATACCTATCCTTGTTGATTTGGGATACCCCTAGAGTTGAGGGGGAGTTTGTTTAAAACTTAAGAGCCCGTCTAGACCCTTTTCGTGTTCGACAAAATCAGATTGTCAAACAACAAAAAGGGAGAGATTGTTGATGCAGTCTTGCCCTAATTGTTATTTTGGTGTTGACATCGATTTTAGTTTAGGTTGATTATGATTATGATGATTATGATTAAGTCCTGGTCGGGGATCAGGCATGATATGGAAAATCCTAACCTGGAGGGTTAGGTGTTGGAAAATCCTAGTCTGGGAGGCTAGGTGTTGGAAAATCCTAACCTGGAGGGTTAGGTGTTGGAAAATCCTAGTCTGGGAGGCTAGGTGTTGAAAAGTCCTAGCTTGGAGGGCTAGGTGTTGGAAAAGTCCTAATTCGGAAGGGTTGGGTGAAAAGTCCTAGCTTAGAGGGCTAGGTGAAAAGTCCTAACTTGGAGGGTTAGGTGCAAATTCCCATCCCGGAGAATTAGGTGAAAAAGTCCTGGCTTGGAGGGTCAGGTGCCTAGCTTGGAGGGCTAGGTTGGATGATGTTCTAACTAGGAAGGGTTGGGTGAAAAGTCCTAGCTTGGAGGGCTAGGTGAAAAGTCCTAACTTGGAGGGTTAGGTGCAAATTCCCAACTTGGAGGGTTAGATGGAAAAATCCTCAGCTTGGAGGGCTAAGGTGGATGAACTCCTAGCTTGGAGGGCTAGGTTTAAGTCCTTGGATCGGTCTGGTGACCGATCAGGGACATTGGCACGCTGCTCCTTCGTGGATCGGTCTGGTGACCGATCCAGTGATGTCTGATCGGACTGGTGACCGATCAGGGAGCGCACAGTGAGGTTGGGAACCTACTGTGTGGCTCCTGATCGGTCCGGTGACCGATCAGGGAGCAGGCTGCTTCCTCGCTGCCTTGCTCCTGATCGGTCTGGTGACCGATCAGGGAGTGGGAAGTGAGTGAGTTCCCTTGCTGATCAAAGTCTTGGATCGGTCTGGTGACCGATCAGGGATCTTGGATCTGATTAAAAAATCAATGTTCATATGCCTTGATCGGTCTAGGTGACCGATCAGGTTTCACTCTGATCGGTCTGGTGACCAATCAGGCTTCATCCTGATCGGTCTGGTGACCGATCAGGCCTGTGTTGCCATAAGAGCTGGGAATCCCAGCACGGCAGTAGATCGGTCTGGTGACCGATCCACAAGTCCTGGATCGGTCCTGTGACCGATCACTTTAATTCAAATTACAATGTCAGACGCGGTCAGAGCGTCTGATCATATCCGATTTGCTGCCACTTACATCTGATATTTGATTTACTGTGTGATACGCTGCTCTAACACCCTGATTAAGCTGCAGGTGACAGGGGAGGATTCAAACACTCAAGGAGAGGTCAAAGGAGGCTTTCCTTGGAGCAGGTTTGTCCGATTCTCCATTTCAGGTTGCAACGGCCGAGCTGCAGACTGGAGCCGAGACTGAGGCTTGGCTGAGGGGATCTCAGGAAGACCAGAGAGGGCTCAGTGGTAGCTGGCGTTGGCAGTGTGGTAGCTGGAGGCTACGGAGGATGTTGTCACATGGTGCTGTGTGAAGGATCAAAAGCGCGGAAGTGAGCTTCGTGGAAGCAGAGTTCGAATATTGTTCTTGCCGCGCCTAGTGTTCTCCACAATCTGCTTGCTGCGTTCTTGAAGTTGTCATCATCTTGAGCAAGCGATCGAGAAGCAACCAATCTTTACTTGAGCGCTTGAAGGAGAGAACAAGTAGCTTGGAGTCCGACTGTGGGAAGACACGAAGAAGGGTTCTTGTGTGAGATCGCCACTGGGTGGAGCTCAGGAAGCTAGCTGTGTTCTTGTCCTTGCTAAGTGTTTGAGTAAGATCTTTCTCGTAGTTTCTTTGTGCTTAAACTTTATCCTGATTGAAACGTTGTGGAGAGGTTTCTCCACCGAGAAGGAGGTTACATTATATCCGGTGAAACCGGGGCTTGATCTGCCGACGATCAAGGGATCGCCCACCTTAAGGGCACGCTAAGGAGTAGGGGCAAGTTATCCCCAAACCTTGTAAACCCTTTTGTTAGCGTTCTTGGCAGTTGTCTTTGTTTTGATCTTATCTCTGTTTTAGCTTACTGCACTTTCAGTTTCTTTTGTTTCTTCCGCTGCTGTGCTACTGATAAGTTAAGTGCAGGAAACTTGTTAATCGCAAGTAAAAGTGATTAGCTATATTCACCCCCCCCCTCTCTAGCCATCTCGTTTCCAACAGGATTGCCTCGGGCCAAGGGACGAATGTTTCGATTTCTCAGACCCGACAAGCCGCCAATGGAGAAGTAATGGATATGTGGACCCGCAAGTGCATAGCTTCCCTTTGTTGCTTCACTGGTCTAATCAGTCAGCCACACTTCCTTCGATTAGACTTGAAGGGAGGGACTTGTGATGGGGTTGAGCATCCCAGGGTCGACACGTGGAACGGGGAAGCTACGTGTCGAGGTCCACCAAGCCCGAATGCCTAGCTCGAACTCCTGAGACTATCTCGGGAAGACAGACTCCTGAGGCCAGGCCGGGCCGTAAACTCCCGAGACCACCTCGGGAGGGCAGCTCCCCGAGACCAACTCGGGATGACATATGCCCGAGACCTCCCCGGAAAGACAAACTACCAAGGCCAAGCCGGGCCATAAACTCTAGAGACCACCTCAGGAGGACAGATCCCCGAGACCAACTCGGGATAATATACGCCCGGGATCTCCTCGGGAAGACAGACTCCCGAGGCCCTCCCGGGAGAGGATGTCCTGTGATCCTCTCGGGAGAGTAGAGCCCAAGGGTCAATGCACCGATAGCTCGACTTCAAGTAGTTGTTCCTCTTTCCGGATCAGAAAGTCGTCGGATAGTTATTATCCGTCACACGTGACAATTAAAGCCTTAATAAGCGCTGCGGCCGTTACCCAAAACTTATCGTGCAACCGATGAATAAGGAACGTGGAGAAAAACGTGGAAGATACATGTAATCAATCCCTCGAGTATATAAGGTACTTAGACATGCAGGTAAATAGGGTACGCTCTCTGAACTCACAACTATTCTTCTTCCTCATCGTCCTCTTGCAAGTAATCGAAGTCTGACTTGAGTGTCGGAGTGGGCTCCGTCGGAAAACCTCCGGTGTGTTCCATTAACACTCATGTTGATCTTGTAGGGCACGATTTACTTCCCTTCGTCGTCATCCTTGCGGACTGAACTCTGGTGACTCATCATCGGCGTCGATTCCTTCTGGATCAGATTCCTCAGTAGATTGTGAAATCTCTTCATAATAATTTTCATCAAATTGTTTCTTTCTACGAGTTGTAGGTTTTTGAGAAAAAAAAAGATTAATTTCCATTTTAGATGCAATCTCTTTCGTTAATGTCAAAACAGATTGGAAATCTTCCTCCCTATATCTTTCAAAATAAGAAATCACTCTTCTCAAAATCTTTATTGCAAGGTCAATTTGTATATCTTTAGATTGTAACTTTTTACTAATCAATTTATTATTTTTCAAAATATTATGTAATATAGACATGCCCAACAAAAAAATTCAAAACTTTCAAGTTCATGTGTTGCTAAAGATTAAGTCTTACTCCTAGTCTTAGCATCTTCACTAACTTTTGATAATTCATATAAAGATTCTCTTATCTTATTTGATTGAGTTATTATGGCTGCAACACTATTAACATGACTTTCCCATATTATTGTTGACAATTACTTTTAGAGTTAATTGATGAGCATATATATACTTTTATAAAATCTTTCACCTTTTTTTTTAGAACTAGCAAATAAAATATATATGCATTGCACAACTCTAAAAAATTGTCACAATCTTAACACAAGAATTTTACAAAATAACAGTGCAAATAGTATAAAGGAATTAAGAGGCAGGCGGAGCTTCCTCTCTCTTTTTTCAATATGCCTTGTCCATACTCAAAAGTCAAAGGTTCAAAGTTGAAAAGTTAAAAAAGCGTTCAGTATTCACTAGCCTTGGAAAGGAAAAAGGACTGTTCACATTCTTTTTGAGTTTTTTCTTAAATTTTAATAATATATATATATATAACCTTTATTAAAATAATCCAACAATATATATATATTTTTAACCAATCCAATAAAATATATTATATATATGTATGTCAAATTTAGAGACCTCTAAAAATCGAGAGCCCTAAGCCGTCACTCCTAGTAACATGCCTCAGGACCCGCCTTGAGTCCTTAGAAGAGAGGAGGATGGTCCATTAACATGGCAAGGGAACTGATGACACAGAACTATTAGCAATTGTGGAGGAAGTGATAATTCATATTATAACAATATCACTCAATTATTCACATCTTCATATTGACTTGCTTATTTTGTCGGAGTTCCTGGACTAGTCGTCCCAGGTTTAACGTTACTCAACTTGGTTAATATTTTTTTTATGTCGTGGGAGTTCGATTTATTGCATCGATAAGAACTTTCACTTGTCAAACTAACTTTGATTCTCTCCTCCCTCGTACCTTTCCATGCCCATGGCTAACAACAATGATGGATGGAAATTTTGAATCTCTAATATAGCTTAAGATTATGTAGCCTTTACCTTCTCACGCACATCGCCCCCCTTTAGCTATGCAAAGCTAGAATTTGTCAAGAGGTCGAGTGCATGATTCTTAGGTATTGGTCATTATAAACACTTAGATGAAAATTTACATATGCAATGACTTTGTTATAATTTTATGTTGTATTTAAAAAGATTTATTATTTTTAAAAGCAATATGATAAATTGTTAAACACATAAAATACATTTTAAATTAGCAATCAATTATTATAAAAAGAAAATTACATTTTACCTTCAAAATTTACCTTATTATTTTTTACCAAATGCCTCCAAAATTCATAAGATAGCCAAAAAATATATATATATATATATATTTAGGTTTTATAAAAAAATTATTTATATTATTAAAGAAGCACAATTGGGCATCTTAAATAAGATTGAATTAGAATCAAGACATTTTTATTAGCATAATTATAAGCTCAGTATTCAAAATTTAAAAGTGATTTCGACTAGTGAAATCATTTTCGACTTTTTACCAAAGGTGTATCCAAGAATTATATTTTTCGAAAGATGTATCATGGTTTCATTTTTACCAAAGGGCGCACCCATTTTAGTGAACTTCCTCTTATACCCCTCCCGCCAAGTACTGTCTTTCTCTTTTCCTTTCTCAGTAACGAATTCCGAGACATCTGAACATGCTTTTTCAGACTTTTCATTTTAAAATAATATATTATGGAATCGGTTAAAAAAGTAAGGTAAAGAAAGAAAAAATATTTCAGTTAAAAAAACATCACTTCCAACTTTATTTCAAAAATATAAAGAGATAATTTTTAATATTTGATTAATATAAATTAATATATTAAATAATATTTAATAAATATATTAATATATAAAAAAATCTATCAAAACACGTAATTTCATATTCAAACGCAGAACCTGAAATCACGCTAGGAGGGCCTGAAGTCATTTGGCCTGAAGTCAGATGATTTCAGGTCCTGTGTGGGCCAGAAGTCAGATGACTTCAGGCCCAGCGTGCACTCAAAATTTTTTTATTTTAAAAATATTTTTTATAATATTTAATCATAATTTATTAAATTAAATAAAAATATCAATAGTTCTAGGAGATTGTATTTTTGGTGTCCAAACTTCAAATATTATAAATTATGTTGCAATAGGAGTTTTTAGGTCTATTAGTGGGTTTTCACCAAAATTCATTGATTGACCTAGAATATTTGAATTTATCAAAACCCAATATCAATAGTTAGAGTTAAGTTAGGAGATGGTACTTTTGATGTCCAAACTTCTAATGATTATAAATTATATTGCAATAGGAGTTTTCTAGGATGAATCAGTGGATTTCGGTGAAAACCCACTGATGGACCTAGGATACTTAGATTTCTCCATACTTGATATCTCTATTTAGAATTTACTTAGGAGATGTTATTTCTGATGTGCAAACTTAATACCAATAATTTTCAGTTATGTTCTCTAACCATATCAGTTGGCACAGAAAGATGTATAAATATGACTGCATTTTGGGCACAAACATCTCTTTCAACATGATTTCAAAAATATAAAGAGATAATTTTTTATATTTGATTAATATAAAATAATATAATAAATAATATTTAATAAATATATTAATATATAAAAAAACTTATCAAAACACGTGATTTCAGATTCAAACGCAAGGCCTGAAGTCAGGCTAGGAGGGTTTGAAGTCATCTGACTTCAGGCCCTGCTCCACTGATAGATTTTCGGAGGCCTAATTGACCATAAAAGGATAAGTTTAGTAAAGATTACTATGTAAGTCACATATGATTTACTGAAATAGGATCAACCAAAATACTTGATAGAAAAAAAATGATGAATACTGTTAGTGAATAAAGGGCAGAGCAAATCGGAATCATACGAGGAACTTAAGTTAAACCACTTACAATAGAAGAATTTCAACCCTATAAATAATTAATTTAATAAATCATGATTAAATATAAAAAAATATTTTTAAAATAAAAATTTTTTGAGTGCACGCAGGGCCTGAAGCCATTTGACTTCAGGCCCTCCTAGGACCTGAAGTCATCTGACTTCAGGCCCTGCGTTTGAATCTGAAATCACGTGTTTTGATAGGTTTTTTTATAATTAATATATTAATTAAATATTATTTATTATATTAATTTATATTAATCAAATATAAAAAATTATCTCTTTATATTTTTGAAATCATGTTGAAAGAGATGTTTGTGCCCAAGATGCAGTCATATTTATACATCTCTGTGCCAACTGATACGGTTAGAGAACATAACTGAAAATTATTGGTACTAAGTTTACACATCAGAAATAACATCTCCTAAGTAAATTCTAAATAGAGATATCAAGTATGGAGAAATCTAAGTATCTTACGTCCATCAGTGGGTTTTCACCGACACCTACTGATTCATCCTAGAAAATTTCTATTGCAACATAATTTATAATTATTAGAAGTTTGGACACCAAAAATACCATCTCCTAGCTCAACTCTAATTATTGATATTGGATTTTGAGAAATCCAAATATCCTAGGTCCATCAGTGAATTTTGGTGAAAACCCACTGATAGACCTAAAAATCTTCTATTGCAACATAATTTATAATCATTAGAAGTTTGGACACCAAAAATATTATCTCCTAGCTCAACTCTAACTATTGATACTGGGTTTTGAGAAATCCAAATATCCTAGGTCTATCAGTGGGTTTTGGCTAAAAAACTCTTATTGCAACATAATTTATAATCATTAGAAGTTTGGACACCAAAAATATCATCTCCTAGAACTATTGATATTTTTATTTAATTTAATAAATTATGATTAAATATTATAAAAAATATTTTTAAAATAAAAAAAATTTGATTGCACGCAGGGCCTGAAGTCATTACGTGTTTTGAGGCTCTGCGTTTGAATATGAAATTACGTGTTTTGATATATTTTTTTATATATGAATATATTTATTAAATATTATTTAATATATTAATTTATATTAATCAAATATTAAAAATTATCTCTTTATATTTTTGAAATCACGTTGGAAGAGATATTTTTTTAACTGAAATATTTTTTTCTTTCTTTATCTTACATTTTTAGCTGATTCCATAATATATTATTTTAAAATGAAAAATCTGAAAAAACATATTCAGATGTCTCAGAATTTGTTATTGAGAAAGAGAAAGGAAAAGACAGTACTTAGCGGGAGGGATATTAGAGAAAGTTCACTAAAATGAATATACCTTTTGATAAAAATAAAATTATGGTACATATTTTGAAAAATATCAATTCTTGAATACGTCCTTTGGTAAAAACCGTATCATTTTTTTTCCATGTCCATTTTTTAAAATCGATTTTCTGTGGAAACTTCTGAGTTGAATAATTGATGGAACCTTTCCGTCCAATTACGAAAATAACACATGGGGCGGGGGACCGAGAACACTGTCGAGAAGCGTGGGGTCCATGGGCCACCCCCAACTTTATTTGTCAACCGATTCTTTAGATATTTTAAAAAACTATTTTTTTTTTGTTTATGCAATTATTAAGTTTCTCTAATGCAGACAAAAAATATTATTTGCAATTATGTGAAAGTGTTATATGAATGCAGGAATTATAAAGGGGCCGAGCTACTTAATTAAAAAATAGCGGGTGCCAGCTTCTTAATCCATGATCTAATTTGCTCATTATAGACAGACATATTTTAACTATAGTGGTCAGTAATCATTTTCAAGAATGTTTTTCAATAAAATACGGAAAATATGTAACAACGACACATTTAAATTGTTCTTTTTTTGAAAAATTAAATTACTAGCGACATAGTTAATTATAGTCACGCTGATATCTTTTACATAATTTTTATTAATTTTAAATTCGGTAAATGCTAATTAATTAGTGATGCTTGTTTGCAAAAGGGTTCGAGCTTAATTTCGGAGAGCAACACAAGGCACAAGTTTGACAAAATGGGAAAAGAAGGTAGACGACATCTCAACCACCGATCGACTCAACCCGAAATCCATTGAAATGAAGGACCAGAAGCCAAAGAATTCATCGCAGACCGACAAGCTGACTCGACGTTAGCCTCTAACTGGTGCTTGAAAAAGTAGAACCCCGTTGGGCCAACGAAGGGGAGAGACGCCAGCTGGTCCGGGTTGCGAAAATACTAACGGACCGAGTTAAAACTTTAAGCCGAGGTGAAAAATCAAAAGAGCATTTCATATTTAATGAATAATTGAATGAATATTTGTTTTAAAAAAATCATTAAATGAATATCCCATCATATATATTTTTTTATATCGAGAATATCTTTATTTTCAATTGTAACAGCAGCAATAGAGTGATGTATTCAAACTCTTATAGGTTGTAGTTGTTACAATATAATAAAATACATTATTTCATTCTAATTAAAATTATTAATATACATAGAGTATTATTATATTAAAATATTTTTTTTATCATTTATCAAAATTATTTGAACTCCATTAAAATAATTTTAACTTAGTCAAATTCATTTATTTATTTTTTATAATAACTATTAAGTAGTTACTATATTATAACATCTTTACAAGCAATTATACATGTAGTTATTTTAATTAAGTAGTTATTTAAGATAAAAAATTTAGATATTTACGGGATATATTATATGATTTAGGGTTTAAAATTTTAAGATTTAGGATTGAGTTACAGTGAATTTAAGTCAATAAATTTTTTTTTAGATTCAATTTTCTTCTTGGATTATAGTATTTAAGATAAAAAATTTTAATCCAGAAATTATTTATTAAAAAATTAAAGTATTATTTATTAATTTTTTAAAAAAAAAAAAAGATCCAGGAGCCTGCATCACTATTAGCGCTGATGAGCGCGCAACACATCATCTGACGTGTAACACCTCTCTCTATAGATATTATAGTGTCAGTCATAAATTGTTATAATAATCATTAAGAATATTTTTTTGAATATGATGAAGTATCTATTTAGCAATTTCATATAAAAGAGCCTTTCATTTGATGATTCATGGAATGTTGAGACCCTATAATTTGAATATGGATATGCATCTATAGTTTTAATTTCTTGATTTATTCCCTTCCCATGGCGTGAGATAGTTGTGGGTGGGGGGGCGCCAAGGTGATGAATTTCACCTATGTAACCACATGCAATCTTATGCCAATGCGAACAAAGGCCTCATCGTCATGACATTTGGTTTTCATTCGAAGTGTACAACATGTGTATATACATAAAAATTAGTCAAAGATAAAGATGATATCTCACATATCACAAGTTGATGTGCAATGGTGATGAATTTCACCTATGTAACCACATGCAATCTTATGCCAATGCGAACAAAGGCCTCATCGTCATGACATTTGGTTTTCGTTCGAAGTGTACAACATGTGTATATACACAAAAATTAGTCAAAGATAAAGATGATATCTCACATATCACAAGTTGATGTGCAATGATATATACGAATGCACCTCGTGATCCATGCCTTGAAAATCTTTGCAAAGCCGAGTCCACGTCAAATCTTAAGTAGACGTGACCTGAAGACGTAGACATAATCCAGGATTTCATGGACTCTATAGGTCTTCTTGGACTCCGAAAGGTGAAATATTGGAAACAACCCCGCTAGGCACATTCCCAAAAGGCTAAGTCACCATGGACTTCGAAAGGTAAAGGATTGGAAACAACCCCGACCCGCTGTATACATCTCCGGAAAGGCTAGGTCCCCATTGACTCTGAAATGTAAAAGATTGGGAACAACCCTGCTGGGTATATCCCTAGAAAGAGTCAACTTAGTCAAGTTATGTCCTGTTATATTTTTATCTCTGTGTCTAAGTGTGCAGGAGTTTAGGAGTGCAGGAAGTCGAGTGGAAGACGCAGCTGTCGAGAATGATGACACAAGAAGGGAGCCGACGGGCTCGGTGCGTCCGAGGGACGTGGAGTTATACGGAAGAGTATGCCAGTGCAGCGAAAAGGATGTGCGCGACTTTCGAGGGACGAGTAGTCGGGGGGAAGCACGCTCGAGGAGAAGGCCAAAGGAGGATTCGGGTGAGCCGACTCTGGAAGACCCGAAATCATCCAAGAAGTGCCACGGAAAGTTGATCAGCATTGGGCTGACCCAAACCCACTCGAGCGCCGGAAACCCACTCGAGCGCCGAGAGCACTCGAGCGCGCATGAATGAGGGTGCCCCTTTGTTCTCGAGCGCCCCTATTCCCGGGCACCCTTATGCATATAGACGCCTGAGATATGAAAACTCATCCAATCTTAGCCGTTTGCAAATGTTGCATAGCGGATAATATTCAAGTGACGTGTCAGGTGCCCTTAAGCACTCAGGCACCTCTATTGTGCCACGTCAACATTTGGATAGAGTTGATCGGGATTATAAATTGGCCCCCAAAGCTCAATTCCAAAGCATCAATCACTGCAAACGATTTTTTTTTCTAGTTTTTCTCTGTTTTTCTGAGCTTTTCACAGTGTACGAGGCTTCTCTGCCCCAAAGGAGTTATTTAGGAGAATTACGCTTCATTTTGCCTTGGATTAGCAACCGTCCTGGTTGTAAACCAAGTAATTGTCTGACCTCTTTCATTTTTAGTATTGTTTCATTTTAATGTTATTATTTTTGTGAACTAACTTCCATATTTGTTGAGAAAAATAAAAGATAGTCTTATATTTTTCAGGGGTAATTCACCCCTCTCTTATCGACCGCACGATCGTCTTCAATTTATATCAGATTCAGGACACTCTAGAAGGACTAATTGCTATCTGAAGCAACCTACAAAATGGTCCGACTGATTATCTACTCGTCAAAGTTCGAGGGGGAGTACGCGAGTTGGAAGAGAAAAATATAGGTATTTTAAAAATAGATTTTGAATTACTATTAATCATGAAAAATAATTTTGTAGCTCCTAAAGGCGCCGACAACAAACTTAAGGATGAAAGCCTGTGGACAAAGAAGGAGTAGGCGGACTTTATGGTAAACAGGAAAACAAAGTTCCATTAGCTGATCGTACTACCTGCACATGAAGTCAACTGAATCGGGAGCTACCGATCTGTAAAGGAACTTTGGGAAAAGTTCCTGAAACTTCATGAAGGTACCTCCGAAGCCAAACTAGCAAAAAGAGACCTACTTCAGAATCAACTCAGCAATCTCCGACTGGAAGAAGGGGGTCAGTAGCTTAACTACATGCAAAACTTAAGGAGTTAATCACAAAACTCAACAACCTCGGAGAGTCGTAAGTAATCGGGATGCTCAAAGGTAAGCATTAAATGCCTTCCGAGGACCCCGAACTAGACTTCCATAATAAATGCCTACTACATCTCTAAGGATATTGAGGTAAGTACCTTAGAGCAACTCTTTTCAACTTTAGAACTTCACGAATCTTGATGCGCAAGAAAGAGTAAAACGGACAACATCGCCCTAAGCACTAGAAAGATCCAACATGAAGAGGAATCTTCAGAAGATGAAGAAAACACGGCGTATATGGTAAGGAAATCATTTAAATATTTCAAAGCTAAAAGATTTAATAAAGTGCAGGGTAAAAAGCAAAGGAAGATCCGGTACTACAACTGTAAGGAAGACGGGCATATCAAGGAAAACTGTCCAAAGATAAAAGTAAACAAACCCAACAAGGTGAAACACAAGAATCTGAAGGCCACATGGAACGAATCATCAACAGATGAGTCAGATATCATGGAACACGCTAGACTTGCTCTGATGACTTCACACCAAGAAAAAGAGAGCATCGATGAAGGGGAGCCGTGTCGGAAGACAACAGAGATGAAGGGGGAGCTTCAGATTTCAAAAGAGATATGATAAGTGAGGTATATTTTCTACCTCCTGATCAACTCTAATCAAGTATAAAAGCTATGATGAAGTCAATTTGTAAATTAAAAAAAAAAATATAGATTTGAAAAAATAACTATCATCTGCATGCCCATAAGAAATGTTTGATAAATTGAAATTTGAAAATATTTGAAGGTTCAAATTGAAAAATTAAAAATTAACCATGCATGTTCAAATTATTTTCAAAATTCAAAACTTAGATATTTTGGAAAATATAATTGGTATTTTAAATATTATAAGGGCCAAATTGTAAAAATTCCTAGGACTTACATTTCATCTAAATTTTTAATTAATCCTATTAGTAAAAATATATTTTTGGGTCCCAAAATCTGTATTGAACTATTAGATATTATTTATTTATTTTTAATTAAATGCTTTAGTTGTGATAAATTCTTTTTAAGATAACTGTTGTAAAAAAAAATGTATAAGTCTATCAAAAATCTGTATAAATTCTTTTGAATTCTTTTTAAGAGAACAATTAGATATTCTTTTTTGTTGATAGAGTCTACTTTGTTCTATCAATAAAAATTTTTTCGAGATTTTTAACGGTTAAACGGATTTATTATAATTTTCATTCTAAAATATATTTTTAAATTTTAAAAATACTTTAAAAAATTAATTTCATTGAATCCAATTTTTTTGGGATATGTAGATTATCTTCTAAGCATAAAAAAAAAATTCAAATTTACTTGATAGCGAAATCAAATTTTAAAATTATTTTTCAAAGATGATCAACATTGAATTCAAAATTGATTTTCAAAAAGTTAAAAAATTATTTTCACTTTAACAATTTTTTTGGAGATAAGTCTATCAAAATTCTAACTTGGATAAAAAATTAATTAATTTTTGAATAAAAATAAAATTTTGAAAACTATTTTTTTAAAATTATATTTTACATTTTAAAAATTAATTTCGACCAAAATTTGAGAAATTGGATTTTTTTGGAAATCAACTATTATGTTTGAAATGTAGTAATTTTTTTAAAAAAATTTTGGATATTAAAATAATTTTTTATAAATTTTTGCAAATGTTAAGTTTTGATGTGATCAATGGGGGAGAAATATGTTTAAGTTAAGGGGTATGCTTAATTTCAATTTTTTTTATGTACTTAGTTTGTTATATATTTATTCCCTTTTTTTGTTCGATTACCCTAACTTAACACGGATTGATATACATCAGAAAGGGGGGGGGGATTGTAAGTGTCCCAGGTAGGTTTTGATGTGGTCAACCGAGTCAAGTTAGGTCCTGTTGTGTTTTGATCCCTGTGTCTAAGTGTGCATGAGCTTATGAGCGTAGGAAGTCGAGCGGAAGACGCAGCGGTCGAGAAGGATGGCATGGGAAGGGAGCCGATAGGCTTAGTGCATCAGAGAGACGCGGAGTTCTGCGGGGAAGAGTATGTCGGTGGAGCGAGAAGGATGCGCGCAGCGTTCGAGGGACGAGAAGCCGGGGGGAAGCACGCTCGAGGAGAAGGCCGGAGGAGAGTTCGGGTGAGGCCGACTTTGGAAGGCCCTAAATCACCCAAGAAATGCCGCGAAAAGTTGGTCAACATTGGGCTGACCCAAACCCACTCGGGCGCCTGTGAATGAGGGCACCCCTATGCTCTCGGGCATGCTTATTCCTGGGCGCCCCTATGCATACAGGTGCTTGAGATGTGAAAACTTATCTAGACTTAGTCGTTTGTGAACGTTACATAGCGGATAACATTCAAGCCACGTGTTAGGCACCCTCAAGCACTCGGGCGCCCCTATTATGCCACATCAGTATTCGAATAGGGTTGACCGGAGCTATAAATAGGCTCTCTTAGCTCAGTTCCAAAGCATCAATCACTGCAAACAAATTTCTTTCTAGTTTTTCTCTATTTTTCTAAGCTTTTCACCGTGTAAGAGGCTTTTCCGCCCAAAGGAGTTATTGAGAAGAATTGTGCTTTATTTTGCCTTGGATTAACAACCGTCCTAGTTGCAAACCAAGTAATTGTCTAGCCTCTTTCTTTTTCAGTATTATTTCATTTTAATGTTATTATTTTTGTGAACTAACTTCCATCTTTGTTGAAAAAAACAAAAGATAGTCTTATTTCAAGGGTAATTCACCCCCCTCTTGTCGACCGTACGATCGCCTTCAAGGCTAAGTTCCCATGGATTCCAAAAGATAGAGGATTGAGAACAACCCGCGTTGGGCATATCCCAAAAAATGCTATGACCCAATGGATTTTGAAAGGTAAAGGATTGGGAACAATCTCACTGGGTATATCCCCGAAAAGTCTAAGTCCCTATGGACTTTGAAAGATAAAGGATTTGGAACAACCCCACTGGGTACATCCTCGGAAAGCCTAGGTCCACATGGACTCCGAAAGGTAAAGGATTGAGAACAACCCCACTGAATACATCCCTGGAAAGGCTAAGTCCCCATGGTCTCTGAAAGGTAAAGGATTGAGAACATCCCGAAGTAATCTGATGGTCAGGATGCCTTCCTGGATAAACTCCTTTTAATTCCTACTTTCCATAACTTATTGACGATATAGGATCCCCGCTAGGGAACGTTCGTAGTCTATCACCCAGGCCAGCGAGAACATCCCCTGTAGGAATATCTTCACTAGGCTGTGCCCCCTCCGAGTACCTTCTTTTACTACTTATACTAATACTTCTTCGATTAGCATTCCTCCAAGGGACTCCATCAGTAAAGCTAAGAAAGTAGTTCTTCGTAGACTCTCCCCTGCACTCCCATCTGCTTGGCTACTCTGCTAGTCTATCATCATTGGTTTTCCTAAAACAAGAAGTCCAATTCACCCAGTGATGTCAGCTATTCGTCAGATCATGAGGTGCCTTACATCTAAAGTGATCAGTCATCATTCTTTTGTTAGGATGTATACTATAAGCCTAGCTTTTGTATGAAAATCTATTTTGAATAAGAATCACAGTGGTCATGGTTGCATTTTATATTTGTTATATGTATGCATATGTCTGTTACTTTACATTGTAGATAACATGGTGTGTGGTGCCACACAGAAGATCATGTTATCAGTTCCTTGTAAAGTATAAGTAGTGGCTCACAACCGAGATGGATTTGGACAAACCATTGGAATGGTTGTAGTGTAATTTGGTATTAGTCTATCTTGACTATAGAATTACACTAGTGCACTTTGTATGTATTGAGCAGGACCAATTTGAGGTGATTCAATTTATACTAACTATATAATCATATCAGACCTCGGTTATTATGGATGTATATGCTCTTAATCTTGATATATAATGGGCACATGTACTTAATATTTATTTTTTTAATTTACCAATGGGCGAGATTTATTCATTAAATCAATAGGTCCAGTAAATTGAGAAATAATATTATTTATATGGTGTGCCGTTGATTATAGAAGGAAACCATGTCCTAATTATTTTAGGATGATGATGTCCCCTTGAGGAACTCATAAAGATTATCATGTAAATCCTACAGGTGGACTTGGTTCGACATGATGATAAGGTTGAGTCGTACTACTCATGGAGTTAGATATTAATTAATTAAATTTTTAATAATTTAATTAATTAATGGACATGTGATATCTTAAACACGGGGAGAAAATATACACATAATAAGAAGGAGCCCATATTTAATTATGGGGTTGGTGCGGTAGTTCAATAATAACTCATTAGTGGAGCGGGTTATTATTAACGGGTCGGGTTGAGGATCCGTTAGGAGACCAAAATCAACTCCTCCTCAGGGTCCCTATTGTAGCCTACAAATACCTCATGAGCCATCAAGAGAGAAGCCCTAAGCCTCATTATTCTCTCCTCTCTCTCTCTCTCTCTCTCTCTCTCTCTCTTAGGGTTGCAACGCCGGCTAGGGAAGGAGGGGGCGGCCAAGGGTTTAAGGGAGAAGGAAGAAAACTCTTTCTTCCTCTCTTCTCTTCTTCTCTTCCATCCTTTGGGCGTGCGTAAGTTTGACGAGGGAAGAAGGGCCGTCGCAAGTTGGAGAAGGGAGTCCTTTTACTTCTCTCCTTTAGGCGTGCGACACTAGGAGAAGAGGGATCTTTTGGTGCAAGCAAAAGGAAGAAGAAGAGGGCTTTTTGGTGGCTTTGTTTCTTGGAAGATTGTCACCCACACGACGTCCAAGAACAGGATAGGAATACGATAGAAGATCAAGAGGTAAAACAAGAGGTATAATCTTGTTTTTGTTTTTCTTGTTTAATTGTATTGCTTATTTACTTAGACCCCGAAGATAAATACAAAAATCGACAATCAAAATTCATCATCTATTTCGCGGCTAATCGATAAAGGAGTTTGATTGGTTGAACAACAAGTTTGTTTAAGCGATCACTCAATCGAATAGCATGATGATGAAGTAGGTCGTTCAGAAAGTTTTCTTTCCATCCGGATTAGTTCTAATCTATAGAATTTTAATCCAGGGATATGGAGACCCATTACGAAACAACCAACAATTGGTATCAGAGTCATGGTTTCTGATTTTGTGTGTTTTGGATTCAGTTACTTTCATGCATTTTATATATGATTTATGATGGATAATAGTAGAAGGTGCAATATGCTAACTTTGTGGTTGCAGGCATAAGATCCAACTATTATGTCTATGTGTGATTGTGTATGATGTTGTGTGTGATTGTATATATTATTTGAATCCTTGGGGTTGATGAGGCATTTGTATTTAATTGTGATTAAATAGGGCAAATGTTAGCCGCTTGTTTTAATTTATTTCGATCTAGATTTTTATGCACTCCTTTGTGGAGTATAGGATTGATGGATGTAAATTAAAATTAAAGTTTTTTCTTGGCTTGGATCTTCTTGCTTGTGCATGGCTAAGGGAGGAGGATGCGAGGTGGCAACACGATTGGAGGCGTATTGGAGAACAAAAACCATAATAGTTGGAAATTTAGATTTTCATATTTATTGCTTGTTGTTTAATATGCTTGTTGTGCATGCTTGTGAAAATTCCTTGGTTTTTAAAAATAACTAAGTGGGTGAGGGAATCTTTAAGTCCCGTGGCCTCCATTACAAATTTGATAAGTGATGCATACAAACTTGCGCGTTGGCTCCAAATGCCTTCCTCCATATCAGATGAGTTTGTTTTGCGGATCACTAGATCAAATATGATTTTAGGAAATTATTTAGGAGTGTGTGATCTTCCCCATCGGAAGGGACAAAATCCTAGATAATTGACTTAATATGCCCCCACGGGCTGGATTGGATGGTAAGGCGCCTGGCCATTTACTTGGAGGTCACAGGTTCGAGGGTCGCCAGTTGCTCACGGGGATAAAACCCTGGTCTGCTGGCATTAATTCCCTCGACCCCAGACGCCTCACCACACCAGTGATAACCGTGATTTACCTCCTTCGTGTTGGTCCTGGGGTGGGCTAGCGGGGGGCGCTGGGGGCGAGCATTTCACCTTTTTTTACTTAGATAATTGACTTAATATTGTGTAATGGTGGACACTTAGATACAATTAATAGTATCCTTCTCATCGGAGTCACTACTATTATTTGTATGACTGAAGATAAATCAATTATTAATTTTATTTGTCAAAAAGTAAGATTGACAAGATAATAAAATTAATGGGTAAAACCTCCTCTTACAAATGTTCAAATTAGTATACGTCCACATTATTGTGGCATACGAAATTCACGGTGTTTTGAGGTGTTGGTGATTTTAAAATTTTATTGTTTGAGGAATCAATATTATTTTAAAATCTAATATTTTGATCATTGTGATTCTTAGGATTTTTCAAAATGACTTTCAATCCCCTTGCTGTGATTTTAAAAGAAAATAAACTTACTGGTCCTAACTATATTGATTGGAAAAGGAACTTGGATATTGTCTTGACTGCTGAGAAGTATAAATTTGTACTTTTTGAGATATGTCCCGCTAAGCCTAGTAATAATTCTAGTGAAGAGGAGAAAGAGAGTTATAGGAAGTGGGTAAAGGCGGATGAGATGGCGCGGTGTTACATTTTGGATTCCATGTCAAATGTGCTGCAACGTCAGCGTCAGGCCTTCGCTATTGCCTATGACATGATGCTCAATCTCAAGGAACTCTTCGGACACCAGAATTGGGCTGCTAGGCAAGAGGCTATTAGAAACTTAATGACAACCACCATGGCTGAGGGAACACCCATGAGGGATCATGTCCTCAAGATGATGGCTCATTTGAATGAGATGGAAGTCCTTGGAGCTGAAATCGATGGGGAAACCTAGGTTGATATCATTCTCCAAACACTACCCAGGAGTTTTGAGTAGTTCCGCCTGAACTACAATATGAACAAAAGGACGTATTCGTTGACGGAATTTCTGACAGAACTCCAGGCAGCAGAGGGGCTATTTCATCAAAGTGCTCAAGCTTACATTGCTGAAAACGTTTCTGCTTCTAAGCCGAAAGGTGGTAAGAAGAAGAAGAAACAAGTTGGTTCGGCAAAGAAAGCGGTTGGATCTCAAGGACCTCAGGTTGGAGTGAAGAAGTCGAAAGACAAGTGCTTCACATGCAAGCAGACTAGACATTGGAAGGTGGACTATCCCCACTGAATGGAGAAAAATCAAGGTATATCTTTTTCATTAGTTGTTGAAACATGTTTAGCGGTGTTATCTACCGGTACCTGGTGTATAGATACGAGAGCCACTGATCATGTCTGCAATTCATTGCAGGGGTTCTAGGAAATCTGACGACTAGCTGAGGGCGAGATTACTGTCTACATGGGCAATGCTATAGAGGTGGCGGCTATTGCAGTGGGAGATGTTTATTTATCTTTTGATAGGAATAAATCTTTGGTCTTAAGAAATTGTCTTTACGTACCTTCTTTTAGAAAGAATTTAATTTCAATTTCTAAATTATTTATGGATGGATATTCTATTTCTTTTAATGACAAAGTTGTTATTAGAAGGAATAGAGAGATTATCTGTTCTGGTGCGTAAGTTGACGATTTGTATACTCTTAATCCAATAACTCCCATGATACAAATAGAAATTAATAACACGTCTTCTAATCCTAATAAGAGAAAAGAACCTTTGAAAATGAATAAAACATATCTTTGGCATCTAAGGTTGGGCCATATTAACTTGAGTAGAATTCAAAGGTTGTTAGCTGATGGACCTTTGAGTTCATTGTGGTGGAAGACTTCACAACCTACGAATCTTGCGTGGAAGAAAAAATGACCAAGAGGCCTTTTAAGACGAAGGGGTATAGAGCCAAAGAAGTGTTGGAATTGGTTCATTCTGATTTGTGCGGTCCTATGTCTATCCAGGCAAGAGGTGACTTTGAATATTTCGTCTCATTTATAGACGATTATTCAAGATATGGATACTTTTATCTGATGCGCCGCAAGTCTGAGTGCTTTGACAAGTTTAAAGAATACAAGGCTGATATGGAGAAATGTCATGGTAAAAGTATCAAGACACTACTGTTTGATTGTGGTGGTGAGTACCTCTTGGGAGAGTTTAGGAGTTACTTATCAGAGGCTAGGATTCAATCCCAATTGTCCGTGTTGAGGCAATCGATCCTTAAATGATTGGAAGATCATGGTTTTGATGTGTGTGTGTGAATATGTTTAAGGTTAGAGTGTTATGTTGTATTTGATGTGTGTGATTGAGTTTGCAGGACTTGGAGAATCACACATGGTGGACATATCCGAGAGACAGAGCCGAGGGAGGAGGACTCCAAGGGCAAGCCGGGAAGTGGACTTTAAGGGCACACGTGAAGGGTGGCATGGAGGCAAGCCAAGGGAGGCTTGTGTGCGCATCCGAGGGACGAGAGCCAGAGGAAGATGACTTCAAGGGGCAAGCCAAGGAGTGAACCTGAAGGCATACGTGAAGGACTATGTGAAGACTGGCTGGGAGTGAGTGGGCAGTCAACTGGCCAGAGGGCAGTCGACTGCCAAAACTCACAGAAGGTTTTCAGCCTTCTACTAGTCGACTGGCCCAGAGGCAGTCGACTGGTATACCCCGAAAACTAGCCGTTGGCTAGCAATTAATGCTAGGCCAGTCGACTACCCCGGGGCAGTCGACTGGTGCGGGGCTGGATAGACTGCGAGTTTATCCTATTCTCCTATAAAAGGAGGACCTTTTTGCACGTGAGCGATACGGTTCCGTACGATAACGAAGTGCTGCTCGTTTGAAAAATTATTCTTTACTTCCTCTCTCTTATTCTACTACATTCTGTAAAGAGGAAGATCACCACTGTAAAGGTTTCTCCGCATGAAGGAGATTTTTCATAGTGGAAGTGGTGTGTGGCATGAATCCTTGGATTAGTCACCCATCAGGGTGGATACCAAGTAAACTTTCATTGTTAGCATTGTTCTTATTTTCCTTTACATATTATTGTTTCCGCTGCGCTAACGACCTTGTAGAGATTCAACCGATAAAGTGCTATTCACCCCCCTCTAACACACCAAATCGATCCATCAGTTGGTATCAGAGCCGGTTCATTTTGAAAGAACTCACCGTCAACCGGAGCTAGTATAATGGTGTTTCAAGAGGCATTCATGGTAAGAAAGATGCGTATGACTTTCAGAAATTTTTCTAACAAATCATATGCTAGGAAAGGGTCCAAAGGCAAGGGTAAGGCCAATGACATTATATGCTACAACTGCCACCAAGAGGACACATGAAGAATGAGTGCCCTCAACTGAAGAGAAGAGATGACAAGAAGGAGGAGAAGAAGAAAGGCGATAAGAAGAGGTTAAAGGGAAAGGAGAAGAGTGCCACCAACCTAAAGGCGACGTGGATGATCCATCATCCTTGGAGGAGGAAGAAGAGCAAGTTTCACACTTTGCTCTCATGGCGATGGACCACTCAGATTCATCAGATAATGAAAGAAGTTCAAGTAGTGATGAGAGCGACTCCTCCTCTTCATCATCCGAGTCAGAAGCTTCGGTAAGTGAGGTATACCACTTACCCTCATCTACATTAGTTAAGATTATTTCTAGCACTAACATGGATTTAGCTAAGGCTAGAAGTAAGATTAAGGAATTAAAAGATGAGATTGCCATGCTTAGAGTAGAATCTACCAAACTTAAGGAAGAATTACATGCTAGTTCTCTTACATCACATGCTGCATGTCTTGAAACTGAAAATAGGGAACTAAGAAAAAAGGTAGATGACCTCACAAAGGCCCTTAGGAAATTCCAAGTAGGCTATAGTAACCTAGATATGATAATTAACAGTCAAAGGGTCGTTTATAACAAGACTGGTCTGAGATGTAGGCCAAAGACAAAGGAAGTGGCCTTTGTCTCACTCACGGGTAGTATTAGTGCATCTAGGAGACAAGGGGATAAGGGAAACACCAAGAGGGCATGGGTACCTAAAATATTTCTAAATGATGCTTATGGATCAAAAATTTGGGTACCAAAAGAGTATGTTTTTCATGTTGTATAGGTAAAGGTGAAGGATGCCTCAACTATGTGGATAGTAGATAGTGGATGCTCAAGATACATGACCGGAGATGTGAGCAAGTTCACTACTATTAGCTACTTAAGAGAAGGAACGGTCTCCTTTGGAAATAGTGGAAAATTGAGAATTATTGGTAGGGGCATTATTGAGGTATCTCCCACAATTTCTATATATAAGGTACTCCTAATTAAAGATATGAAGTTTAACTTACTTAGTGTGAGTCAATTATGTGATGCAGGCTTTAGAGTTGAATTCCATGCTAGGAAGTGCATAATTAAACATAATGAATCAAATAATGTCATATTAGAAGGGTATAGAGAGGCAAACTTATATTATCTTGATCTTGCCTATGCTACTAACAACTTGGCTAAGTGTTTCATGTCTAAAGAAGAAGAAGGGTGGTTGTGGCACCGGAGGCTTGGACATGTCAACATGAGAAGCATTGCAAGAGTGGCCAAGGAAGAGATGGTGAAGGGGCTACCTATGATCAAGTATGAGAACACCAAATTGTGTGATGCATGCCAAGAGGGTAAGCAATCAAAATCATCACACAAAGGTAAAACCCTAACCACCACTACTTTACCATTAGAGCTCTTACATATCGATTTATTTGATTGCCATAGTACTCCCTCACTTGTAGGGAGTAAATATTGTTTAGTTATAATAGATGATTTTTCTAAGTTTACATGGGGTTTTTTCATGAAACATAAGGACGATACCCTAGAACTCTTCATAGGATTTAGTAAAAGGGTAGTAAATGAAAAACATCTCAAAATTAACCGAATTAGGAGTGACCACGGTGGGGAGTTCCAAAATTCAAGTTTCACATAATTTTGTGTAGAAAATGGATACAAGCATGAATTTTCATGCCCAAGGACTCCTCAACAAAATGGGGTAGTTGAGAGGAGAAACTGAGCCCTACAAGAAGCTGCTAGGACTATGCTTAATGCATATTCTCTCCCTAGCTACTTTTGGGCCGAAGCGGTTAACACTGCTTGTTATATTCAAAACCGGGTATTGGTACATAGGTTTCTAGGAAAAACACCTTTTGAATTATGGAATGGGAGAGTACCACAAGTCCATTACTTTAGGGTCTTTGGATGTAAAGTCTACATTCTAAATACCAAAGATGACCTAAGGAAGTTTGAGTCAAAAGCCGATGAAGGAATTCTAGTTGGGTACTCATCCACTAGTAGGGGTTATAGAGTTTACAACAAGAGGACAAAAGTGATTGAGGAGTCCTCAAATGTTAAATTTGATGAATCAACGAATACCTACCCTAGAAAAGCCACAATTGATAAGGATATGGAAGAAGTCTAACCCCTTGCCCAAAGAATCCAAGACCTACATTTGGAGGGCAATGATCAAGGGGGAGTAAGAAGTACCCTAGAGGATGAGGAAGAAGGAGTCAATGAACCCACAACCTCTAGGCCCTTGAGACATCACCAAGATCACCCTATTGACCAAATAGTGGGTGATGTCACCCTAACCACTAGTAGACCTGATATACTTTTTGTGGTAGGTATGTATGCAAGGTACCAATCTTGTTCCAAAGAGCCCTATTTAGTTGTAGTTAAGAGGATCCTAAGGTATGTCAAAGGTACCCTCAATGTCGAACTTTGGTATCCTAGAACCCCTAGTGTTGATCTAATTGGATACACGACTCGGACTATGCGGGTTGTAAGCTAGATAGGAAGAGTACTAGTGGAGGGTGTCAATTCCTTGGGTCTTCCTTAGTTAGTTGGAGTAGTAGGAAACAACCATGCGTTGCCCTATCAACAACGGAGGCGGAATATGTAGCAATGGGTGGGTGTGTTTCCCAACTCCTTTGGATCATGCCCACCTTAGAAGATTATGAGTTACATTATACCAAGGTCAAAGTCTTGTGTGATAATGTAAGTATAATCAACTTGACCAAAAATCCGATTCACCACTCTAGGACAAAACACATTGAAGTGAAACATCACTTCATTCGAGACCATGTGGCAAGGGGAGACTTAGAATTACACTATGTTGAGTCAAAGTCGAACCTAGCCGATATCTTTACCAAGCCTCTTCCCGAATCGGAGTTTACATCCTTAAGAAGAGGCCTTGGAATGTGTTTTGTGGAAGTGTAGGATGAACTTTGAGATATTAGATTTGAAAAAGGGTGCTTGATCCATTAGGGTGATACATTTGGTTCAATTGTGCTTGTGGCTTATTGTTGAATCATTCAAAGTATCAAAATATGAAAACTAGACCAACTATGGGGAAGACAAGTGTTTAATCAATGGACACTTTGCCCAAAGATCATAGTTGGACATTTTAAACCTTTGAAAATCATTTTATGCTTTATATGCTTTGCCATGCTTTTGAAAGTTATATGATTGCAAAATTAGATTGTAAGTTTGATACAAAACTTAGTGGTTTTCAAGGTTTTTGATTTTTTTATCAAAAGTCATGCATGTTTGAAATTTTATATGGACTAATATTTTTCTTTGATAGAGTATATCATTTCAAACATGTCTGCAAGTTTTTAGATTTTTTTGGAATTTTTTGGATTTTTCTGAAGGTTTCTGAATTTCGGCACAGAAGCTGATATTTGCCACTCACAGAGTATCAGTCGACTGCCCCATGGGCAGTCGACTGGCACGCCTGGTTTCAGCTTCTGTGTAAATTTTCAAAAATCGAATCCTCTCTCATTTGATGCCCTAGGGATGGGTTGTTTGAGGCAATCATTTTGATGGTGTCAAAGGGGGAGAATGGGTGGTTTAAGTTAGAATTTTGACTTGGAACGGATGATTTAAGGTATTTTGTCTAACTTAGACCTTAGATGATTGAAAATGGGAGAAGACATGGATTAAGGGGGAGGTTACCTCATAGGTTTTGATATGCCTTACATTTTTAATGTTGTTTAGTGTTAAGTGAAACTTAACTTGGATTATGATTAGAATTGAAAATGGGAAAAGACATGGATTAAGGGGGAGATTACCTCTTAGGTGTGATATGTCTTATATTTTTCAATTGCTATCTATTGTTACTGTTATTGTTGGTTGTTACTTATGTCTAAACTTAAACATATTGTCATACATCAAAAAGGGGGAGATTGTTGAGGCAATCGGTCCTTAAATGATTGGAAGATCATGATTTTGATGTGTGTGTGTGTGTGAATATGTTTAAGGTTAGAGTGTTATGTTGTATTTGATGTGTGTGATTGAGTTTGCAGGACTTGGAGAATCACACATGGTGGAATATCCGAGGGACGAGAGCCGAGGGAGGATGACTCCAAGGGCAAGCCGGGAAGTGGACTTCAAGGGCACACGTGAAGGGTGACATGGAGGCAAGCCAAGGGAGGCTTGTGTGCGCATCCGAGGGACGAGAGCCAGAGGAAGATGACTTCAAGGGGCGAGCCAAGGAGTGAACCTGAAGGCATACGTGAAGGACTATGTGAAGACTGGCTGGGAGTGAGTGAGCAATCGACTGGCTAGAGGGCAGTCGACTGCTAAAACTCACAGAAGGCTTTCAGCCTTCTACCAGTCGACTGGCCCAGAGGCAGTCGACTGGTATACCCCGAAAACTAGCCGTTGGCTAGCAATTAATGCTAGGCCAGTCGACTGCCCCAGGGGCAGTCGACTGGTGCGGGGCTGGACAGACTGCGAGTTTGTCATGTTCTCCTATAAAAGGAGGGCATTTTTGCACGTGAGCGGTACGGTTCCTTACGATAACGAAGTGCTGCTCGTCTGAAAAGTGTTCTTTACTTCCTCTCTCTTATTCTACTACATTCAGTAAAGAGGAAGATCACCACTGTAAAGGTTTCTCCACCTGAAGGAGATTTTTCATAGTGGAAGTGGTGTGCGGCGTGGATCCTTGGATTAGTCACCCATCTAGGTGGATACCAAGTAAACTTTCATTGTTAGCATTGTTCTTATTTTCCTTTACATATTATTGTTTCCGCTGCGCTAACGACCTTGTAGAGATTCATCCGATAAAGTGCTATTCACCCCCCCCTCTAGCACGTCAAATCGATCCATCAGTCCGCACCTGGTACACCCCAACAGAACGGTGTGGCGGAGCATCGCAATAGGACTCTTATGGAGATGGTTAGATCGATGATGAGTTATTCTGAGTTACCAAATTCGTTCTGGGGGTATGCTTTAGAGACAACAGTGTATATTCTAAACTTGGTACCTTCTAAATCAGTACCCTCTACCCCCACAGAATTGTGGAATGGGTGTAAGCCTAGTTTGAGATATATTCGGATTTGGGGTAGTCCAACACATGTGGTGAAGGGAGACATTGATAAGTTGGAATCTCATACGGAAGTACGCTTGTTCGTAGGCTATCCTAAAGGAACGAAAGGTGGTTTGTTTTATAGTCCTAAAAATCAGAGGGTTATTGTTAGCACAAATGCCCGACTTTTAGAGGAGTAGTATGTAATGAACCACAAGCCTATGAGTAAGATTATTCTAGAGGAAGTAAGAGGGGAAGTTCCTACTTCAATACCAACGGTACAGGAGGATATACCATAAGTGACTGCACCGCGTGTCACAGATAATACACAGGTAGTACCTCATCGTAGTGGGAGGGTTGTTAGGCAACCTGACAGATTCATATTTTTGGTAGAGTTTTCAGAGTTGGTCCCTGGTGAACATGAACCTGATCCTTGGACCTATGACGAAGCACTCCAAGATAAAGATGCGCTATCTTGGCAAAATGCGATGAAATCTGATATAGAATCTATGGATTCTAATCAAGTATGGGAGCTTGTAGAACCATCGGATGGAGTAAAAGCCATTGGATGTAAATGGGTCTACAAAAGAAAGAGAGGATCAGACGGAAAGGTGGAAACCTTTAAAGCAAGGCTTGTTGCGAAGGGGTATACTAAGAAAGAGGGGATCGATTATGAGGAAACCTTTTCGCCGGTAGGCATGCTTAAGTCTATCCAGATTCTCTTGTCTATTGTTGCTCATATGGATTATGAGGTTTGGCAAATGGATGTCAAGACAGCTTTCCTTAACGAAAGTCTTGAAGAAAACATCTATATGAAGCAACCAGAGGGATTCATTGCAAAGGGAAGAGAGCATCTTGTGTGTAAGCTTAATCAGTCCATTTATAGATTGAAACAAGCTTCAAGATCTTGGAACATTCGGTTTGATGAGGTAATCCATTCTTATAGATTTATACAAAGTTCGGATGAGTCTTGTGTATACAAGAGGAGTGACGGAAACGTAGTGGTATTTCTTGTACTATACGTAGATGACATTTTGCTCATTGGGAACAATGTCAAAGTGTTGTCAGACGTAAGGGTATGGTTGTCCAAACAGTTTGATATGAAGGACTTGGGAGAAGCTGAACACATCCTTGGGATCAAAGTTATAAGGGATCATATGAAAAGGATGTTGTGGTTATCTCAAGCTTCGTATATTGACACTATCCTAGCTCGTTTTAGCATGCAAAACTCCAAGAAATATTTTCTATTTTTTCGGCATGGAGTACCTTTATCTAAGGAGATGTGTCCTAAAACATCAAAGGAGATAGAGGAGATGAAGACAATTCCTTATGCTTCGGTTGTAGGAAGCCTAATGTATGCTATGTTATGTACGAGACCGGATATCTGTTATGTCGTGGGCATGGTTAGCAGATATCAAAGTAATTCAGGACAGGGACATTGGACTGTGGTAAAACATATATTAAAGTACCTGAAAAGGACTAGAGATTATATGCTACTTTACCAGGTAGATCATTTGCTCCCTGTGGGTTACACGGATTCTGATTTCCAATCAGATATGGATAACAGTAAGTCTACCTCGGGTTATGTGTTTACTTTGGGAGGTGGAGCCATAGTATGAAGGAGTATCAAGCAAAAATGCGTTGCGGACTCCACTATGGAAGCTGAGTATGTGGCGGCTTCTGAGGCAGCCAAAGAAGCTGTATGGCTCAGGAACTTCTTAATGGATTTAGAGGTGATTCTTCGTTTGCCCAAAGCTATCACAATTTATTGTGACAACAGTGGTGCAGTAGCAAACTCGAAGGAACCATGAGCCCATTGTTAGATCGTGGCGCTTGCTAGAGGGGGGGGGTGAATAACAATTTTTCTTGAACTTTCTCTACAAGAAGGTTAGTACAATCCAAACAATATAATGAAAAATATGAAAACCAATGCTAACACCGAGAGTTTACTTGGTATTCACCTCCGAGAGGTGACTAATCCAAGGATCCACGTGCGAGCACACTCTCCACTATGAAAAGCCTCCTTTAAGGTGAAGAAAACTTTTACAAGTTTGCCCTCTTCCTCTTACAAAATGGAATTGAGAATGAGAGGAAGAGCAGGAAAATTTTTGCACTAACAGCACTTTGGTACCCCTTAGAACCGCACCTTTGACGTGCCAAAAGTCACCCTTTAAATAGGGTAAAGGACAACTCCATAAGTCATCCAGCCCGATACCAGTCGACTGCCCCTGGGGCAGTCGACTGATCCAGCCTTAATTGCTAGCCAACGGCTAGTTTTCGGGGTTACTAGTAGACTGCCCCTTGGGTAGTCAACTGATGTCTCGGGAAGTTCAGGCAGTCGACTGATTTTCTCCCAGTCGACTGCCGAGCTTATACAAGCACTCTTCCTCACTTCAACGACCCTCCTTCATGTGTGCCTTCAAGTATACTCCCTTGACTTGCCCCTTGAAGTCCTCTTCCTCCGGCTATCGTCCCACGGATGTGCACGCAAGCCCTCGGCTTGCCTCCATGCCACCCTTCACGTGTGCCCTTTGAAGTCCACTTCCCGGCTTGCCCTTAGAGTTCTCTTCCCTCGGCTCTCGTCCCTCGGATAAGTTCTCCATGTGTGATTCTTCAAGTCCTGCAAACTCAATCACACATATCAAATAATAAGATAACACCCTAACCTTAACCATATTGACACACACATCAAAATCATGATCTCCCCGATCATTCTTGGGTCGATTGCCCCAACAATCTCCCCCTTTTTGATGTGTGGCAATATGTATATGTTAGGGAAAACAACAGCAAGTAACAGCAATTGAAAATACAAGACCTAGAAACAACAAGAGGTAACCTCCCCCTTAACCTATGCCTTCCCCTATTTTCAATCATAACCAAGGTTAAACCAAGAGTTAAGTTACAAACCTAACTTAAATCTCCCCAATTCTCCCCCTTTGACACCATCAAAACTATTGCCTAAAGCAATACTAACCAATAGCATCAAATGGGAGAACTTTTCATTTCTGAAAAATTCTCAGTATTCTGAAATCAGACGTGCCAGTCGACTGCCCCTGGGGCAGTCGACTGATACTCTGTCAGTCTGAATTACAGGTTTCTGAGCCAAATTTCAGAAACTCCCCAAAAATTCTAGAAAATTCCAAAAAATACAAAAATTTGCAAACATGTTTCATATGATAAACTTTATCAGGGGAAAATATAATTTCGTGAAAAGTCCAAACATATTTGACTTTTTGACAAAAGTTTAAATTTCTTGAAAAACTCTAATTTTGTATCAAAGTTTCAACCTAGTTTTGCAATCATACATGTCCCAAGCTTATGGCAAAACAAATAAAACACAGAATGATTTTCAAATGTTTAAAATGTCCAACAATGATCTTTGGGCAAGATGTCTATTAGTTAAATACTTGTTTTCCCCATGGTTGGTCTATTTTTCATAATTTGATACATCTCATGGCCCAACACTATACCATAAGCACATGTGAATCATTTGTATCATCCTAATGAATCAAGCACCACCTTCCTATTGTATTATCCCAAGGTCCATCCTATACTTCTACAAAACACATACTAAGGCCCTTTCTTAAGGATGTGAACTCCGCTTCGGGAAGAGGCTTGGTAAATATATCGACAAGGTTTGACTTTCACTCAACATAGTGCAAATCTATATCACCCCTTGCCACATGATCCCTAATGAAGTGATGCTTCACTTCAATGTGTTTTGTTCTAGAATAGTGAACCAAATTTTTAGTCAAGTTAATTATACTTACATTATCACATAAAACCTTAACCTTGGAGTAATGTAACTCATAATCCGCTAAGGTGTGCATGATCCAAAGTAATTGAGACACACAACCACCCATTGTCACATATTCGGCCTCCGTTGTTGATAGGGCAACACATGGTTGTTTCCTACTACTCCAACTAACTAAAGATGACCCAATAAATTGACATCCTCCACTAGTACTCTTCCTATCTAGTTTACAACCCGCATAGTCCAAATCGGTGTATCCAAAAAGTTCAACATTTGGAGTTCTAGGATACCAAAGCCCAACATTTGGCACATGATTGGTACCTTGCACACATACCTATCGCAAATAATATATTGGGTCTACTAGTGGTTAGGTACAATAAACTACTAATCATACTCCTATATTGTTTTGAGTATACCATTTTACCTTCAAGATCATTATCCATTTTGACATTTGTTCCTATAGGGGTAGATGTTACCTTAGCATTTTCTAGTCTAAATTTCTTAATGATTTCCCTAGCATATTTAGTTTGATACACATGAGTCCCTTCATTTGTTTGTTTAACTTGTAGGCCTAAAAAGAAAGTCAATTCTCCCACAAGACTCATCTCAAACTCATTTTCCATACATTTAATGAACTCATGGAGAAATTCACTATTTGTTGACCCAAAGATAATATCATCCACATAGACTTGGGCCACAAAGATGTCCTTATCCTTAGATTTTAGGAATAAAGTTGGATCAATCGTACCTCTCCTAAAACCCTTGGATACTAAGAATGATGAAAGCCTTTCATACCAAGCCCAGGGAGCTTGTTTCAATCCATACAAGACTTTTCTTAGTTTGTAGATATGTCTAGGGTAATTTGGGTTCTCAAACTCGGGTGGTAGTTCTACATAGACCTCTTCTTTGATGACCCCATTAAGGAATGCCGACTTCACATCCATTTGGTGAAGTGTGAAACCCATGTGAGCGGCATATGCTAATAAAATTCTAATAGACTCTAATATAGTTACGGGGGCATATGTCTCATCATAGTCAAGACCCTCTACTTGATTAAACCCCCTAGCTACCAACCTAGCTTTGTTTCTAGTAATTTTTCCTTAGTCATCTAACTTGTTCCTAAAGACCCATCTTGTGGTGACAATGGTACAATCATTGGGCCTAGGAACCAACTCTCATACTTCACTTCTTTCAAATTGATTCAACTCCTCTTGCATAGCTAGGACCCAATCCACATCACCTAGTGCCTCATCAATAGTTTTCGGTTCAAGTTGGAAAATCAAGGCAATTTGACTACTATGTTCCCTAAAGTAAGACCTAGTCCTCACCCCTTGGGTCACATCTCCAACTATTTGATCAATGGGATGATCTTGGTGATGCCTTAAGTTCCTAGAGGTTATGGGCTCATTTTGTACATGATGATCATCCTCTAGTGCACTTCTCTCTCCCCCTTGATCAATGCCCCCCAAATGTAGGTCTTGAATTTCTTGGGTAAGGGGTTGGCTTTCTTCTATGTCCTTATCAATAGAAGGTTTCCTAGGGTAAGTGCTTGTAGACTCATCAAAATCCACATTGGATGACTCTTCAATTACCTTAGTCCTTTTGTTATAGATTCTATATTCTCTACTAGTGGATGAATATCCAACCAAGATCCCCTCATCCGCTTTAGATTCAAATTTTCTCAAATCATCCTTGGTGTTTAAAATGTAAATCTTACACCCAAAAATCCTAAAATAGTGAACTTGTGGAATTCTCCCATTCCACAAGTCAAATGGAGTTTTTTCTAAAAACCTATGAATTAAGACCCGGTTTTGGATGTAACAAGCGGTATTTACCACTTTGGCCCAACGTAGCTAGGTAGAGAATATGCATTAAGCATAGTCCTAGCGGCTTCTTGTAAGGCTCTATTTCTCCTTTCTACTACATCATTTTGTTGAGGGGTCCTTGGGCTTGAAAATTCATGCTTGTACACATTTTCTAAACAAAATTGTGAGAAGTTTGAATTTTCAAACTCCCCACCATGGTCACTCCTAATTCGGTTGATCTTGAGGTGTTTCTCATTTTCAACCCTCTTACTAAACCCTATGAATATCTCTAAGGTATCATCCTTATGTTTCATGAAAAACACCCATGTATATCTAGAAAAGTCATCTACAATTACCAAACAATATTTACTTCCTATTATTGATGGAGTGCTATGACAATCAAATAAATCCAAATGTAATAACTCTAAAGGTAAAGAAGTGCTAGTTAAAGTTTTGCCTTTGTGTGATGATTTAGATTGCTTATCCTCTTGGCATGCATCACACATCTTGTTCTTTTCATACTTGATCATGGGAAGCCCCTTCACCAACTCCTCCTTTGGCACTCTTGCAATATTCTTCATGTTGATATGCCCAAGTCGCCGGTGCCACAACCATCCTTCTTCTTCTTTAGATATGAGACACTTAGGAAAATTGTTAGAAACATAGACAAGATTAAGATAATAAAGGTTAGCTTCTCTATATCCTTCTAGCATAATACTTTCGGAGCCATTTTGTCTAATACACTTTCTAGCATGAAACTCAACCCTATATCCCGCATCACAAAGTTGACTTACACTAAGTAAATTAAACTCCATATCCTTAATCAAAAGAACTTTATGAATTGTGATTGTAGGAGATACCTCAATGGCGCCCCTACCAATTATTTTGAGTTTCCCACTATTTTTGAATGACACGGTTCCTTCCCTTAGATAGCTAATGGTGGAGAATTTGCTCACATCTCCGGTCATATGTCTTGAACACCCGCTATCTACAATCCACATTTTTGAGGCTTCCTTCACCTTCACCTATACAACACGGAAAACACAAGATTTTGGTACCACAAATGTTAGTTCCACAAGAATCATTTAAATATTTCTTTGGTACCTAAGCCTTCTTTGCATTTCCCTTAACACCTTGTCTCCTAGAGGCACCCTTTCTACCCATAAGTGAAACAAATGCTATCTCCTTGGTTTTTGGCCTATAACTTATCTCGGCTTTGTTATACATGGCTCTTTGGCTATTTATGATTATATCAAGGTTGCTAGAGCCAACTTGAAATTTTCTAAGTGCCTTGGTTAGGTCTTCTACCTTTTCCCTTAGCTCCCTATTTTCTTTTTCTGAACATGAATCATTTGACATGGTAGAGGAAACATACAAATTGTCCTTAAGTTTCATGGATTCTAATTTGAGCATGCAAACTTCATTTTTCAATTCTTTAACTTTTCTCCTAGCCTTAGCCAAATCATCATTTGTACTAGTAATAATTTTGATAAAAGTAGAGGAGGGTAAACTATATACCTCACTTACCAATACATCAGATTCGGATAATAAGCCTTCACTTTCATCTTCACAACTTGAACTCCTCTCATCTTCGGATGACTCCAAGTTGTCCACTCCCATTAGTGCGAAGTGTGACACATGATCTTCTTCTTCCTCCGAAGATGATGGATCATCCCAAGTAGCTTTTAGGTTTGTGACACTCTTCCCTTTTCCTTTTGACTTCCTCTTTTCACTCTTCTTTTTCTCCTCCTTTTCTTCTCTTTTTTCTTTAATTGTGGACACTCATTTTTCATGTGGCCCTCTTGATGGTAATTGTAGCAAATAATATCCTTCCCTTTGCTCTTGCTTTTTGACCCTTTCCTACCATAAGACTTGTTAGAAAAATTTTTAAAAGCTCTTCTCATTTTCCTTACCATGTAGGCTTCTTGGTCACTATCCATAGAGGCACTAGACTCCTCCGACTCAGATGATGAGGAGTAGATGATCTTCTTCTTCTTTTTCTTTTCCTTTTCTACAATAAACGCTACTCCTTTTTCTTTAGAAGAAATGTTAGCTTGCTCATGTAACTCAAATTCACAAAATAAATCATCTAACTTTACCGTAGAGAGATCCCTTGATACTTTGTAGGCATCAACCATTGATGCCCACAATGTAGTCCTAGGGAATGATTGTAGAACATACCTCACGAGATCTCGGTTCTCAACCTTTTCACCAATTACATGGAGCTCGTTGATTATTTCTTTGACCCTTCCATGTAATTGGCTTACTGTCTCGTTGGCCTTCATTGAGAGCTATTGTAGTTGGGCAACCAAGAGGTCCTTCTTTGCTCTTCTCGACTCATTTGATCCTTCATTGATTTCGACAAGCTTTTCCCAAAGTTCCTTTGCGCTCTTGAAAGACCCCACTTTGTTGAGTTGCTCTTTTGACAATCCACATTGAAGCGTTGTGGTTGCCTTCACATTTGCTTGCGCCTTCTTCATGATTTCCTTTTGATAGATCGAAAATGCTTGCTAGAGGGGGGGTGAATAGCACTTTTCGTTGAATTCTCTACAAGATTGTTAGCGCAGCGGAAATAATAATATGCAAAGGACAAGAAAGAACAATGCTAACAATCGGAATTTACTTGGTATCCACCCAAATGGGTGACTAATCCAAGGATCCACGCACGTACTCCACCTCCACTATGAAAAATCTCCTTCAGGTGGAGAAACCTTTACAGCGGTGTTGTCTTCCTCTTTACAAAATACAATGATTGGCGAGAGAGGAAGATGAGAAGACTTTTTGTAGGAGCAACACTTCGTTACAGTACGAAACTGTACCGTTCACGTGTAAAAAGGTCCTCTTTTTATAAGAGAACAGGACAACCTCGCAGGCTGTCCAGACCCGCACCAGTCGACTGCCCCTAGGGCAGTCGACTAGTCTAGCATTAATTGTTAGCCAACGGCTAGTTTTGGGGTGTTACCAGTCGACTAGTCTAGCATTAATTGTTAGCCAACGGCTGGTCCGAGGCTAAAAACTCTCTGTGAGTTTTGGTAGTCGACTGCCCTCTGGCCAGTCGACTGCCCTGCGTCTCAGCTCAGTTTCAGCCACTCTGAACCTTCTCTTTCACATGTGCCTTCAGGTTCACTCCCTTGGCTCGCCCCTTGAAGTCATCTTCCTCTGGCTCTCGTCCCTCGGATGCGCACACAAGTCTTCCCTTGGCTTGCCTCCATGCCACCCTTCACGTGTGCCCTTGAAGTCCACTTCCCGGCTTGCCCTTGGAGTCCTCCTCCCTCGGCTCTCGTCCCTCGGATATGTTTATTATGTGTGATTCTCCAAGTCCTGCAAACTCAATCACACATATCAAATATAACATAACACTTTAACCTTAAACATATTCACACACACATATCAAAACCATGATCTTCCAATCATTTTAGGGCTGATTGCCTCAACAATCTCTCCCTTTTTGATGTGTGGCAATATGTTTAAGTTTAGAGATAAAATAACAGCCAACAATAACAGTAGCAATAAATAGCAATTGGAAAATATAAGACATAGCAAACCTAAGGGTTAACCTCCCCCTTAATCTATGTCTTCTCCCATTTTCAATTCTACTCATGGTCCAAGTTAAGTTTCAAGCCCAACTTAACACTAAACAGCATTAAACATGTAAAACATATCAAAACCTAAGAGGTAACCTCCCCCTTAATCCATGTCTTCTCCCATTTTTAATCATCCAAGATTTAAGTTAAACAACTACCTTAAACCATTCATTTCAAGTCAAAATTCTAACTTAGACCACTCATTCTCCCCCTTTGACACAATCAAAATGATTGCCTCAAGCAACCCAACTCAATGGCATCAAATGAGAGAAAGTTGGATTTCTAAAAAAAATTCAGAATCTGAAAGCAGGCGTGCCAGTCGACTGCCCCAAGGGGCAGTCGACTGATACGCTATCAGTGCCAATTTTCAATTTCTGATCTGAATTTCAGAAACATCCAGAAAATTTAGAAAAATTCCAAATATTGTAAAATTTTGCCGACATGTTTGAAATAATATACACTATCAAGGAAAAATATCAGCCCATATAAAATTTCAAACATGCTTGACTTTTGATAAAAACTCAAAATCCTTGAAAATCACTAAGTTTTGTATCAAAATTACAACTGAATTTTGAAAACATATATCTTTTAAAAATATGGCAAAGCATATAAAACATAAAATGATTTTCAAAGGTTTAAAATGTCCAACTATGATCTTTGGGCAAAGTGTCCATTGATTAAACACTTGCCTTCCCCATAGTTGGTCTAGTTTTCATATTTTGATACTTTTAATGATTCAACAATATGCCACAAGCACAAGTGAATCAAATGTATAACCCTAATAGATCAAGCACACTTTTTCAAATGTAATATCCCAAGGTTCATCCTATACTTCTATAAAACACATTCCAAGGCCTCTTCTTAAGGATGTAAACTCCGATTCGGGAAGAGGCTTGGTAAAAATGTCGCTAGGTTTGACTTTGATTCAATATAGTGTAGTTCTATGTCTCCCCTTGCCACATGGTCCCTAATGAAGTGATGTTTCACTTCAATGTTTTTATCCTAGAGTGGTGAATCGGATTTTTGGTCAAATTGATTGTACTTACATTATCACACAAGACTTTGACCTTGGAATAATGTAACTCATAATCTTCTAAAATGTGCATGATCCAAAGGAGTTGGGAAACACACCCACCCATTGCCACATATTCCGCCTCCGTTGTTGATAGGGCAATGCATGATTGATTCCTACTACAACTAACTAAGGAAGACCCAAAGAATTGACACCCTCCACTAGTACTTTTCCTATCTAGCTTACATCCTGCATAGTCTGAGTCGGTGTATCCAATAAGATCAACATTAGGGGTTCTAGGATACCAAAGCCCGACATTGAGGGTACCTTTAACATACCTTAGGTTCCTCTTAACTACAACCAAATAGGACTCTTTGGCACAAGATTGGTATCTTGCACACATACCTACCGCAAAAAGTATATCGGGTCTACTAGCGGTTAGGTATAGTAGGCTACCAATCATGCTCCTATATTGCTTAGAGTCTACCATTTTCCCTTCAAGGTCACTATCCATTTTCACATTTGTTCCTATGGGGGTAGATGCTACCTTAGCATTTTCTAGGCCAAATTTCTTTAACATTTCTTTAGAATACTTAGTTTGAAAAACATGTGTTTCTTCATTAGTTTGCTTAACTTGAAGTCCTAAAAAGAAGGTTAGCTCTCCTACAAGACTCATCTCAAATTCATCTTTCAAACATTTGATGAACTCTTGTAGGAAGTGTTGGGACCGGGTGCATGTTGACATGGATACGGGTTCGTAATTTTTAAAATAATTACGTGCAGCGGAAGAATTAGCATAAATAATAAAATGAACACGATAGCAAATTAAGACATAAATTAAATTTCATCAAATTATTGGTACTCCGGATCCAACCGACGTTATCTAGCATGCAACCTATTATATGTGTGCGAATGATTCATAAAATTAAAAATTTTGCAGAAAAGGTAAACATAATTTACTTTACTGTACCTCGCGTAACTCAAAGAAAGGGACGAGATACAACCGTAGCGTCCCTTGGAAGCTTCTCCTCTATTCACGTCCACGCCGAGTTCTCTTTGGGATGACTTCGCAAAGCCACGAGTTTCGTGCCGACAAGAACTACTAGATTCTCCAAAGGCACAACTAGAATATCAAGAGAGAGAGATGAAAACTAACCACCAAGTAACGGAATCAAGATTCCGGGGAAAGGAAGGAAGGAGTCGCGACCCGCTTCTTCTTCTTCTTCGGCGCCTTCTTGGTGGAGTTGGCTCACGGCAACCCTAGGAGGAACTTCTAGGGCCGGCGCCCACTTGGAGAGGGAGAGGGAGAGGAGGAGAGGAAGAGAGGCTAGGCAAGAATCCTTGATCACTTGAATTGATTTCCAAGCCTTGCCTATGCACCTTTATATAGTAGCATCTTTATCGCCAAGTCTCCTCTTAACGGAATTTTTCATAAGAAATTTATCTTTATAAATTTTTCTATGAATTATTCCGTTATACCAAGTTTTTATTATAAATCTATTTACAATAAAAACAACCATGTCTCCCCTTTTATTATGGAATAAAATTTATTATAAATTTTTCTTATCATGGAAAAATCAATTCATAATTGCTTTTATAAAATAAAATAAACCAATCCATGGTTCATTTTAATTTCCATAAAAAGAATAAATTTATTATATAAATTTTCTTATCATGGAAAAATAATTCATAATTGATTTTATAAAATAAAATAAACCAATCTATGGTTCATTTTAATTTCCATAAAAGGAATAAATTTATTATATAAATTTTTCTTATCATGGAAAAATCAATTCATAATTGATTTTATAAAATAAACCAATCCAAAGTTTATTTTAATTTCCATGAAAATAAATCTCTTTATATAAATTTCTTTATATAAATTTCTTTATATAAATTTTTTATCCATAATTTTATAAAACAAATCGCGCTTGATTTATTTTATATTTTAAAACAAATAAATTGGTTTCCTTCCTTTATTGTGGCCGGCCAAACCAAAGAGGGTGGGCACCCTCTTTGGCCGGCCACACCAAGCCAAAACCCTTACGAATTAAACTCATTTAATTCGTCCAATAAGCCTTAACAAGACTTAGCCATTTTAAGCTTCCGATGCGTCTCTGATAAATTCAGATTCGACTTATTTCTCTTGATTGGAAAATCCAATTTTCAACTCGTTTTAAATCCCTCGGATTACTCGTAGTGCGTGTGACTAAATAGGCTTTCGATTTATGTTGGCCGTCTATAATCAACTAATTATAGAATGATCATGAGTGGCACCTAGTAGTACATCATGACCTCCAATTAATCGAAAGATCAACGGTTGACCTCAGAAATAATTCTGAAACCCTTCAGCAGCTATAATGAGTTGTGCCTCATTCCCTTCACCATCTTATACCCACTTGGTTCAGGACACGGTCTATGTGTGTCAGTCCCCACTAGGCTGACTACGTCACACCTAGCCCAAGTAATGTCTTTCTCGTCCAACGGATTCTAATTACTCTCATGTTTCCTAGAGATTCATACTCGGAACATGTCATGCTCTGGCCAGAGACTTCGAGTAACAATCCGACGATAGGCCTTGGGTATACATCTCCTCGCAAGGAGTGGTGAATCCTTTGTACGCTGTTCAAACATCTTCGGGCACTTCGGCTTATACCCAACCATCCTGGGTCCACACCTCCTTAGAGATGCTTGCTTAAGATGTCAAAGTATAAGTCTCCGTGACCAAGATGACTTGAACACCGTAAGTCAAAGAAACATCGCACTTAAACTGCAATAATAACTTTCATTGAAATATCTATATGTAGATTACCATATGAAGTTTTACAGCTAGTCACTCCAATGAACTAGTTCCCTTAACTAGCATTCATGTTTATCTCCAGACATCCCAATGTCACCAGCCAGTGAGAATCAGCTGATTAGAGAATAACCCATGCTAGTCTCAACAGAATTGATAGTGTCCGTATTTATCAATTCATCGACTAGGGATATTTTCAATACTTCACAATTGCACATGTAGAGATTATCACTAGTTGTGATTCCATCACAAATTCTCTCATGCTGTGATTTGTATTGCGGACATTCAGTAAATGAGTTTAAGATCCCAATCAAATACACAAACATGTATACTCAAATAGTGAATTTTCATTTATTAAAATAAATGTTTACAATCATAAGGCGATTGCCTTAGGACACTTCTCTCATATTACTAACAAACTCCCACTTGGCCTGATGCCAATCGCTACGGTATCCAATACCACAGACTCTAACATGACCCTCAAACTTGATCTAAGGCAAGGCCTTAGTTAAAGGATCCGCTAAATTCCTTTCAGTGGAAATTTTCTCAATTTGTATATCATTCCTACTTATAATCTCTCTGATCAGATGATAGCGGCAAAGCACGTGTTTGGATCGCTGATGAGACCTTGGTTCCTTTGCTTGTGCAATAGCTCCATTGTTGTCGCAGTAAACCGACACTGCTTCATCAATGGTTGGAACCACGCCAAGTTCGAAGACAAACTTCTTGATCCAGACTGCTTCCTTTGCTGCTTCCGAAGCTGCGATATATTCCGCTTCCATGGTAGAATCCGCTACGGTGTCTTGTTTGGAACTCTTCTAACATATTGCGCCTCCATTCCAAATACATATCCAGACTGAGATTTGGAGTCATCCTTATCTTTCTGGAAACTGGCATCTGTATACCCACGTATTACCATATCTCCTTCTCCATATATTAGGAACACATCCTTAGTTCTTCTTAAGTACTTAAGGATTGTCTTGACAGCCGCCCAATGATCCATTCCTGGATCCGACTGGTATCTGCTTGTGACGCTCAGAGCATACGATACATCGGGCCTTGTACATAACATAGCATACATGATAGATCCTATCGCGGATGCATAAGGAATCTTATTCATGCAAATCCTCTCGTCTTTTGTGTGCGGATACATAGACTTTAAAAGGTTGATCCCATGCCTGATGGGAAGGTAACCTTTCTTGGATTCCGACATGCTAAACCTTTTTAGCACTCGGTCTATATATGTAGACTGTGAAAGACCAAGCAACCGTTTTGATCTATCTCTATAGATTCTAATCCCAAGGATATAGGTTGCTTCTCCCAGGTCTTTCATGGAGAAAGTTTTGGACAACCAAATTTTAACTGATTGTAAGACTGATATAGCATTTCCTATAAGCAATATGTCATCGACATATAGCACTAGGAATACGACTGCACTCCCACTAACCTTCTTTTACACACAAGGTTTGTCAGGATTTTGTGAGAAATCAAACTCTTTGATCGTCTCATCAAAATGGATGTTCCAGCTCCTGGATGCTTGCTTCAGTCCATATATGGATCGTCGAAGCTTGCATATTTTGGTTTTATCAACCGATGTGAAACCTTCAGGTTGTATCATGTATACATCCTCAAGCAGGTTTCCATTAAGAAAAGCTGTTTTCACATCCATTTGCCATATCTCATAATCATAATGAGCTGCTATGGCTAGGAGCATCCGAATGGATTTAAGCATAGCCACTGGCGAATAGGTTTCGTCATAATCAATTCCTTGTTTCTGACGATATCCTTTTGCCACTAATCTAGCCTTAAAGGTAACAACATTACCTTCCATGTCGGTTTTCTTCTTGAAAACCCACTTGCACCCTATGGGCTTAATCCCTTCAGGTGGGTTAACCAAGTCCCATACTTGATTTTCGTACATGGAATCCATTTCCGATTTCATGGCTTCAAGCCATTTGTCCCTTTCTAAACTTTTCAGAACATCTTCATAACTGATAGGTTCGTCATCGCTTATGATAACACGTCGTTCGATTCACTTATGAGAAATCTGTATCTCTCTGGAATATTGCGTGCCCTATCAGACCTACGAAAAGGTGGTGTTGTTTTAGGTTCAACTGATAGCTCATCACTATGAGTTATCGGTTGTGGGTCTAGACTAGGTGTCTCTGTAATGTCCATTGGAGTTTCTTGAACTTCATCAAGTTCAAAGCCACTCCCACTGTTTTATTGTAAAAGAAATTCTTTTTCCAGAAATACAGCATGCCTTGAAACAAACACCTTTTGCTCCAAGGGATGATAGAATTGGTAACCCTTCGTTTCCTTAGGGTATCCAATAAATAGACATTTATCAGACTTAGCATCCAATTTGTCTGATACAGTCCGCTTCACATAAGCAGGACAACCCCATATCTTAAGGTGAGTTAAGTGAGGTTTCTTACTATTCCATATCTCATATGGAGTAGTAGAGACTACCTTGGTCGGGACTCTGTTTAGCAAGTAAACAGCTGTCTTAAGTGCATAGCCCCAAAAGGATTTTGGAAGAGTTACATGGTTCATCATGGATCTAACCATGTCCATTAAGGTTCGGTTACGCCTCTCAGATACACTATTATGCTGTGGTGTATACGGTGAAGTCCATTGAGACAATATCCCATTGTACCTAAGATAATCTTGAAACTCTTGACTCAAGTATTCACCACCCCGATCGGATCGAAGTATCTTAATACTTTTGCCAAGCTGTTTCTCTACATCATTTCTGAACTCTTTGAATTTCACAAAAGCTTCAGATTTGNATGAGGTCGCTTCTTGCCTTACTCCTTGCGACTACAGATGTATCGATGGGTCTTCGATCACAACTGGTGCCACTACATTCGCCACCGGCGAGGTAATAATAACGACCTGCTGGTTAGCCATCCTAGTGGCAATAACTTGCTGTTGTTCTGCTAACTGTCTCTGTAACTGAGCCACCACGTCTAAGAGATTTGGTGGGGGTACTGACTCTGTTGCCTCTTGCCCTCTAGGAGCTTGCTCCTCGTTTTGGGCCTTTCTAGGACGTCCTCAAATGTATAACTTAACACTTAATGGTAATGTTCCCAAACTTGCTTTAGGATATAACAAGACCTTGGTCTTGATTCTTATCTCATTTCTTAGTCCTAGAACTCGTTCTAGGGCTTAGTAAGACCTTGGTCTTACTCAAAACTTTTATCAAGCACCTTGCGTGCCATAATCCCAAAACTTACTTTTGGGCAAATCAAGTAAGTACTTAAGCATTTCTCTAATATCCATTCTAGGGATTAAACATGATTCCGTGATACTAAGGTATTAAACATGCTTCCTTGTTCTATGCACATATGAGTAAGTACTTAAGCATTTCTCTATACTGCAATTAAGTAAAGGAGCAATAGAAAAACTGAAACTTAAAGCTTTCTTACTTGAAGACGGCAAGGTTGATGCTGATGTGTGTGTGATGCTGGAGAATGGGAACTGCTCTGATACCACCTGTAGCGACCCGCCTTCTCCTGCTTAAGACGGATCGTTACTTTGTCTACTTCTCGACTCTAACGCACGACTAAAAATGCGGAAATCTTTTTTTTTCTTTTTAAATTCATCTAAGAATGATATTCTAACTTAAGTAGTCATGCATGATACCATGTCACACTTTCTTTCTCAAAAACTCGTAAGATGATACTTATTGAAACCTGCCTCGCCCAACTCAGCTTTCGGGTATCAGTCGACTGATACTGTATCAGTCGACTGATAGCCTGAAATCTGAATTTTCAGGTTTCGGCACTTGCTTCAAAACTCCACCAAACCTATACTTTCGAGCCATATAGAATCATGACACCATTTCTATACTCTATGCCAGTTTTCCTACACAATTTAGCCAATCAAAATGAATCCATAACTTGAAATTAGGACTTTTGCGGGAAGAAAATAAGCTATTCAAGTTTATATGAACTTTAACATTAGAGTTTGTACCAATCTTGACTCCTATGCATTCATAACACCAAATACATGTTCTATAACCTTGCTAAGGCATTATGAAATGTGAATGCAACTTTTCTAAACATATTTAAGCAATAAAACTTGATTCAAAGAGAAATTAATACTATCTTGGCACATGCATCTAATTCTCTAACAAAGTATCAATATTTCCAACTACTCACACTTCTACTCATCCAAGCAATCATAAGGATATGTATGCTAAATGAAATGACATGAATCTTTACTCTAAGAAATTGAGCATGTAAAACTATCCAAAGCTTAAATGTTCGCTAAACTCCATAAAGCAAGAACTTGAAATTTGAATAAACTATAACATTGTAATTCAAATAACTAAATTGTCTCGTCTCAAAGATCTCTCCAAAATCAGCCACCACACACACTTTACTCAGCACCGCCTCGTCGCCTTCCTTCAGAATTGCTTGCCTTTACCTTTATCTGCAATAAGAGGAAATGCAACTAGTAAGCAAAAAGCTTAGTAAGTACTATCTAGCTCACAAAATCTCGAAATGTGCAAACATGCTTCTTGATCAATATGAAATTCATATGAGATACTTATATGCTTGAAAGAAAACTAAGAACATGTATAACTCAAAACATGCATACTCAAGCATTAATAAATCTCAATTTACTTTTCTTGGCTCAACTTGAAACTTTAGCTATTCTTGAACTTTTTGAAAACTCTTTAAACTTTAGAAACTTTGCTAAAGCATATACTTGAAAATAATAATCACTTAGATCCACTGAAGACGTAAGTACCATCTCATGCGCGTTCCCTAAAAGGTTGGGGTAGCGAGCCACCAATCCTAATAGAGCAGACCTTGGTCTACCAGGGCCAAGACCTTGGAATTGGACACCTGGATTTCTTTAACGACGCCCTTGGACGCCGGGTACTGGCCTTAGAAAATAAAATAGCTTTTCTTTCTTTTCTTTCTTATCTGTAAATGCCTTGGCATTTTCTCGAGCACCTTGCGTGCTAAAATCCCTAAGTCTTGACTTTTGGGGATTTCTTAAGGCCTTGGCCTTTTCTTTTCTTATCTTTATCTTCTCTTTTCTTTTCTCATAACTTTCTTAGCCCCTAATCTCACATAGGGTGCTTAATCAAACTTATACAAGCATATAATGAACTAAGATCACATGCAAAAACTTATACAAAAAGGAAATATCTCTTTTAAAAACTTTTAAGGGAAATTCTTGCGGAAAAACCGCCTCTTACTGCAGGTGAGCAGTACTTACATTGATATCTTGGACTTACAACCAAGATTGACGTCTAGGGCTCGGGAGAAACTTGAGATCTCGGAGAATTCTTCGCGCCTACGCGTTCCTCTCGTCGCGGGGATTCCGAATATTGGAAGATCTCTTGGAGGAGAGCCTTGGCCGGCCCCTTAGAGCTTGGTGTTGTTTCGCCCAAGAGAGGAGAAGTCGGCGTGAGGGTTTGGAGAGGAGAGAAATAAAACTTCTCTGTTCAATTACCTATTTATACTTATGGGGGCGGATTGACCTAACCACACCTTAAATATATATCTCTCCATCCTTTGCTGTGCTTGATACCCTAGCCCAGCTGGTCGCGCTCGCGTCTGGTCTCCTGGTGGTCGCGGGTTCGAACCCCCTGCTGCCCTTAAACGTTTTTCTTTTTTTTTATATACTAAACGGACTCGGAAAATTCCATAAAAATATTCTAAAAATCCCTAAAAATATCTAGAATATTTCTAAACCATTTTTAAATAATTCTAAGGACTTTAAGAACTAAAAATGGGAATTTTGGGGCGTTACAAGAAGAGGCCCCACAATCGAACCTGCTCACCTTGACTGCTTCGGAAGAGATCGACACCGGATCAGAATCGGAGCCGGACGATGGAAAGCTCACAATTTCGGAGGACAGCAAAATAACTGTCAGTGGTTATTCTAAAGTTGAATTAGCAGAATAAATTGCTTACCTATCTAGTAACTTGGCGAAAGCCAAAATCCGAGTCGAGTCCCTCCGACAGGAAATAAAACTCCTGAATGAGGGAACTGACTCTAGATCTTTGACTGAGAAGGTTCAAGAAGGAACCTCTGCTCAAGTTGAAAAGCTTGAGAAAGAGAACTCCTCCTTGAAAACTCAAGTCAAGGACCTTAGAGCGGCTTTAGAACGATTCACTTCGGGTTCCAAGGGTCTTGACATGATCCTTGGAAAATAGAAGTCTGTTCTAAATTGATCCAGGTTAGGGTATCGAACCAAGGCTAGACAAAGGTCATACTATGCTGTATTAAACCAATCTAGGCCCAAAGTTTAGGCATGGGTACCCAAACTTTGCCTGAACAACCAAGCTGGACCAAACCAATATTGGATCCCCAAGGACAAGATTCATATCTTGCCTAATCATTACCGTGGCTTTAGTCCAGGGGGAGCCAACTTAAAAACAATCTTTATAGTTAAATAAATTCTTGTCTTATTTTAAAATAGCATGCTTGCTTGTTTATTTATTTTCTGCAATTTACCATGCTTAGACCTAGGACTGGTTAGATTAAGGACTAATACGATTAACTGAAATTTGAACAACATAATATTGGGTGGAGGTGAGATGATAGTACGTTAGGGAAGCCATTTTGGCGGAACTAGCCGAAGCTACCGATCCAAGACCCAAACTAGTTAGACCAAAATCTTTCAAGGAGTAACTTGAAGATGGATTTTCAATAAAAGGATTTGTCAAGAAAAGGGTTGATGATCCAATAAGGCTACGGCCAAAGAAGGCCTAGTGCCTTGCCAAGACATGGAAGCCGATTATTGAAAACCAAATTCACTTTACTATTGTCAGATTTGAATCTAACACAGATTTCAATTAATCTTAGATTCAACCATTTTTTAAAAATAAATTTAAAGCATAATTAATTGATTTTAAAATTAATTTAACTTTCAAAATTAATCATGGTTTTTAAAAATAAAATTCTTACTTCTATTAAAACCTGTCTCACAAAACCCATAAGGTTAACATGATTGATAACTATAGACTAGGTGAGATGGTTAGGATCTAACTCAAATTCATTTGTTTTTTTAATAAAAATACTGAATCATGCAAATTAGAGCTTAACTGACCTAATTGTTAGTTAGTCAAAAGAGTCAAACCGGGTCAAAATAGTCAAATATGGTCAAATGGTCAAAAGTCAAACTATTGTCAGATCAAGCGCCCGTGACCTGTCGGGCGCCCGCAACTTTTCCTTCGACCGAGATAGCAAAAGCTGTCAACCCTATCCATCTGACCTAGGCGCCCGTGACCTATCAGGCACCCAAGTCTGTCTCTTCATCCAAGGCAGTCAATTCTGCCAAAAAGCTGTCGTCTGACCCGGGCGCCTGTGACCTTACGGGCGCCCCAATGAACTCGGGTGCCCGTGACCTATCGGGCGCCCGTATAACACTATTTAAGGAGCATGGCTCCTTCCACTTCCCCCACACCAAAATCAAAACTCTCCTTCACTCCTCTTCATTCCAAGGCGCCCGGACCTCCTTGCTAGTCTTCAAATGCTTGACCTCAAGAATGCCGCCCCGGTATAAATCTTTTTATGCATTTTTTTTGCAATTTCATTTTCTTACTTATTAAATGCATGATTGCAATTTCATTTTCTTTAAATATCTAGAAAACGCCGCATCTCCCAACCCAACCCCGTGGCCGAATCTAGCCCCGACCCGAGGTTTCCCAACCTAGAATTATTCAACAAATTTGCCCAAATAACTTTCACGCCTATAAAGACTAGTTTTCTAAATAGGCAATTTTTTACCCAATCCTGTCCCTTAGCGATGGACGTCATCAACTTTTATCAACTAGACCACCTAGTCTTCTGTACACATCCGATAAACTCAACCCTGTGTGCAGAGTTTTACAACAACTTTGTCAAGATTGATGACCAACTCTACACTACCACCGTTCAAGGCACTCCCCTAAATATTTCTCCTACTCTGTTCAATCGGTTCCTAGGACTACGACCTTCGCAATTGACCTTTTCTTGTTATCCTCCGGCAGACCCACCCTTCGCACCCCCCCCTATTCGCACATTACATTAGACACACTTTACTCGTATTTCTTTGGAGATGTGCGAAATCCGTTGGCTCGGCGATTTCAGTCGGTTGACCTCCGAGTCCAGGACTATGCCCTCTATCGAGTCATAGTTCGATGTGTTCTCCCACTTACCACTCGAGATGTCGTGACCATGCGACCATTTCATACCTTCTTACTTTATGCCATGATTCATCAGCTTGATATCGACATAGGTCTCCACATCTTCCGTACCATCATTTACGCCTCGAGCATATCCACACATGATCGAGTTCGTACGCCCTACTGCCACATGATTACCTCCCTTCTTCACCACCACGGTCGAGACATCACTGCCGGAGAGATTATTTCGATGATTGAGTTCGACGAGATAGGGATTAGGAATTTTTCTTTAGCGGGGATAGATGTTTTGGCCACGGGGGTCCTAGTGTGGAGATGGGTGAGAGCCAGACGACAGGACGACTCCGACGAGGAGGTGGAGGTAGACGTAGCTGATCTCGCAGCCGAGATCAACGAGCAGTTACAGGAGCCACCCCCACCGACTATCGACCAGCGCATCACATCATTGCAGACGAAGTTACACAGTCTCAGGGAGGAGGTCGAGGCCTACCACACCGAGCAGATGGACGCCATCCGAGCCAATCAAGAAATGAGCGACGCACGATACAACGAGATGATGTCGCTGTTTTGATCCTGGCAGCCTGGCTCATCTTACCAGCTTGGCCCATCTTATCATCCTGGCCCTTCCTCTTAGTTTAGATTGACATTTTCAGCCTACTCCAGTGCAGTGTGAACTATTTGACTTGTATTTGTCTCGTACTTGACTGGAACTTGACTTTAGTTTGATTTCTCTAGTCCTACTATTGACCAGATGAATCTTATGCACTTATCTCAGTGATTACTTGCCAATTCAATTAGCATGCTTAGTCAATTGTGATGTTATGCTTGGTAGAATAGGACTGCTCTACTTATACTTCTTTTCAAAAAACTGTGTTATTTCTTAGTTAATTTGAAAAATTAATTTTATTTATTATTTTATTCAAAATGATTTTCCGACTTAGTTTTTTTTTAAAACTTACCCCCTTCAAAACTAGGGTTTTTTCGCAAATGGACTTAGCCTAGGCCCTAACCCTAGAACTGCATGCACCTATAGATCTAGAAGCCAGCATCTCATAAGCACCTTAGGGTACTTTTGATTGATAACCTAGACTGAGTTGAGACACTTAGGTCAATGTCTTGATTCAAGATGCTCTAAGTCAGTGCATCTGCAGTAATTGGGGCACTAAATACCAATTAAACAGTAATTAGGTTAAGTGTCAAGCTTAGAAAATCTAACTTGATCAGATCAATTAACTTGACTAACCCTAGCGAAAGCTACTGTTTATTGTTGAGGCAATCGGGCCTTAAATGATTGGAAGATCATGATTTTGATGTGTGTGTGTGAATATGTTTAAGGTTAGAGTGTTATGTTGTATTTGATGTGTGTAATTGAGTTTGCAGGACTTGGAGAATCACACATGGTGGACATATCCGAGGGACGAGAGCCGAGGGAGGAGAGCTCCAAGGGTAAGCCGGGAAGTAGACTTTAAGGGCACACGTGAAGGGTGGCATGGAGGCAAGCCAAGGGAAGGCTTGCGTGCGCATCCGAGGGACGATAGCCAGAGGAAGAGGACTTCAAGAGGCAAGCCAAGGGAGTAGACCTGAAGGCATACGTGAAGGAGAAGGTCCGGAGGGCTGGAACTAAGCTTGGGACTAAGCTGAGAGGCAGGGCAGTCGACTGCCAAAACTCACACAGAGTTTTTGACCTCGGACCAGTCGACTGCTCTTGGGGCAGTCTACTGGTATACCCCGAGGGCAGTCAACTGGTATACTCCAAAAACTAGCCATTGGCTAGCAATTAATGCTAGACCAGTCGATTGCCCTTGGGGCAGTCGACTGGTGCGAGGCTGGACAGACTGCGAGTTTGTCGTGTTCACCTATAAAAGGAGCACCCTTTTGCACGTGAGCGGTACAGTTCCGTACAGTGTCGAAGTGCTACTCGTCTGAAGAGTGTTTTCTACTTCCTCTCACATTCTACTTCATTATGTAAAGAGGAAGATCACCATTGTAAAGGTTTCTCCACCTGAAGGAGAGTTTTCCATAGTGAAAGTGGTGCTCGCGGCGTGGATCCTTGGACTAGTCACCCATCTGGGTGGATACCAAGTAAAAATATCGTTGTTAGCATTGTCTTGATTTCCTTTGCATATTATTTCTGCTGCGCTAATCATTCTGTAGAGATCCATTTCGAAAAAGTGCTATTCACCCCCCCCCCCTCTAACACGCCTAGATGATCTATCATTTATAACAGTTAGTAAGTAGCTAACTGGGTTAAACAGGACCCGAAAGAGAAAATTTAAATTGATTTGGTCCAGTTTATACTCAGTTTTGGTTCAGTACAGCACCTTACTTTTATTACTCATTTTTCTTGCTATATTTTTTTTTGATATATGGCAAAGGAGGAGAGATTGGAAAGGAGAGAAAAGAAGGTTTTAAAATTTAAAACCTTTTTCAAATTAATTTTTTTTTCAAAACTTTTATCTCCTTTTTCAAAAAGTAAAGTAATTCAAAATCACTTTGGAAAAATTTTCTAAGTGTTATAAATTCAAATTTTTGCTTGAAAATTTTTCTAAGTATTAAAACTGCTTAAAAAATATTTTCTAAGTGTTAAAACTTCAGAAGCAGTTTAGAAAATTCTTTTAAGTACTTGTTTTCAAAATTCTTTTAAGTACTTAACTTAAAATTGTTTTCAAAATATTCTAAGTACTTACTCTAAATTTTTTTTCTGGTGTAAAATTTTCTAAGTGTTTCAAAATTCCCTTGAAAATTTTCTAAGTGCTAAAGCTAAAATGTGTTGGAAAATTTTCTAAGTGCCCAACTCAAAATATTTTTGGAAAATTTTTCTAACTTAAAAATCCCGTTTTGAAAATCTTCTAAGTATTGTAAACCTAAAAAACTTTTCAATTTTAGAAACAAAGACTTAGAAACTTTTTCAAAAACCCCACGAATGTTTGAAAAACTCAGGGGGAGATTTCTTCCAAGGGGAGGAAATTAAAACTGGTACTTTACTTAATTGTTGTTTAACTTAACTTTTTGAACCGGGTTGCCATAAATCAAAAAGGGGGAGATTGTTAGTGCAAGCAGCACCTAAGTCAAACCTGGGTTTTGATAATGGCAAAGGGTTTAGAAGTTAAGATGTTATTGTTGTCTAACATGTTCACTGAGTGTGCAAGAAGAAGCCCTAGGTACACTAGGCAAGAAGTCCTAGCAAAGGGCTGGGCAAAGAAGTCCTGGTCAAGGACTGGGCAAGAAGACCTGACCGGAAGTCGGGCAAAGAAGTCCTGGTCGAGGACTGGGCACGAAGTCCTGGCAAGGGGCTGGGCACCGAAGACCTGACCGGAAGTTGGGCACGAAGACCTGGTCAGGTGGATCGGGCAAAAGTCCAACCAGAGGAGCCGGTTGGCAAAAGGTAAACTCTCCTGAGAGGAGTAGGTGAGGATGCGTTCCCCATCGAGGGAACAGTAGGCGTCGGTTCGACCTAGGGTTCCATTTGGGAGACTCGAAGTCAGAACCAAGACAGCTATGGCTGTAATTATTACTTACTATGTTTTTGGGACTAACCTTAGTTGCAGGGTCGAAAGATTGATCGTCTGCAAGTGAAGCTTCTTCACTGGGCCTAAGCGCCCGAATGGGCTCAGGCGCTCGTAAGGATACGGGCGCCCAAGAGTGAAAGCAAATCCCAAATCATAGCTGCGAAGCCACTGAACCAAGGCGGATCAGGAGCCCGTGAGGTCACGGGCGCCCCCATCAGCTCAGGCGCCCAAGTGGGGAGGATAAGAGCTGACCGAGCCCGCGGATAAGGATTCACAGATCGGAGGGCACGTGTCAGGCGCCCCCAACCCATCAGCCGCCCGATAGAGGACTATAAAAGGGGGTCGACCCCAAGGCTTCAAGAACACAATTTCTCAACGCTCTAAAGCTTTTCGTTCAAGCGCTACACCCCGGCAAACTCCAACTTCGAGATTCCAGCGCCGACGACGACCCTCTGCTCCGAAATACGATCCACATCAGGCGTCGGTAACGAAAAGTGTAGCTATTTACATTTCTCGCAATATTCCTGTACTCAACTTGTAAACTATTTTGCACGATTATAGTATTGCCCAAAGTAAACGGTCAAGGACCGTGGGCCTTAGAGTAGAAGCCGACCGCGACTCCGAACCAAGTAAAAATCTTATGTTCCTGTGTGCATTTAATTATTTCCGCTGCGTTTTCACTCTTTATTCTATCCGAAAAGTTTTAACGATACTCACCCCCCCCCCTCTATCGTTTTTCTCGATCTAACACTACATACTAGTCTCCATGTATTAATATTGTCCTTGAATTATTAATGCTTGACTAGCAATGATTTAGTGTAGTATTCTCTACATCATCTCACTATCGATTCACCAATCGATATGATGCAGACAAGAACATACTATCCAAGGTCATTATTATACTTAGTTATTTGGCACAAGTATAAAGTAAGTATAATAACCAAACATGTCTTTATTAATGATAGAATATGATACAAAAGGTTCCTAGTCAATCATCACATAATTAGCTCTAGGGCTCCTACTAACATGTACATCCATAATAATCTGAGATCTTGATCAATTATATAGTCAGTATAAATTGAATCACCTCAAATCGGTCCTGCTTAATACACACAAAGTGTACTAGTGTAATTCTATAGTCAAGATAAACTAATACCAAATTACACTATAACCATTCCAATGGTTTATCCAAATTTATCTCGGTTGTGAGCCACTACTTATACTTTACAAGGAACTGATAATATGATCTTCTGTGTGGCACCACACACCATGTTATCTACAATGTAAAGTAACAGACAATTGCATACATATAACAAATATAAAATGTAAACACATGACCATTGTGATTCTTATTCCAAAATAGATGTTCATACAAAAGCTAGGCTTATAGTATACATCCTAACAATCTCCCACATATACTAAAAGACTATGCTACCATCAAACTATCATACATCTGATTCTCATCTCCTCAACATGCCTATAATAAGCTTTCGCTGGAAGGGCCTTAGTGAAAGGATCTGCCAGGTTATCTGCTGATGCAATCTTGGCGACAATAACTTCTCCTCACTTTACAATATCTCGTATCAGGTGGTACTTGTGCTCAATTTGTTTACTTGCCTTATGGGCTCGTGGTTTCATCGAGTTTGCTACTGCACCACTATTATCACAATAAATTATGATAGCTTTGGGCAAACCAAGAATCACCTCTAAGTCCATCAAGAAGTTCCTAAGTCATACAGCTTCTTTGGCTACCTCAGAGGCTACCACGTACTCAGCTTCCATGGTGGAGTCCGCAATGCATTTCTGCTTGATACTCCTCCATACTATGGCTCCACCTCCCAAAGTAAATACATAACCTGAGGTAGACTTACTGTTATCCCTATCTCATTGGAAATCATAATCCGTGTAACCCACCGGGAGCAAATGATTTGCCTGGTAAACTAGCATATAATCTCTAGTCCTTTTCAGGTACTTTAATATATGTTTTACCGTAGTCCAATGTCCTTGTCCTGGATTAATTTGATATCTACTAACCATGCCCATGGCATAGCAGATATCCGATCTCGTACATTGTTAGGATGTATACTAAAAGCCTAGCTTTTGTATGGACATCTACATTTTGAAAGAGAATCACATGATCATTGTTTGCATATTTATATTGCTTATTTATGTGTATATTGTCTAATACTTTACATTGTAGATAACATGGTATGTAGTGTCACACAGAAGATCATGTTATTAGTCTCTTGTAGAGTATAAGTAGAGGCTCATAACCTAGATGATTTTGGACAAACCATTGGCATAGTTGTAGTGTAATTTGGTATTGATTTTTCTTGACCATAGGATTACACTAGTACACTTTATGTGTATTGTGCAGGACCGACATAGAGGTAATTCAATTTATACTGACTATATAATTAAATCAGACCTCAGTTATATGGAGTGCATGCTCTTAATCCTGATATAATAATGGGCACATGTACTTAATATTTATTTCTTTGATTTACCAATGGGCGAGATTTATTTGTTAAATCGATAGGCTCGGTAAGTTGGGAAATAAGAATATTTACATGGTGTGCCATTGATTATAGAAGAAAACTGTGTCCTAGTGAGTCAGGTCGATGATGTCCCCTTGAGGAGCTCATAAAGCTCATCATGTTAAATCCTGCAGGTGGACTTGGTCCAACATGATGATAAGGTTGAGTGGTACTACTCATGGAGTTAGATGATGATTAATTAAATTATCAGTAATTTAATTAATTAACGGATTCGATATCTTAAACACGGGGAGAATTTTGTACTCATAATATATAACGACCCGGAAAATTCTCTTAATATTTTCTTAAAATATTAAGCATGTCTAAATAATTTTCCAAGGGACCTAGAAATATTAAGGAGAACTTTGGCCTAGAAAATCCATGTTTTCTCATTTAAATTGAGAAAACTAAGTACCAATGAGCTTTAAATGGGCTCCAAAAATGGGTATTAATTAGGTAAAAATTAATATAAATTAGGTAAAATTAATATAAATATAAAAGAATTTTATTTAGGAATATTGGCATAATTATGGGTGATTTTAGGGGGATTTTCGGAATTTAAAAAATAAAAATAATAAAATAAATGAAATAAAAATAAAATAAAAATAAAGGTGCATGAGCCAAGGATTGAACCTTGGACCTCTTGTACAACCATGTATGCATAGAAGAAGATGAAGGGGATATTGGTTAAGGCATAGAAGAAGATGAAGAGTCATGGAGAGACTCTTCATTTGCCTCCTTAATGGGCTATTAAAGGGGGGTTTTGGGAGTTACCTCTTCTTCCCATCACTTGCATTTCGAAACCTCTCCCTTCCCTCATCCTAGCCGAATACCCAAGGAGGGGTTCTCCCTTGGAAAAGCTCCACAAGAGGTCTTATCTCCAAGATCTAAGAGTTTTCCCAAGGATACAAGGACAAGGAGGCAAGGATCCAAAGCTTTTACAATCTTCTTCTTCTTCCAAGGTTCGAAAAATCAAGAAACTCAAGGTAAGACTCCCTCACCTATGGTATAATAGTTCCCTATGATTTTTATGATTTTTAGTATGATATATAGTGGTTGGTTTTCGAATTGGATGTTGAAAGGAAAGAAAACCAAGACCCTCATGTTTAAGGGTTTCGGCCACCATGATTTACAGGTCTATAATTATTTTAAAAATCATGAAAATTTATTTAATGTTCCCTTATGATGTGTAGAGGTTAAGTATAATTTTTGGGAATTTTTGGAGTAACCTAGGACACCCTAGGGTTTCGGCCAACATGAAAGAAACAAAACTAAGAACCCTAAGTTTAAGGGTTTCGGCCACCATGATTTACAGGTCTATAATTATGCTAAAAATCATTATAATGTTATTTAATGCTCCCTTATTATGTTTAGAGGTTAAGTATAATTTTTGGGAATTTTTGGAGTACCCTAGGACACCCTAGGGTTTCGGCCAACATGAAAGAAACAAAACTAAGAACCCTAAGTTTAAGGGTTTCGGCCACCATGATTTACAGGTCTATAATTATACTAAAAATCATGATAAAGTTATTTAATGTTCCCTTATGATGTGTAGATGTTAAGTATAATTTTTGGGAATTTTTGGAGTACCCTAGGACACCCTATGGTTTCGGCCAACATGAAAGAAACAAAACTAAGAACCCTAAGTTTAAGGGTTTCGGTCACCATGATTTAAAGGTCTATAATTAAGCCAAAAATCTTGATAATGTTAATTTACATTCCCTTATGATGTGTGGAGGTTAATTACAATTTCTGGGAATTTTTGGATTACCCTAGAGACCCCATATGTTTCGGCCAACCTCAAGGACACAAGGGTTAGGGTTGAGCCTTTAACTTCAAGTATATGTTTATGTGTTTCCATGATAAGTATGATAAGTATATATTCAGGATATGAATGATGCCATGATAAGAATGATAGGGTTATGATCATGATAAAAATGATGCTATGATATGTTAGGTTCATGATATGAATGATATCATGTTAAGTATGTTATGTTTATGTTTAAGAATGAGGATGATGCCATGTTTAAGAATGAAAATGATGCCATGTTTAAGAATGAAAATGATGCCATGTCTAAGAATGAAAGTGAAGAATGAAGTTAAGGTTCATGCCTTTAAAGCATAATGATGATGTTACGTATGATGAATGAATGAATATGCTATGAATGATGATGAATGAAAGATGATGCTTATGTCTTTAAGGCATAAATATGCTAAGACGGCACGGTCGATGGTCGACGGTACGACGGTCGTGAGGACCGGTAAATGGGCCGGTAGACGGGCCGAGCCGTAACAAGTTATGCTATGTTAAATGAATGATGATGAATGAAAGATGATGCTTATGTCTTTAAGGCATAAATATGCTAAGACGGCACGGTCGATGGTCGACGGTACGACGGTCGTGAGGACTGGTAAATGGGCTGGTAGACGGGCCGAGCCGTAACAAGTTATGCTATGTTAAAGATGCCATGAATGCCATATGAATGATGAAGCATGAAAAGTATTTTACTTTATGTATGGGCTTGTACCGAACCGAAGTATGGGTCCAAGGGATGGGCACCTTAAGAACGCCCCGGTTTTGGACTACCGTAGCTGTCCACGGTTCTGGCACTACCGGAGCTGTGCAACAGGGATGGGCACCTTAAGAACGCCTTGGTTCGAGGACTACCGACTATGCTGTCCTTACCCTAGTAGGTTGGGGCTCGCGACCTCGGACTTGCTAGGGATGCGCGCAATGATGTATGTATGTGGTACAAGCCGGGGACCCTAAATGATGTTATGATGATTATGTTTAAGCAATGAAAAGTATGTTTTAAAAGTTAAGCATCCTTATGTATATGCATTCCACTCATGCATCCATTCATGTTATGCATTATGCTATGTTGATAAGACTTTATGCTTACGTTTCATGTTAAGAAGTATGCATGAGAATGAATGAATTATGCCATGCTTAGAATGTTCACTATGTTTATGATTTATGCCATGAATTATGTCATGCTTAGAATGTTCACTATGTTTACGATATGCCATGAATTATGCCATGCTTAGAATGTTCACTATGTTTATGAATTGTGCCATGAGACTGAATGAATTATGCCATGCTTAGAATGTTCACTATGTTTATGATATGCCATGAATTATGCCATGCTTAGAATGTTCACTATGTTTATGAATTGTGCCATGAGACTGAATGAATTATGTCATGCTTAGAATGTTCACTATGTTTACGATATGCCGTGAATTATGCCATGCTTAGAATGTTCACTATGTTTATGAATTGTGCCATGAGAATGAATGAATTATGCCATGCTTAGAATGTCTATGATGTTTATGTTTATGCCATGTATCATGCCATGCTTAGAATGTTACTATGTTTATGTTCATGCCATGCTATGTATACGATAAGTGATGCAAGATGTTATGTTCTAAGTAGAGCACCAAGTATGTTAATGTTTTATGTGCTCATTATGAGATGATGAATGATGGATGGTTTTGTGAGTAGGAAAGAGTCTTACTAAGCCTGTGTGCTTATAGTCTTATTTCCTTATACCGCAGATCATTCAAGGGGATAATGAAGGAAGCAGCAGGAGGGCAAGAACGCATGTGTGACGTAGTGACTTGGCCCAGGAACTATATGTTTACTTATGTGTTCGAATAATGACTTTGGAACCTTATGATATGATGTTATGTGAGACATGATATGATGCTTAAGTTCAAAGTTAATATGCTAAGGTTCCCATGTCAATAAGTTAAGAATGGTAACAGGGCATGTATAAGTTAAGTTATTCCGCTGCCTTATGATGTCTACATGCCCTAAGCATGTTAACGTAACGCCGCTTAGAAAAAAAAAAGAAAAAAAAACGGGCGTTACATAATATGTGGAGCCCATATTTAAATATGGGGGTTGGTGAGGTAGATCAATAGTGATCCTCTAGTGGAATGGATCATCATTAATGGATCGGGCTTTGATCCATTGGGTGGCCAAGACTCAACTCCTCCTCATGGTCCCTATTGTAGCCTATATATACCTCATGGAGTCATGAGACAAAGGCATCCAATTGATCATCCAACCCTAAGCCTCTCCTCTCCTCTCTCTTTCCCTTCTCTCTCCTAGATCACGCCGGCGGTTAGAAGGAAAAGGAAAGAACTTGGTTTTTTCCTCACCTTCTCTTCTTCTCTTCCTTTCTTCTTTGTGGCCGGCGATCACTAGACAAGGAGGAGACCTCTCCTCCTTTGTGGCGTGCAGCAACAAATGAAGAAGAAGGGTTGGTCGGCGGGTAAGGAGGAGTCCTCTTCCTTGGTGGTGCTTAGCGCCGAGAGCTTGGAAGAAGGGGAGAAGAGGTTGTTCTTCCTTGTGGAGCTTGGCGCCGCAAGATAGGAAGACAAGGAGGAGGCCAGTTAGGGTTCAAGTGAAGGAGAAGAACTCTTTCTCTTCTCCTTCATCTTCTTCTTCCTCCTTGAGGTGGCCGGCGGCAACAACCCTAGGGGCTAGGGTTTTCGGCGCTAGTGGAAGAGGAGTAGTTGGTGGCTTTGGTGACTTCGGTTCTTGGTAGATCATCGCCCACACGACGTTCAAGAAGAGGTGGGTTCATACAGTAGAAGATCGCGAGGTAAACAAGAGGTAACCTTTTGTTTTGGTTCCTTTCATATGATCTTGCTATTATTTCATGTTGATAATTAATTGCATGTTAATTATTGTTTAATTAATTATGTTAATTAATTATCTTGGATCCTGATGATAAACACAAAAATCGGTGATCCACTCATCGTCTATTCCGCGGCTAATCGGTTGGACGAGTTTGATTGCTAGAACAACTTGTTTGTTCAAGCGGTCGCTCGAATCGATTAGCACGATGATGAGTCGGTCATGTGGGAAATTGTTCTCCATTCGGATTGAAAAATTTTAATCCGGAGACATGGAGAGGTTTCCCATGCGCGACCAGGAATCCCAACATACATAACATAGCATACATTAGGCTTCCTACAGCCAAAGCATAAGGAACTGCTTTCATCTCCTCTATCTCCTTTGATGTTTTAAGACACATCTCTTTAGATAAAGGTACTCTATGCCGAAAAGTTAGAAAACTTTTCTTGGAGTTTTGCATGCTAAAACGGCTAGAATAGTGTCAATATACGAAGCTTGAGATAAGCATAACATCCTTTTCTTGCGATCCCTTATAACTGTGATCCCAAGGATGTGTCCAGCTTCTCCCAAGTCCTTCATATCAAACTGTTTGGATAATCATACCCTTATGTCTGATAACACTTTGACATTGTTGCCAATGAGCAAAATGTCATCAACGTATAGTACAAGAAATATCACTACGTTTCTGTCACTTCGCTTGTATACACAAGACTCATCTGGACTTTGTATGAATCCATAAGACTGGATTACCTCATCAAACTGGATGTTCCAAGATCCTGAAGCTTGTTTCAATCCATAAATAGACCTATTAAGCTTGCACACAAGATGCTCTTTGCCCTTTGCAATGAATCCCTCTTGTAGCTTCATATAAATGTTTTCTTCAAGACTTCCATTAAGGAAAGCTGTCTTAATATCCATTTGTGAAACCTCATAATCCATATGAGCAGCAACAGACAAGAGAATCTGGATAGACTTAAGCATGGCTACCGGCGAAAAGGTTTCCTCATAATCGATCCCCTCTTTCTGAGTATACCCTTCGCAACAAGCCTTGCTTTAAAGGTTTCCACCTTTCCGTCTGATCCTCTCTTCCTTTTGTAGATCCACTTACATGCAATGGCTTTTACACCATCAGGTGGTTCTACTAGCTCCCAGACTTGATTAGAATCCATAGATTCTATCTCAGATTTCATCGCCTTTTGCCAAGATACCACATCTTTATCTTGGAGTGCTTCGTCATAGGTCCAAGAATCAGGTTCATGTTCACCAGGGACCAAGTCCGAAGACTCCCAAAAACATGAATCTGCCAGGTTGTCTAATAACCCTCCCACTACGACAAGGTACTACCTATGTATTAGTGACACACGGTGCAGTCACTTGTGGTATATCATCCTGTACCATTGGTACTGAAGTAGGAACTTCCCCTCTCATTTCCTCTAGAACAATTTTACTCATGGGCTTGTGGTCCATTACATAGTCCTCCTTTAAAAATCGGGTATTCGTGCTAACGATGACCTTCTGATCTTTAGGACTATAAAATAAACCATCTTTCATTCCTCTAGGATAGCCTACAAACAAAAGAACTTCTGTACAAGATTCCAACTTATCAGCGTCTCCCTTCAACACATGTGCTGGACTACCCCAAATCCGAATATGTCTCAGACTGGGCTTACGCCCATTCCACAATTCTGTGGGAGTAGAGGGTACTGATTTAGAAGGTACCAAGTTCAGAATGTACACTGTTGTTTCCAGAGCATATCCCCAGAATGAATTTGGTAATTCAGAATAACTCATCATCGATCTAACCATTTCTATAAGAATCCTATTCCTTCGCCCCACCACACCATTCTGTTGGGGTGTACCAGGTGCGGACAATTGGGATTGAATCCCAGCCTCTGATAAGTAACTCCTAAACTCTCCCAAGAGGTACTCACCACCATGATCAGACCGTAGTGTCTTGATACTTTTATCATGACGTTTCTCCACATCAACCTTGTATTCTTTGAAATTGTCAAAACACTCAGACTTGCGGCGTATCAGGTAAATGTATCCATATCTCAAATAGTCGTCTATAAATGAGACGAAATATTCGAAACCACCTCTTGCATGGATAGACATAGGACCGCACAAATCAAAATGAACCAATTCCAACACTTCTTTGGCTCTATACCCCTTGACCTTAAAAGGCCTCTTGGTCATTTTTCCTTCCAAGCAAGATTCGCAGGTTGGAAATCTTCCACCACCAATGAACCCAAAGGTCCATCGGCTATCAACCTTTGAATTCTACTCAAGTTAATATGACCCAACCTTAGATGCCAAAAATATGATTGGTTCATTTTCGAAGGTTCATTCCTCTTATTAGAATTAGACGATGTGTTATTAATTTCCATTTGCATCGTGGGAGTTATTGGATTAAAAGTATACAAATTGTCAACCAACGCACCAGAACAGATAATCTCCCTATTCCTTTTGATAACAATTTTGTCATTAAAAGAAATAAAATATCCATCCATAAATAATTTAGAAACTAAAATTAAATTCTTTCTAAAACAAGGTATGTAAAGATAATTTCTCAAAACCAAACATTTATTCTTAGCAAAAGATAAATAAACATCTCCCACTGCAATAGCCGCCACCTCCGTAGCTTTGCCCATATAGACAGTAATCTCGCCCTCACGTAGTCGTCTGGTTTCCTGGAACACTTGTAATGAATTGCAGACATGATCAGTGGCTCCCGTATCTACACACCAGGTACCGGTAGATAGTACCGCTAAACATGATTCAACAACTAATGAAAAAGATATACCTTGATTTTTCTTCTTTCGGCGGGGACAGTCCACCTTCCAATGTCCAGTCTGCTTGCATGTGAAGCACTTACCTTTTGGTTTCTTCACACCACCTTGAGATCCAGCTGCTTTCTTTGTCGAACCAACTTGTTTCTTCTTCTTCTTACCGCCTTTCGACTTAGAAGTAGAAACGTTTTCAGCAACATAAGCTTGAGCACTTTGACGAAACAGCCCCTCTGCCGCCTAGAGTTCTGTCAGAAGTTCCGCCAACGAATACGTCCATTTGTTCATATTTTAGTTCAGGCGGAACTGGTCAAAACTCCTGAGTAGTGTCTGGAGAATGATATCGACCTGGGTTTCCCCATCGATTTCAACTCCAGGACTTCCATCTCATTCAAATGAGTCATCATCTTGAGGACATGATCCCTTAAGGGTGTCCCTTCAGCCATGGTGGTCATCATCAAATTCCTCATAGCCTCTTGGCTAGCAGCCCAATTCTGGTGTCCGAAGAGTTCCTTGAGATTGAGCATCATGTCATAAGCAGTAGCGAAGGTCTGATGCTGATGTTGCAGTACATTTGACATGGAAGCCAAAATATAAAACCACGTCATCTCATCTGCCTTTACTCACTTCCTATAACTCTCTTTCTCCTCTTCACTAGAATCATCTCTAGGCTTAGCGGGACATATCTCAAAAATTACAAATTTATACTCCTCAGCAATCAAGACAATATCCAAGTTTCTTTTCCAATCAATATAGTTAGGACCAATAAGCTTGTTTTCTTTTAAAATCACAGCAAGAGGATTGAAAGTCATTTTCAAAAATCCTGAGAATCACAATGGTCAAAATATTAGATTTTAAAATAATATTGATTCCTCAAACAATAAAATTTTAAAATCACCAACACCTCAAAACACCGTGAATTTCGTATGCCACGATAGTGTGGACGTATACTAATTCGAACATTTGTAAGAGGAGGTTTTACCAATTAATTTTATTATCTTGTCAACCTTACCTTTTGACAAATAAAATTAATAGTTGGTTTATCTTCGGGCATACAAATAATAGCAGTGACTTCGATGGGGATGCTACTATTAATTGCATCTAAGTGTACATCATTACACGATACTAAGTCAATTATCTAGGATTATGTCCCTTCCGATGGGGAAGATTACACGCTCCTAAATAATTTCCTAAAATCATATTTGATCTAGTAATCTGCAAAACAAACTCATCTGATATGGAGGAAGGCACTCAAAGTCAACGCGCAAGTTTGTATGCATCACTTATCAAATTAGTAATGGAGGCCACGGGACTCAAAGATTCCCTCACCCACTTAGTTATTTTTAAAAACGAGGAATTTTCACAAGCATGCACAACAAGCATATTAAACAACAAGCAATAAATATGAAAATCTAAATTTCCAACTATTATGACTTTTGTTCTCCAATACGCCTCCAGTCGTGTTGTCACCTCGTCTCCTCCTCCTCCTTTAGCCGCACAAGTAGGGAAACGAGTCGAGAAAATAATTTAATTTTAATTTACATCCATCGATCCTATACTCCACGAAGAAGTGTACAAAAAAACTAGATCGAAATAAATTAAAATTAAGCGGCTAAACATTGACGTATTTAATTACAATTAAATACAAATGCCTCGTCAACCCTGAGGATTCAAATAAATACAATCACACATACAATCATACACAATCACATAGCAATAATAGTTGGATCTTATGCCTGCAACCAAAAAGTTAGCCTATTGCACATCCTACTATTATCCGACATATTATATATGAAAAGCATGAATGTAACTGAATCCAAAACACATAAAACCGGAAACCATGACTCTGATACCAAATGTTGGTAGTTTGGGTTATGGTCCTCTCCGTATCCCGAATTAAAATTCCATTGATTAGAACTAATCCGGATGGAAAGAAAACTTTCCGAATGACCTAGTTCATCATCGTGCTATTCGATTGAGTGATCGCTTGAACAAACTTATTGTTCAAGCAATCTAACTCCTTTATCGATTAGCCGGGAATAGATGATGAATTATGGATCGCCGGTTCTTATGTTCAATTCGGGGTCCAAGATATAAACAATAACTAATACAAGAATGAAACAAGAACATACCTCTTGTTTTACCTCTTGATCTTCTATTGTATTCCTATCCTCTTCTTGGACGTCGTGTGGGTGATGATCTTCTAAGAAACAAAGCCACCAACCGAAAGCCCACTTCTTCCTCTTCTTGCATGCGCCGACCAAAGAAGGAGAATGAAGAACAATCTCCTTCTTGCTTGCAACGACCAAAGAAGGAGAAAGAAGAACACTCTCCTTCCTTCTTGTTGCCGCGCCCCCTCCTTGCTTGTTGATGTCGCACGCCCAAAGGATAGGAAGAGAAGAAGGGAGGAGAAGAAGAGAACTCACTTCCTTCCTTTACCACCCTAGCCGAATCCCCTCCTTCCTCCTTCTTTGCTTGCGGCACCGAACCCTAGGCGAGAGAGAGAGAGAGAGAGAAAAAATCAAGACTTAGGTTTTTGTTCATGATGGCTTATGAGGATATTTATAGGCTACAATAGGGACCATGAGGAGGAGTTGATTTTGGTCTCCTAACGGATCCCAACCCGACCCGTTAATAATAACCCGCTCCACTAATGTGTTATTATTGAACTACCGCACCAACCCCATAATAATATATGGGCTCCACCTTATTATGTGTGCATTATCTCCCTGTGTTTAAGATATCGCATGTCCATTAATTAATTAAATTACTGATAATTTAATTAATTAATATCTAACTCCAAGAGTAGTACCACCCAACCTTATTATCATGTCGGACCAAGTCCTCCTGCAGGATTTACATGATAATCTTTATGAGTTCCTCAAGAGGACATCATCATCCTAAAATAATTAGGACACGGTTTCCTTCTATAATCAACGGCACACTATGTAAATAATATTATTTCCCAATTTATCGGCCATATTGATTTAATGAATAAATCTCGCCCATTGGTAAATTAAAGAAATAAATATTAAGTACATGTGTCCATTATTATATCGGGATTAAGAGCATGTACATCTATAATAATCTAAGAATTTGTTCAATTATATAGTCAGTATAAATCGAACAACCTCAAATCGGTCCTACTCAATACACACAAAGTGTACTAGTGTAATTCTATAGTCAAGATAGACTAATATCAAATTACACTACAACCATTCCAATGGTTTGTCCAAATCCATCTCGGTTGTGAGCCACTACTTATACTTTACAAAGAATTGATAATATGATCTTCTGTGTGGCACCACACACCATGTTATCTACAATGTAAAGTAACAGACAATTGCATATATATAACAAATATAAAATGCAAACACATGACCATTGTGATTCTTATTCCAAAATAGATGTTCATACAAAAGCTAGGCTTTAGTATACATCCTAACAGCATTAATATTCAAGGACAATATTAATGCATGGAGACTAGCATATAGGTCAATTGATGACTTGAGCTCACAAGTCATGGATATATAATATCAAGTTGATACATGGGTATACATTAGAGAATGTGTACTAAATTGACCTGCCATGGAAAAGTTTCATAGATTGTCATATAAGTGTCATAAACTTTCTCATGTGACTATTAGTATGAATAGTCCTTAGACCTGAAGTCACTACGGTTCCCTACATAAGGTGTTATGTAGTTTGGTATCGTCAAACGTCACCCGTAATAGGGTGGACTATAAAGGCGATCACTGTATATGTAATGAATTATGCAGAAGAATGTGAGTGATGTATATGGGATCTATCCCTCCCATATGATGGGAGTGATATTTGTGGGCCCCTTGATCGAGTAGGACTACTAAAACGCATGGTGATGCTCAAATGAGTCAATATGAGATATTGAGCTCATTTGTTTGAGTAAGTCTACTCGGGGATCAAGAAATATAAAGATTGATCGAGGATGACACGGTCTATGCCTCATTGGTCAATCTATATATCGTGGATGGAAGGACAAGGTCATATATTATCATAGTCATGGAGGTTAAGTCGGATCTCGATTTTCTCATCACTTGGGTAGTAATAATACATTGCTAGATGCCGCTCATTGCTTATGTGTCTAAAGCGGTTTAGACATACTGTCAACGTTACGAGAACCTATTAGGTTACACACTAAGGACACGATGCTTCGGAGATTAATTGATCTTAGTTTGACTAAGATTTGATCTGAATTGGATTAATTGAGTTAGACTCAAGTGAATCCAATTGGATTATGGGATTGAGATCTAATTTGAGTTTGACTCATTTAGATTAGACTTAACCACATTTAAATGAGATATTAATTTATTAAAATGTTTAATAAATTAATAATAGAGGAAGATGAAAAATTTCTCTTTATTGGATGAAGAGAAGTTGAAGAGCCACATGAAAAAATATGTTGGATCGTTTCCGTACGCTAGAGGGGGGTGAATAGCAATTCTTTTAGGGTGCGTTTGGTTGAGGGTGTTCGTTGATAACCTTGGTTATTCATCCAAGGTTATCAATAAAACCTTGGATATATATTTTACATTTTTTGGGATGCATCAATAAATTGATGGTGATGAAATTTCTTGCTTGTGTGTATGTGGACAGCATGTCCCCTTGTTTCAAAAATGCAATATTACTTGTTACAAATATTCTTTTATTTTTTTATTTTCTTTCTATCTATCTTTCTTTCCTGTCCTTTGCCATTTCAAATTTAGTTCTCTTTGGACTTGATACAGGATGCAGCGAAATAAGGGTCAATTTACCTCTTCGAAATCAAAGACTGATGGTTCCATGGGTGATGCTACTAGTGCAAACCAAGAATCTGGTTCACCAGAGAATAAGATTCCTGCGGGCATGATGAGGGATCAAAGTCTCATGCTGACAATTATTTAGAACTAGCGAAAAAATAGATTCATAAAATAGGAACAAAGTCTCATGCTGACAAATGCTAATTCATGTTATTGTCTTCAGGGCATGATGAGGGATCTTTCCAAAAATCCATCTCCCGCAATTCCAAATGCTTTGCCAGAACCCAAAGAAGGGACAACTTTCGGCATCACCGCATGAACTAGGAGATTATTTGTTTGTGCATCATTATCTACAATTTGGCTTGATCAGTGACTTTTCGTGTGGTGGACTCATTGATACTCTTTCAATCTGAATCATTTCCAATTTGCTGTTCGAGGAGCCCGATGCTCATGGAATCAGTGATAGTGGTAGCACAAAGTAGAAGAAACGGCGATTGAACACTAGACAGGGTAAATGTTATTGGACATGCCTGTACTATGATTTAATTTAATGGAATTGTAGCCTCCAGGTGAGATCATTAGCTGCAATTTTATCTGTTGTAAATGTTTGTTTTCCATGGATATTCGTGGAGATTATTGTTGCATAAATTAGAGGTTGATTCCTTTCCTGCATAGTAGTTTTGTCAACTTACGGAATCAGTTGTTATGTCTTTTCTTGTGTATTTGTTTTATAATTCAATGTATTTCAGAAAGATCAGTATTTTTTTGTCCGTAATGTATTTTTTTTCTAAATTCTACGGCAAGCATTCTAAATTCTACATCATATTTTGTCTGTAATGTATTTTTTTTTCTAAAATCTGATCATTTCAATGACAATCAAGTGGTAAAAGAAGAGTTTGCATGAGTGGATTGGAATATTTATTAGGGGTAATATAGTGATTGTCATATTAGGTTATATATTAAAACCTTCAACCAAACAAATTTTTTTCCCATTACCAAAGATTAAACCAAACACATTAGGTTATATCTTATTCTGTATAACCTTGGTTATGTGATTACCTGGTAATCACATGCCCAAGGTCATCAAAGAAGACCCTCAACCAAACGCCCCCTTACTCTTTTCACCTACGTTGTTAGTTTGCGTAGCGGAATATACAATAAAAATAATAAAACAAAACTAACCAATGCTCCGCTAACAAGGAAGATTTACTTGGTATCCACCCCGGACGGGTGACTAATCCAAGAATCCGTCGGTGGATCACTCCCCGGATAACCTCCGGCTAGCCCTCGTCACTCCTTGTGGGTGGAGAAACCTCGCCACAGCACCAAACAAACCTTTGAGCACAAGGAGACTACTGACAAGCCTTAACCAAGCTTGTTTCGTTAAGAAACGAAAGCATGAAACGAGCCCCATTAAATAGGGATCGAGTCTGAAACAGCCGCTACCAGTCGACTGCCCCTGAGGCAGTCGACTGGTCCCACTCAGATTAGACTGTTACACCCAACGTTCGAATTTTGCCAGCTGTTCGGTCGACTGGTCCGAACCTAAGCCTAGGGTTACACTCCCCGAGTACATTTCACTCGCACTCGAACCCGCCCGGCTTAGCCCCTGAGTACAAAAACTCATACTCAGACCCTCACAACCCGGTTGACTTCTCACCAGCAGCCTCGACTGTTGCCTTCACGCCCTCTTCATCTCCGGCCCTCGTCCCTCGGATGCGCACGCAAGCCTCCAGCTTGCCTCCATGCCACCCTTCACGTATGCCTCGAAGTCCGTGCCCCTCGGCTCATCGTCCCTGCTATCCACGGTCCCTCGAATGCGCATGCAAGCCTCCAGCTTGCCTCCATGCCATCCTTCATCTAAAGACATCAATCAAGTCCATGTGTACATGTACACCTGCACACTCATGTACACATATCAGTCCAACAACAAACCCTAACATAACCATATTGACCGCACACATCAAAATTCATGATCCTCCAGATCATATCAGGGTTGTTTGCCCCAACAATCTCCCCCTTTTTGATGTGTGACAATATGTTAAGTTAGGTATCACAACAACAATAATAATAAACAATAGCAATAGCAATTGAAAATTAAAGCATAACAAACAAGAGGCAACCTCCCCCTTAACCTATGCTTTCTCCCAATTTCCATTTCTCATTGCCAATCCCAAGTTAAGTTCTCCCAACTTAACACTAAAGTTACATAAACTAACCATAGTTAAGTTTCAACCCAAACCTAACTTGACACCCAAGTTCTTCCCCTTTGACACCATCAAAAAGATTGCCCCAAGCAACCTTACCCCTGGTGCCAAATAGAACTCAACCAGATTTCCGAAAACCCCTCAAAAATCACCAAAACACACACTGCCTGAGACACCAGTCGACTGCCCCTAGGGCAGTCGACTGATACGCCATTTTCTGAATTTCCGCCGAAATTCAAAAACGCGTATAAAATTCCAGAAAATCCAGAAAAATGTAAAATTTTGCAAGCACGATTGTTAGGATATACTCTATCCTAGAAAAATATGGTTTCATGAAAAACAACAACCGTGCTTGAATTTTGGTACAAACTTGAATTTCCTCAAAAATTGGCATATATGTATCAACTTTCAATTCCATCCATACTTCTATGTGATTGCCAACCCTGATCATCATTATTCCACACATGAAATGATCCTCCATTCTTCCCTTCTTCATGTGTATCCTCAAAATGACACAAACCTCCCCCTAATTTACTCTTAACCCTAGGGATATACTTATCAACCTTCCTTAATTCTCATGATATCAAAACACCCTTATTTCATTCACCCATCATTAAATCATAAAGTAAAACATGATACAAGGATTATGAATTTTCAAACAATACTCAAATCAAGACATAAGAGTAATATAAAGTAACATCAAGTCATGACATAAAATTTCATAAAATAACATGAAAGATAGGCAAATGGTTCATACATGGAAACATAAAGAAGGTCAGATGGGTCGTGACCTCAAAATAGTTAAAGTTTTACAATCCCTAAAATAAAGTATTTGAGAGATATAATAAAACATCAAAACAGAACACTCTCAACACTAGAACCACCAAGTCAAGCTGACTACATCTCGGCGCCTAGAGGAGGAGGAGGACCCTGATATGCTACTTGCTACTGCTGCATCATCTCGTACATTTCCTGCTGCTGCATCTGCATGTCCATCTGGCGCTACTGGAACATAGAAAGTCCTCCCTCAGTTCTTCACCTCGGACCGAAGTTGAGAGAATGTAACTCCTCCTGTGAGATCCTCCTCCTCCTCATCATCATCAGCTGGCACAAGAGCAGGTCGACGACGCCAGATAATCTCCCCATCATGCTTCTCGATCCCCGCCAAAGAAAGCTGTCGAGAACCTATTTGGTCATAGTCTTTGGATAACTCATGCATTTGACCCTTGTCAACTCTGACCCCTCTAGACTTAAGGAATTCGGTCAGAACATGATCAAATGGCATGTATAGCTTCTTATTAACGTCATGGGAGAAGTAGGTAATAGATGTGAAAACCTGATGAGCTATGTCAATGTCCAAACGTCTCTCTAAGGCATACATTAGCACTAATTGAGGAAGACGAATCCTCGACCGCCCCTTTGTAATGATTGGAAGAATGCAACCTAGAACCAACTTGTACAAAACATTACTCATTGGACTCATGTTTTTGGCATCAAAAATGCGGTCCCTAGGACATCGAGGTCTACCAAAATAATGCCGATGAATCTAATCTATGGTAACACCCGGCAAATCTAGAGGGTCAACAATGGTGGGGAAGCATGTGAGCGGACTGTTTGACACTCTACACCTTAAGAATGACCGTAACTCATCAGGTGTAAATGGAATAGTGATCCCTTGGACCATTGACTCATATATCATGTTTTGGGCATTAGTGGATGAGAGGTTGGCATAGAATTCTTTGCATACATCAAAATTGATGAAGTGTTGGCAGTAAACCAGTTGTTGCAACCCGAAATAGGCAATGATTTCAATGATGTAGGGAATGTCCTGGAAATAGGATTGATTAAGATAGTGGCAATCCATTAATATGAAAGTCGCATTCTCAAACACTTTTTGACACTCCTCGGACCTAAACCGAGGTCCCTCAGGATCTACTTGTCCCCGGCGAGATGATCCCTCACCCACCTTCCTCTTATGTGCCATCCTAACACATATTTTACCCATGCATGCACAAAACCCGCCCCAAAAGGAAAAAACAACAAGGAAAACTTGCAAAATGAGATAGGTTAGTTTCAGAACATGAACCCAATCGAAAAATACACTTCACACATAGTTACCTCTTCTTAGGGCGTTCCATTAGGAATGGTGGTGATGATTGACTCCAAAAGAGAGATTTTCCCTAACTCTAAGTGTAGATCTGAGATGGAGGAGGCTAGGAGGGTGTTTTTAGAGCTTGAGAAGGCCTTAAGAGCAAGGAGAGGTCAGGGAGGAGAAGTATCGCAGGGGGGATGCACCGAAAACCCTAGGTTCGGGCTGCCCCCCACGCCCTTTTTCTTTTATAGAACCCGCCGACCAGTCGTGTAACGTCCGAAAATTCTCGAAACTAATTTTAGAAATATCTTAGAATTTATTCCGAATTTATGGATATTTTTATAGAATTTTTCCGTAAACGAAAGTGGCAAAAAGGGGTGAAAAGAGAAAAACGGATAGGTGGGATTTGATCCCTAGACCTAGGCCGTGAGAGAAGAGTGGGCGGACCAGCTGGGCTGGATCGTTTCGTTGATATGGATTAAGCGAAACAATAGATAGGGTGTAATTAGTTCAATTTGCCCCATAAGTATAAATAGATGATTAAGGAGAGAAATTTTATTTCTCTCAACTAAACCCTCTTCCTCGCCCAAACCAGCCGCACGCCGCCCCTCTCCCCTCCTCCTCTCTTGGGCGAAAACATACCAAGTCCTAGGGCTCTTCTCCGAGAGATTTTCCTATATTCGGAATCCCCACGACGAGAGGAACGCGTAGGCGCGAACGGTTCATCGAGATCTCAAGTTTCTCCGGAACACCCAACGCCAATTTCGGTCGTAAGTCCAAGAAATCAATGTAAGTACTGCTCACCTGCAGTAAGAGGCGGTTTTCCGCAAGTTGTTCCCCGTTAAAAAGATTAAAGTGCAATTTTTCCTTGAGTTTATGATTTTGCATGTAATTCTAGTTTAATTCATGCTTGTATAAGTTTGATTAAGTACCCTATATGAGGTTAGGGACTAAGAAAAGTTATAAGAGAAGAAAAGAGAAGATAAAGATAAGAAAAGAAAAGGCCAAGGCCTTAAGAAATCCCCAAAAGTCAAGACTTAGGGATTTGGGCACACAAGGTGCTCGTTAAAATGCCAAGGCATTTAAAGATAAGAAAGACAAGAAAGAAAAGCTATTTTATTTTCCAAGGCCAGTACCCGGCGTCCAAGGGCGTCGTTAAAGAAATCCAGGTGTCCAATTCCAAGGTCTTGGCCCTGGTAGACCAAGGTCTGCTCTATTAGGATTGGTGGCTCGCTACCCCCAACCTTTTAGGGAACGCGTATAAGATGGTACTTACGTCTTAAGTGGATCCAAGTGATTATTATTTTCAAGTATATGCTTTAGCAAAGTTTTCTAAAGTTTAAAGAAGTTTTCTAAAAGTTAAAGGAAGATTTAAAGTTAGAGAATTTCTAAAGTTTCAAGTTAAGCCAAGAACAAGTAAGTTGAGATTTATTAATGCTTGAGTATGCATGTTTTGAGTTATACATGTTTCTTAGTGTTTCTTTCAAGCATAAGAAGTATCTCATGTGATTTCACATTGTTTAAAAAGCATGTTTGCACTTTTCGAGATTTTGTGAGCTAGATAGTACTTACTAAGCTTTTTGTTTATTAGTTGCATTTCCTCTTGCTGCAGGTAAAGGTAAAGGCAAGCAATTCTGAAGGAAGGCGACAAGGCGGTGCTGAGTGACGTGTGTGTGGTGGCTGACCTTGGAGAGGTCCTTGGGACAAGATGAATAAAAGACTCAAAATACAATTGTTATAGAGTCTTAGTTTAAGTTGGATCATATAGCATTTATCCAAGTATTTGCGTTTTAGATATTTTGCATATCCTAAAACCATGAGTAAAGATTCCATGTCATTTTATTTAGCATACATATCCTTATGATTGCATTGGATGAGTATAAGTGTGAGTAGTTTTGAATATTGATACTTTGATGAGCTATTTGATGCATGTGCCAAGATATTGTCAGTTTTCCTTTGAATCAAGTTGTTATTGCTTAAATATGCTTAGAAAAGTTGCATACACATTCCACAATGCTTTAGAAATGTTTAGAACATGTGTTTTGGTGTTATGAATGCATAGAAGTGAAGTTTGGTACAAAACTCTAGTTAAAGCTCTTATAGATTTTCATAGCTCATTTACTTCCGCAAAAAGTCCTAATTTCAAGTTTATGAAGTTGTTTTGATTGGCTAAAATGTTTAGGAAACTAGTATAGAGTATAGAAATGGTGTTATGTCTTTGTATGGCTTGAAACTATATGTTTGGTGGAGTTTTGAAACAAGGCTTCGAATCTGAATTTCAGATTTTCAGGCGTACCAGTCGACTGGTACAGGACCAGTCACCTGCCCTATCGAACAGTAGCTTCTGTTCGATGCACCAGGCAACTGCCAAAAGGTCAGTCGCCTGGTATCAGTCGACTGCTATATAGCAGTCGACTGGTATCATTAAAGAGAAGTTGTGTAGGGCAGCTGGTTAGTGCTTTATTGTTACATCTAAGAGGTCTAGGGGTCAAATCCTGGCAAAGTAGTTAAAATAAAAGTTGTTTTGTTTTTTAAAAAAAAAAAAGAGAAAGGAAGTGTGCCATTGTATCATGCATGACTATTAAAGTTAGAATATCATCCCTAGATGAATTTAAAAGAAAAAAAAAGTTTCGCATTCTTAGTCGTGCATTAGAGTCAAGAAGTAGACAAGTAACGATCCGTCAAAGGCAGAAGAAGGCGGGTCGCTACAGGTGGTATCAGAGCAGTTCCCATTCTCCAGCATCACACACACATCAGCATCAACCTTGCCGTCTTCAAGTAAGAAAGCTTTAAGTTTCAGTTTTTTCTATTGCTCCTTTACTTAATTACGGTATAGAGAAATGCTTAAGTACTTACTCATATGTGCATAGAACAAGGAAGCATGTTTAATACCTTAGTAGCACGGAATCATATTTAATCCCTAGAATGGATATTAGGTTACTAAGTAAGAAGACAAGTTTATACCTAGAGATATAGTTGTGATTTTCTTGTTCCTTTATGCATTATTAGATGGCAAGAAGAGGCCGAACTCCTAATGCAAGGAACAGCACTCCAATTCAAGATAACAATGAGCCTGGCACAGAACAGCCAAACCTGATGGCAGTCATTGCTCAAATGCAAGCTCAGATTACAGAACAACAGAAGACCATCGCCACACTTATGGCAAATCAGCACCCAGTGCCCCCTAGACCACCCACAGCAGGAGTGGGAACTCCAGTGGTGGCTGAAGTTCCACCAGTCCCACAGGATACCCCTGCCGTGAACCGAAGACAAGAAGCATACCTCGTCCAGTGGCAGAGGCTGAAACCCGAAAGTTTCTCAGGCGCAACTGAGCCCTGGGATGCTCAGGCTTGGTTCAAGACTTTAGAGAGCACAATGGAGCTTCTTGACTGGCCAGAAGTCGAGAAGGTCAAATGTGCCTCCTTCTGCCTAACTGGAGACGCTCGTATGTGGTGGGAGCGAGTCAAGAGTAAGAGGATAGTCAACCAGATGAGCTGGGCAGATTTCGAGCAAGAGTTCTATGAGGAGTTCTTCCACATGCGGGTTACCAACAAGCACTACGAGGACTTCATGGAGTTCAGACAAGGTAGCCTACCAGTGGGAGAAGCAGTCGCGAAGTTCAACAGACTAGCTCGCCTCTGCCCAGAGCTAGTCAGCACAGAGAAGGAGCGAGTCAGACTGATGCTCCGCATGCTGAACCATGAAATAGCACTCAACGTGAACAGCGGGACGCACCGACCCCAGACCAGCGAGGAGTTGGTCAGTAGTGCTCTAATCTCAGAGCACTACCTGAATAGCATCAAGGCACAGCAAGCACAGCAGAAGCCAGTCCTGACTGAGAACAAGACAACTGGAGGCCAGAAGCCTCAGCCAAATAGCCAGAACTGGAAGAGCAAAAACCACAAAAGGAAGCAGTGGCCTGGCAGCCAAAAAGGAAACCCAGAGAACAAGCAAGTTAGGTATCCACCTTGTCCTAAGTGTGGGAGGACCTGTCACGCCCCGAGACCCAGGAGCCGCTGATCCAATATAAAATCGGACAGCACCTCCCCTGTCCGGCGGACAATTTACACACACACAATATATATAACAATCCACGCAGTTTAAATATTTGCACAACCATGCAGTTTAAAGGGCCACAGGCCTCAGATATAAGCAGAAACAACAGTTATATGAATATAACTATCGAAAAACTAAATCCGAACTCACCTGAGCTGCCAGGGGGCAGGAACAAAACCAAAACCAATCGAAGTCCAACATAGGACTCAAAAGTACAATACTATCGAATTAAACATGAATACATGTTCGAAACTCCACAACGGAAGCATAGGAAATACTACAGGGTCCATAAGCAAACAAACATAAAATAAAATAAAACCAAGCGGAGCTCGTCTAGAGCTAGGGACTGGCGGCTCGGGATCTCCTCGCAGACATCAACCTGAAATAAACATATATGGCAACGGGGTGAGTCCATAGCTCAGCGAATACCCAACAGATATGCATAGAAGGTTATACCAACACTAAGAGTTCAGCTAATACAGACTCATATCAACAGTAGGGAAGGACTAGTACTGAACATACTGAGGTAGATACATACCTGAATCCATCTAACCTGGAAAGAGGGTAATAAATACCAAATGGAACAATAATAGACATATAAGCAGGATAACAAGTCTCCAGTATATGCAATGTCAAACAAGTGCAAGAATCAAGTGCAGCAAACAATGCACGATGCAAAGTATGCACATGGTGCAATGACATGTGTCACCCCCTAGTCCCAGTCAGGATATCGTCCACGACGTCCGCGTGGGTAGAGCTGTGACAACCTGTACCCAGTCAGGACATGGTCCACAACGTCCGCGTGGGTCAGCATGCAATAATGCAAGGATGGTGCATGCCCCATACATATAAAGCACCCTGATGCAATGACATGTGTCACCCCTAGTCCCAGTCAGGATCGTCCACAACATCCGCGTGGGTAGAGCTGTGACAACCTGTACCCAGTCAGGACATCGTCCACAACGTCCGCGTGGGTCAGCATGCAATAATGCAGAGATGGTGTATGATAGATACACATACCTCCCTCACCGAGTCCTCAGTATACTAAGTCTCAGCCTGAAAACCTATAACAGGAAATACAGGTAACCTACAAGGTATACTGGCTGGAAACTACAGATCTCTCAAGGTCAAACGCAAGAGGTACAACACGATCTCTAAGCATATATATAGATATGGCAATACCTGGGACTATATGAAACTAACAGCATAATATCACAGGGATAAACAACAAGTATCCAGAACAGGCATAATAAACAGGGATAGCGTAAAATCTTACTGCTATCTATAACAGTCTATGCATAATCACATGACAATATCAAAAGAGATAAGTCAAAGGGTACCCGCCTCAACGTGAAGTCTGTGTTCAAGAAAGAACCTCCGCATCTATACGTCCGAACCAATCAATGTCCTGTATCAAAGGATATAGTTCATTAATTACCAAATCGACTGATAACTAGGTAAACACGATACAACCCAATTATCACCATCCTAAAGGTGAGTGTCACTAATTAATCCTAATTAGTGATTAATTTCTATGTAGGTTGAATCGTGACCCAAGTTAGGGTTTATCTCGGCTTAATCCAAGTGATCACCAAGTCCGACATGGATTTCCCTAACAAAGACAAATCCACTCACTAGCTCACGGTAAGATCATCACCAATTCATATGGATCAAACTAAACAACACCAAATCATGATTACGGCAAATCCACAACACCCAAGAACAAGGTAAACCCAACTAATCAGATTCATTAAAATTCCTAAAAGCTCAAATCCAAAACTAACCAACCCAGTTCATCACCAAGGAATATAATAGATTGATTCCAACAAATCACAATCGCATCTATCCATTAAAATCAAAACAATATCTAAACTGTGATTGTTTGCCAACAACCATAATAGAGCTGATGAAACTCTACAAAATAGAAACCGAAATCCAATACATTCATCAGGTATCCTCTTAAGAACAAGATTCCAAAAATTAACTCTAACTCATGGTGATGTCAAGAACCTACTGAAATTCTAAAATAGGGTTCCCCAAACCAAAACCACATCAGGATACAAACCTAAACAACCTCACGGTAGCAAAAACAAGGAACTCAAAGAAACTCATCAAATTCAGATTCAACACCAAAACAACCATATAAATTCCTTACCTCAATTGGACACCAGCCGTGAAGCTCCAGCCATATATGATGGATTAGCCTCCCCCATCGAAATACCTACACAAGTTGTCTCCTCCGACATCGGCTTCTTCTTTCCCTTTGCCACCGAGCGAATCCTCAGAACAGAACATCAACTCCGACTCAGCTATGATCGGGTACAGCAAGCGGATTCACAAGATCCTCGAAGAAGGAAGTTACCTGAAGATAGTCCATGAGATCTCTGCTCCCAATCAAGAGCATCTCGAAGTAATCGCAGCCATGCCTGACGCCGGTGACGAATCCAACCCCCGACGATGCTACATGCGGCTGCGACATCCACGACCAGCAACTCAAGGAATACGGTTGGATCTGGGGCTACCGCGGCTCAAGCGAGGGGTGGCCCGGCGATGTCGGCGGGGATGGACTTCGCGTGGAGAGGGCAGAGGCGGCGGCGATTTGCGATCAAGAAGGATAGGAAGAGGGGGTCAAGTGGTTTGCGGCCGAGTGAAGAGGAGAAAGGAAAAAAAAGGGGTCGGGTGTCTTTGCGGCTAGGGCACGCGGGGAGAAAAAGAGAAGCCAAGTTATAAAAGAGTGGATCTTTCTCAAAAAGGCCCCTCAACTTTCTAAAATTCGACTCAACCTTTAGGATAACGGTTTTAACTATTTAACCCTCCATTATATATTTCAATCCACCTTCATAAATTTCTAGGGTTAGATTAGTTACCCTTTTGTAATTTAAGAGTCTACCTGAAAGCCCCATAACTTTAGGTAAATTTACTTAAGCCAACTATTTAAGATTTTACAATAAAGCCCCTTGGGCTCCTCCCGTAGGGCCGAAAACCCTAGACTCAATCCAGAAAAATCTCGAAAAATTTTCTGGTCCGGATTTTTGAATCGCCGTATTTTACAGGACCCATCCAGGAGCATGCCTTTTGGGTGTAACTGGATGCTACTCATGTGGACAGGAGGGACACAGATCCAAAGACTGCCCAAACAAGTTTAAGGTACTTCCTCAGCAGTCCGTACAGTATGGAGGCAAGCCTCAGTTACATTATATGCCTACCATACTGGAGGGACCTCAGATCAGTCAGGGAGGGTTGGAAACAGCACCAGTTCCAACCAATGCCAGAGTCTTTTCCTTCACGAAGGAAGAAGCTGCCAGCGCCTCCACGGTCGTAACAGGTCAAATAGTTATTTTTCAGCATTTAGCTACTACACTGTTTGACACTGGGGCGACCCATTCTTTCGTATCAGTACCTTTTGCTAGTAAGTTACAGGTGCCTGCAGAGAGTTGGGAGTCCAGATTCCTGACAACTCTCCCTTCAGAGGAAATCATGGAGTCCACCCAGAGGCTCTAGGCTGTGCCAATCAAGATTTCAGACCGAGAGCTATATGTCGATCTGATAGTCCTTGCGATGCAGGACTTCGACATCATACTGGGCATAGATTTCCTCAGTAAGTACAGCGCTTCAGTGGACTGCCGTAGAAGGAAAGTGGCTTTCAGCCCAGAAGGAGAACCACCATTCGAGTTTCAAGGAGCCCCAAGGAGGAAGACTCAGAAATTTCTCTCAGCCTTGGCAGCCCACCAGATGCTAGAGCAAGGGTGTGCTGGTTTTCTTGCACACATAGTGGACTCAGAAGCAAAGAAAGAACTCAAGCAGGAGGATGTACGGGTAGTCTGCGAATATCCATAAGTGTTCCCAGAAGAACTACCTGGACTACCTCCCAACAGAGAAGTGGAATTCGAGATCGAGCTAATGCCAGGTACCGGTCCGGTCTCGAAGGCCCCATATCGTATGTCTCCAGCAGAGTTGAAGGAATTACAAGAGCAACTCCAGGAGCTACTAGACAAGGGCTTCATTCGCCCGAGTCATTCACCCTGGGGAGCTCCTGTACTTTTCGTCAAGAAGAAGGATGGGTCTATGCGTCTGTGCATAGAATACAGAGCTCTGAACAAGGTAACCATCAAGAACAAGTACCCCCTTCCTAGAATAGATGATTTATTTGATCAACTCAAAGGGGCTACAGTGTTCTCGAAGATAGACCTGCGTTCTGGGTATCATCAGCTAAAGGTTAAAGAGAGTGACATCCCCAGGACGGCCTTCAGGACAAGATACGGCCACTACGAATTTGTAGTGATGCCTTGTGGAGTAACCAATGCTCCAGCAGTCTTCATGGAGCTGATGAACCACATCTTCAGGGAGTATCTCGATAAATTCGTCATTGTATTTATTGATGATATTCTCATATACTCACAGACTCCAGAGGACCATGCTACACACTTGAGGATAGTGCTGCAGATCCTTCAGCAGGAGAAGCTCTATGCAAAATTCTCAAAGTGTGAGTTTTGGCTAGATCAGGTGACCTTCCTAGGTCACATTGTATCCAAAGAAGGCATTCAAGTTGATCCAGCCAAGATAGAGGCAGTCAGCAACTGGTGTAGACCCAAGAATGCCAGTGAAATCAGAAGCTTCTTAGGCCTGGCAGGATATTACAGAAAATTTATGGAGGACTTTTCCAGAATAGCCTCTCCACTCACAGCCTTGACCAGAAAGAACAAGAAGTTTGAATGGTCAGATAAATGCGAGCACAGTTTTCTAGAGCTGAAGAAAAGACTGACCAGTGGTCCCATCCTGACGGTTCCAGAAAGTGACAAGGCCTTTGACATCTACAGTGATGCATCCAAGATGGGCCTTGGAGCTGTCCTCATGCAAGACGGTAAAGTAATAGCATATGCCTCCAGACAGCTCAAGGACTACGAGAAGAATTATCCTACGCATGACCTTGAGCTAGCAGCTGTGGTTTTCGCACTGAAGCTCTGGAGACACTACCTGTATGGAGTGCAGTGCAGAATCTTCACAGACCATCGAAGTTTGAAGTACTTCTTCACTCAGAAGGACCTGAATATGAGGCAGCGCAGGTGGCTAGAGTTGGTCAATGATTATGACTGTGAAATCCTCTACCACCCAGGTAAAGCTAATAAAGTGGCAGATGCACTGAGCAGAAAATCCTGTGCAGCACTGATGTCCCTATCATCACTGTCTCCACCACTTCAGAAAGAAATAAAAGATTTTGGAGTCGAGGTTATGATTGGGCAATTTTCTGCATTGACCCTAGAGTCAACCCTGCTTATAGATATACAATAAAAGCAAGATCAAGACCCAGAGATCCAGAAGATCAAGCAGGAGATCCAAGAGGCAGAAAATTCAGAGTTTCGAGTATCAGATAGTGGCATCCTCTATCTTGGAGACCGCCTTTGCGTCCCCAATGACGAGGAACTAAGAAAGAATATTTTAGAAGAAGCCCACAGTACCCCGTACTCTATGCATCCTGGTTCTACCAAGATGTACCAAGATTTAAAGAAAAGATTCTGGTGGTCTGGACTCAAGCGAGACGTGGCCAGATATATCAGTACCTGCTTGACCTGCCAGAGAGTCAAAGCAGAGCACCAGAGACCAGGAGGAGTTCTGCAGCCTCTTCCTATTCCAGAGTGGAAGTGGGAAGAGATATCCATGGATTTTATCACAGGTCTCCCAAGGACCACCCATGGACACGATGCAATATGGGTGATAGTGGATAGATTGACCAAGTCTGCCCACTTCCTAGCCATCAAGTTATCGCATTCGGTAGAGCAGTTAGCACAGCTGTACGTGAAAGAAGTAATCAGGCTTCACGGAGTTCCGAAGTCGATCGTTTCTGACAGAGATGGACGGTTCATCTCCCATTTTTGGAGGTGTGTTCAGGACGCCCTAGGCACCAGACTTCAATTCAGCACAGCTTTCCATCCCCAGACAGATGGACAAACAGAGAGAGTAAATCAGATTTTAGAAGACATGCTCAGGGCTTGTGCGTTGGACTTTAAAGGTAGTTGGTGCAAATTTCTGTGCTTAGCTGAGTTTGCCTACAACAATAGCTATCAGGCCACTATCAAAATGGCACCTTATGAAGCACTATATGGCAGGAAATGCAGATCACCCATATGTTGGCAAGAAGCTGGTGAGAAGAAAGAGATGGAATCAGGACTAGGCAGCCAGACTGAGCTTATAGATGAGACCACTCAGGCTATCCAGATGATCCGCCAGAGGATTGAGACTGCCCAGAGTAGACAGAAAAGTTATGCTGACACACGCCGTAGGCCATTTGAATTCCAAGTTGGAGATTCAGTATTTCTCAAGGTCGCCCCTATGAAGGGAGTGATGAGATTTGGCAAAAAGGGCAAGCTGAGTCCTCGCTACATAGGACCCTACAAGATTATAAAGAGAGTTGGGAAGGTAGCCTATGAGCTGGACTTGCCAGAGGATATGTCAGCTATTCACAGTACATTTCATGTCTCTATGTTAAAGAAGTGTATTCACGATCCTAGCCAAATGATTCAGCCTCAGTCAGTACAGATCCAAGAAGATCTTACCTATGAGAGCAGACCGACACAGATAGTGGACAAAGCAGTTAAGAGATTAAGAAATAAAGAGGTGCCACTAGTGAAGGTCATCTGGCAAAGTCAAAAGCATGAGGAGGCTACTTGGGAACGTGAAGACAGCATGAGAGAAAGATATCCAGAATTATTCTAAGTTCGAGGACGAACTTTTCATAAGGTATGGGGGATTGTAACGCCCGAAAATTCTCGAAACTAATTTTAGAAATATCTTAGAATTTATTCCGAATTTATGGATATTTTTATAGAATTTTTCTGTAAACGAAAGTGGCAAAAAGGGGTGAAAAGAGAAAAACGCGTAGGTGGGATATGATCACTTGACCTAGGCCGTGAGAGAAGAGTGGGCGGACCAGCTGGGCTGGATCGTTTCATTGAAATGGATTAAGCGAAACAATAGATAGGGTGTAATTAGTTCAATTCGCCCCATAAGTATAAATAGATGATTAAGGAGAGAAATTTTATTTCTCTCAACTAAACCCTCTACCTCGCCCAAACCAGTCGCATGCCGCCCCTCTCCCCTCCTCCTCTCTTGGGCGAAAACATACCAAGCCCTAGGGCTCTTCTCCGAGAGATTTTCCTATATTCGGAATCCCCACGACGAGAGGAACGCGTAGGCGCGAACGGTTCATCGAGATCTCAAGTTTCTCCGGAACACCCAACGCCAATTTCGGTCGTAAGTCCAAGAAATCAATGTAAGTACTGCTCACCTGCAGTAAGAGGCGGTTTTCCGCAAGTTGTTCCCCGTTAAAAAGATTAAAGTGTAATTTTTCCTTGAGTTTATGATTTTGCATGTAATTCTAGTTTAATTCATGCTTGTATAAGTTTGATTAAGTACCCTATATGAGGTTAGGGACTAAGAAAAGTTATAAGAGAAGAAAAGAGAAGATAAAGATAAGAAAAGAAAAGGCCAAGGCCTTAAGAAATCCCCAAAAGTCAAGACTTAGGGATTTGGGCACACAAGGTGCTCGTTAAAATGCCAAGGCATTTAAAGATAAGAAAGACAAGAAAGAAAAGCTATTTTATTTTCCAAGGCCAGTACCCGGCGTCCAAGGGCGTCGTTAAAGAAATCCAGGTGTCCAATTCCAAGGTCTTGGCCCTGATAGACTAAGGTCTGCTCTATTAGAATTGGTGGCTCGCTACCCCAACCTTTTAGGGAACGCGCATAAGATGGTACTTACGTCTTAAGTGGATCCAAGTGATTATTATTTTCAAGTATATGCTTTAGCAAAGTTTTCTAAAGTTTAAAGAAGTTTTCTAAAAGTTAAAGGAAGATTTAAAGTTAGAGAATTTCTAAAGTTTCAAGTTAAGCCAAGAACAAGTAAGTTGAGATTTATTAATGCTTGAGTATGCATGTTTTGAGTTATACATGTTTCTTAGTGTTTCTTTCAAGCATAAGAAGTATCTCATGTGATTTCACATTGTTTAAAAAGCATGTTTGCACTTTTCGAGATTTTGTGAGCTAGATAGTACTTACTAAGCTTTTTGCTTATTAGTTGCATTTCCTCTTGCTGCAGGTAAAGGTAAAGGCAAGCAATTCTGAAGGAAGGCGACAAGGCGGTGCTGAGTGACGTGTGTGTGGTGGCTGACCTTGGAGAGGTCCTTGGGACAAGATGAATAAAAGACTCAAAATACAATTGTTATAGAGTCTTAGTTTAAGTTGGATCATATAGCATTTATCCAAGTATTTACGTTTTAGATATTTTGCATATCCTAAAACCATGAGTAAAGATTCTATGTCATTTTATTTAGCATACATATCCTTATGATTGCATTGGATGAGTATAAGTGTGAGTAGTTTTGAATATTGATACTTTGATGAGCTATTTGATGCATGTGCCAAGATATTGTCAATTTTCCTTTGAATCAAGTTGTTATTGCTTAAATATGCTTAGAAAAGTTGCATACACATTCCACAATGCTTTAGAAATGTTTAGAACATGTGTTTTGGTGTTATGAATGCATAGAAGTGAAGTTTGGTACAAAACTCTAGTTAAAGCTCTTATAGATTTTCATAGCTCATTTACTTCCGCAAAAAGTCCTAATTTCGAGTTTATGAAGTTGTTTTGATTGTCTAAAATGTTTAGGAAACTAGTATAGAGTATAGAAATGGTGTTGTGTCTTTGTATGGCTTGAAACTATATGTTTAGTGGAGTTTTGAAACAAGGCTTCGAATCTGAATTTCAGATTTTCAGGCGTACCAGTCGACTGGTACAGGACCAGTCACCTGCCCTATCGAACAGTAGCTTCTGTTCGATGCACCAGGCAACTGCCAAAAGGTCAGTCGCCTGGTATCAGTCGACTGCTATATAGCAGTCGACTGGTATCATTAAAGAGAAGCTGTGTAGGGCAGCTGGTTAGTGCTTTATTGTTACAACTAAGAGGTTTAGGGGTCAAATCCTGGCAAAGCAGTTAAAATAAAAGTTGTTTTGTTTTTTTAAAAAAAAAAAGAGAAAGGAAGTGTGCCATTGTATCATGCATGACTATTAAAGTTAGAATATCATCCCTAGATGAATTTAAAAGAAAAAAAAAGAAGTTCCGCATTCTTAGTCGTGCATTAGAGTCAAGAAGTAGACAAGTAACGATCCGTCAAAGGCAGAAGAAGGCGGGTCGCTACAAGTCGACTGCCCTGAGGGCAGTCGACTGGTAAAGGTCACAGAATGTTTTTCCAGTCGGGATTAGTCGACTGACCCCTGGGGCAGTCGACTGATAAAACATACAGAAGGTTCTGTGTTATGGACCAGTCAACTGGTTTTGAGCCAGTCGACTGATACCTGAAATCCTAATTTTTCAGTCTACTTTCATAAATGCATAACTAATTCCACAAACTTTCAAAAATTCTAAAATTTCGTGGAGAGATTTGTGGATCCTATATTTATTTGGGGAAAATATAATTTCACACCAAGCTACTCCGAATCCCATGATTGATACAAATTTCAAAACTATCCAAATTGAGTCATTTAAACCCAGCTAGAAGTTCTAATTTGGATCTCTTCTTGATGCTTCCTTCCATACTTATCCATATTACACTGATAGCATCAAGTTATATGGTATTTTCGCATTAACACTAATTTTTTTCAATTATAACCCCATTTTCAATCTTTTCTCCATAAATCTCTCTATAGTGTGTCAATTGTCTAGTATTAAAGCTAACCTTAGCCTTTTGAACCCTTTGGCACACTTCATAGCCCATCTAGTCTCCTAGACGAAAATCACCTAAGATCCATTGACCATGGATCCCTTTTTGGCTTCTAGAGCTCTCCCTTGAGCTCCTAGCCCTGGTTACCTCCCTAGGTAACTCATCTACAAATGCAAGACCACACCAGTGCTCTTCCGGTGCTTCTTAACCTTCCATTACTACTCTCTTCACCCTATAGACTTTTTTCTTGGTCAATTCCTTTTCTTTTACTTTAAATGGCTTTTCTTTGCCCTTTTTGATCTTTTCTCTACCATAGTTATAGGGCATCCTTGAATATGACATTTTACCAATCTTTGCTTCCTAGAGTGGTATCTTAGACCCGGCCTATCATTTCTATGGTTTTGATCCTTTGGTATCACACTCAATCCCTTGGACCCTTGAATGATTCTACCCAGTTCCTTTCTAACTTATCAAGTTTTGCTCTCAAAACTTGATTTTCTTTTTCTAAACTCCTAACCCTAGAATCACTAGACCTAATTCGATCATCCCTAGGTCTACCCATTTTCCTAGGCATATGTCTCCCTTTCTTAGGGTTTATGCCTTGGTCCTTAGTCCTAGAATTCCTAGATTTATCATGAAACATTGAATTTTGAACATTTTGGCACGCAATAGCATTTTTGGTTCTGTCATGATACTTAAATCCAAAATTACATCTAGACAAGCAATTATTGATATTTCTAGCATTCATGCAAACATTTTGAGCGTAAGTAAAGTTAGGGATTACCTCCCTTACCTTTGGGGCTCCCCCTGATGTGAGCTCCTTTTCCTCTCTTCTTTCTCCCCATCTCCTAAGGTGCTTCATCTTTTTTAGCTCTCCATTCCTTGGACATTTTGTATGGTAATGCTTAACTCCCCGCATGTGAAGTATCGAATGTGCTTCTTTTCTTTCTTCTCCCTACAACCCACATTAGTTTTAAATTGAATGGACCCGGGTTTAGAGAGTACCTCTTTCTTACCATTTAGACACTTATCCTTGTAGTGTCCCTTTTCGTTGCACCCAAAGCATATGATATGTTCCTTTCTCTTGGCTTTGGTAGAGGTTGAGGTTTCTTCTTGCTCTTGTATGGATGAGGGTCTCTCCTCCCCCTCAATCCTTGAAGTTGATACTTCTTCTTCTTCTTCGGATGAGGTGGATGCTCTTTCACTTAGTCCTTCCTCCTCACTTGATGATATGATCAATTCTTCTTCCTCTTGATCTTGTTGGTCACTAGAAATTCTTTCTTCGAGCTCTTCCACTTTTTGAGTTGGTGTAGGGTTCTCATGACACTTTTCCAAGTTGTTCCACAACTCATAAGCATTTTTATATGCCCCTACATTACTCAATACATTGTTAGGCAAAAGATTTTCTAAAATACTAATTATCTTTTCATTTGCTTTTGCTTGATCTTGTTGTTCTTGATTCCAATATCTAGGCCTAAGCCTCTTCCCGTGCTTATCCTTTGGAATCTCGAACGGCTCTTCTATGATTATCCTACATGCGCAATCCATGCAAAGCCAAGTCTCCATCCTTGCTTTCCAATAGCCGAAATCCTCATGGTCGTAGAGCGGTGGAGTGTAGATATCTTCACCCAACTTGTCTTCCATTGTTTTCTCCTCTAGCATGTGCTCCCTCGGTGGTTAGTCCAATCGAGAGAGGTCCTTTGCTCTGATACCAATTGTTGGATCGTTTCCGTATGCTAGAGGGGGTGAATAGCGATTCTTTTACTCTTTTCACCTACGTTTTTAGTTTGCGCAGCGGAATATACAATAAAACAAAACTAACCAATGCTAACAAGGAAATTTACTTGGTATCCACCCCGGATGGGTGACTAATCCAAGAATCCGTCGGTGGATCACTCCCCGGATAACCTCCGGCTAGCCCTCGTCATTCCTTGTGGATGGAGAAACTTCGCCACAGCACCAAGCAAACCTCTGAGCATAAGGAGACTACTAACAAGCCTTAACCAAGCTTGTTTCGTCAAGAAACGAAAGCATGAAACGAGCCCCTTTAAATAGGGTTCGAGTCTGAAACAACCGGTACCAGTCGACTGCCTGGGGCAGTCGACTGGTCCCACTTAGATTCTACCATTACACCCAACGTTCGAATTTTGCCAGCAGTTCCAGTCGACACCAGTCGACTGCCCCCGGGGCAGTCGACTGGTTCGAACCTAAGCCTAGGATTACACTCCCCGAGTACATTTCACTCGCACTCGAACCATCCCGGCTTAGCCCCTGAGTACAAACACTCACACTCAGACCCTCACAACCCAGTTGACTCTTCACCAGCAGTCTTGACTGTTGCCTTCACGCCCTCTTCATCTCCGACCCTCGTCCCTTGGATGTGCACGCAAGCCTCCAGCTTGCCTCCATGCCACCCTTCACGTACGCCTCGAAGTTCACATCCCTCGACTCATCGTCCCTGCTATCCACGGTGCCTCGGATGCGCACGCAAACCTCCAGTTTGCCTCCATACCATCCTTCACCTGAAACATCAACCAAGTCCATGTGTACCTATACACCTGCACACTCATGTACACATATCAGTTCAACAACAAACCCTAACTTAACCATATTGACCGCACACATCAAAACTCATGATCCTCCAGATCATATCAGGGTCGATTGCCCGAACAAAATATGCTCTAAGTGGGTTTTTATTAGCATTAATGGAGGGAAGCTAAAAGGACAAAAACTCTTCATATTCATGGGATGAGTATAAAAGAGTTTTTCTTATCATTTGGATAAAGAACTTGTCATTCTTCCTTCCTTCCTTCTCTTGGCCAAAATCTCTCTTCTCCCTCTCCTTCTTGCTTGGTGAATCTCCTCTTGTGGCTAGCACCACAAAGGTGATTCTTCTCTGAAACTTGAGTAATCGTGTTCGTGTGGATACGTATAGAGGCATGGACACTTGAACATGCAAGAGATCCGGCATACCGTGGACAAGCGGGATAAGCGAAGGGCACGCGCCAAAGGTATACCTATACGATAGGAATTTGTAATTAACATTGTATGAGTTTTCTTTCGCATGGATCGCTCATGGGATCTCTTATTTCCGAAGCGATTTTTGAATATTTTTACCTAGAGATCCCTACACCATGGTCCTTAATCGTTTTCGTTGGAAATTCTATAGTTCGGAAAATGATGTACAATTATAAGAGTTTAAGTACAGAATAGAATTTAAAACTTTATACCTACGACACTTAAGAAAAAAGGCTGAGCTTATTGGAGCGACGTGTCATCAATCTTGAACGTCGTCGGTGCAGAAAACTAGAGCACGGAAGCTTGTCGTAGCGTGTTTAAGTTCTTGAGTTGTTGTGTGGAAGCAAAGGGGTGATGCCCCTTTTATAGTTGCTTATCGGGTGCCTGATAGGGTATGGAGCACCCTCCACGTCACCCGATTTAGCCCTATCCTTATCTGCAGTCTTGGCCAACGTTTATCTCCATTCTTGGTCGCCTAGGAGCTCACGGGCGCCTGGGAGCAGACATGGCGCAACTGTTGGAAGAACCCCATCTGGGGTGCCTGATACCATTCAGGTGCCTGGGTTCTCGGGCGCCTAAACCCTTTCAGGCGCGTGGGATCGCAGCAGCTAACTCCTTTCAGCCTACAACTAGGGTTAGTCCAAGAAGACAATATGATATAATAAATATGCATGAATAACAGCCAGAGCTATCTTGGTTCTGACTTTGGATTTCAAATGAAATCTTAGGTCAAACCGACGCCTACTATTCCCTCTTCCGGGGAATGCGTCCTCACCTACTCCACTCTGAAGAAGTTACCTTTTGCCAACCGGCTCCTCCGATTGGACTTTTGCTCGGCCTCTGCAACGTTCGGATCATGAGACGTTTGTTCCTCGACCCGTCTCTACTTCTATCCGTAGTCCTCGCTCGACTAAGTCTCCTGCCCGATCTTCCGGATCAGGTCTTCGTGTCCAACCCTCAGTCAGGTCTTCGGTACCCAACCCTTGGCCAGGACTTCGTGCCCAACCCTCGATCAGGTCTTCGATGCCCAGCCCTCTTCCAGGGCTTCATTCCCAATTCCTCGAACTAGGTTTGCGTGCCCAACCCTCGGTCAGGTCTTCGGTGCCCAGCCCTCGGCTAGGTTTTTGGTGCCCAGCCCTCGGTCAGGTCTTCGTACACAATTCCTCGAACCAGATCTTCGTGCTCAACCCTGTAGGTCAAGACTTCGTGCCTAGCTTGACTAGGACTTTCTTGCACACTTAGTAAAATCATCATATCACAATATAAACTTAACTTTGAACCCTCTGTCATTATTAAAACTAGATTCGATCTGATGCTTCCGAAACCAACACATAGATCATCTACCAAGCCTCAACTCTAAGTATTTTTTTTCATCTTTTGCTAGGTATCTGGTCCAACTTGATATATTGGGACTTCTTGTCTATATCTTATGATGCAATTTATAGCTCAAAGTATCGGTCATGTGCATTAGATTCCAATTTCTTCCAGAATCCTACAGTGTAATCTCCTTAATAATACCTCATTTGTGGCAGCAAAAGGCAATTCGTTCACCTCCAGCATCTCTGTCAATCCGTCTCAGGATCAACACGTAGTAGATAAATCATGGAATTACTAACCCAAACAATAACTAGCGCATAAGGAAGTAGGCACCTGGCTTCGTCGGGATTTGACCCCTAAACCTAATGACAATAACGTAAACCTAATGACAATAACGTTAGTCATCATTCCATCTCGTGGGGACAGTAATACCTCATTTGTGCACAATGAGAGGACAGTTGCACCATATCCCCTTATTTAAGATTTTCTTTTCCCCTTACTTTCAGAGTTAGTCATCCTGACTTTTCACAAAATATAAGTCGTTATGCAATCAAACTTTTCAATGTCAGAGTTTGTTGCTATCATGATGATCGATAGCAAAATAACAATTTAAAAGAAAATAATTGGCAAAAATCCTAACAAAAAATTCACAATTTCCTTGCACCGTCTTGGTGTAATCCACACAAATTGCACCTCTAAGCTAGAGTTTTCTGTAACAATTCTCCAAGGTTGAACTGTAGAAATTGGATCTATGCGTCAACATATTTGGAATAATTGTTTTCGAAATTAAACACTATTTAATTCCACTGTAGTAGTCCAGATTGAATAGAAGGGCTGTAGCCAATTCACGTTGCAACTCTAAGAACAGAAGCCTTATGCATATCACAGTTCAACACACCAGATTCATCAGCTTCTATTGGATCATATCAAATCCACACCCAGCAACACAAGTACAAACAGAAAGTCTTATATTGTCTTTCCCAGTCAGGTTTAAGCGAAGCCACTTTTTGTAGTCCTACATGGAGAACAAAAAATCTTCCATGTCTTGGAACCAGTTCCATCCAGACATCCTTTCTGATGTGTGGCCCCGCAAGATAGTTAGAAATGTCAAGGTAGAGCGTCGCAAGCCTTCCCGTTCTTGCCCTCTAGAGAAAAAAAAAAGCACACATGGGGCGGTACTGGGGCAACACCAAATATCGTTCCATATCTTTTTTGTCACCTTCCAGTGTATACTTCAAACCATGTACTATTAAAAGAGTTAAACTTGAATACATAAATCATAATAAATGTTTGATGTACCAAGTGATACGTGCATCTTTTAATTCATGTACCTAATTAGAATAAGTACATGTATCTAATTAATACGTGTCAACTTCATCTATTATGTTCCTCTATTTCATATTCACTGAAAAACCTGTAGGGATAGATTCCTCAGATAGAAGCCTTGATTTAGCTGATCATCTTCTTACAATCTAATTCTAGTTTTTGTCTCCAATAATTCACTCGAAGCCAGTTTGCAAAATTTTCCATCCTCTACAAATGTTCCGCCACAGCTGCAAATCATTCAGTTAAGCAGAAAGACCGATGTCCTTCATATATTTGCTCTTCAACATCAGTGGCCACAGAGTTTTCATTACCAACCGAAGAGCTACCCAATTTTCTCAGTAGGGCTTGAATTTCTTCAAAATAAGCGATGGACTTGATACGCCAGCATGCTGTAGCAAGGGATTACAACAAGGCTGATTGGGTTACCTTGACATCAAGGGATTACATCTTGGTGTAATCGACAACACATAAGGTCTGGGCAACATAAATTGTTCCAACATTAATTCTTTGCACGATCACCTTTTGTTGGAACAATTTATGTTGCCCTCGCCTAGTATTTCCATGTTCACTTGAAATTGCATGAATGAGATCAACGTTGGTGAAAAATGAACACAACATCATTGGATAATGTCTGCAACTTTTGAAGCCTCCCCACTGCCTCCTTTTAGCTTTCAATAATATCTGAGAGCAAGCCTTTCTGAGAGTAATAGTTCTCATGTTGAGTGCCGTGTCATGTTGCACTTATAAAGATATCAAGACATAAATACCACTTATATACGCAAATAATTAGTGATGGAAATAAGAACTGAGGTACAATGAAAACAAGGACTTCAAAAGAGGTCTATTAACCGAATCAATCTTCCATGAGTTACCTATGACACATTGCCTATCATTCACTAGTGTTGTCTTCCTACAATGCATTCGTAAAAAAAAAACTCTCTTCGAGTACTAGGATACTTGATGCTCACACCTGTATAATTGTATCACTCGGAAAAGATAAGTGTCAATGATTAACCAGGTCCCCGAAGGACAACCTCCATAAAAGCTAAATCATATTAGCAAAAAAAATATTCAAAATGGAATTTAGTGTTAATTCTACTTTAGTTTTTCTTCTTTATCATTGACAACAAAAGTAATATGTAGCAAAGCATCATTGACTATTAAGACACGGAAATTTCAAACATTCCTTAAGAACAACCTGTAGCACAGAGACTTCAAACTCGTTTGTAGCTTTAACCCTTCATTGGAAAGACTAAACAGGTGAATTACAACTAGAGATTCATCCCTCCAAATGAACATTTAATTCAACAGGCACATGGGATGTCTTGGTGATCGATGACGTTCTGAGGTACTTGACTTCACAACTTCAACGCACTTCATGCGCAAACACCATACATTTTCAAAGTTGCAAGAAAGTCAAAGTCACACTTGTCAAACAACCCAATCTAATCTTTGGAACATCATGTTAACTTGGAGAACAATGCAATGTGGGCCTTGACCTGAACTAAATCCAAAATCATTTTCAAATGACCTGGTGAAAGCTAACAATTCCATCTTTCAAAACTGTATCTATGTAGGTAGCTTCATGTTCAAGGACTTGCAAGATCAGATCTAGACTGGTTTACTCCACCAGCTGATAATTGTCATTTGTTACTAAAAATCAAACACTACGTCTGTGTCATTGCTCTTGGATCATTAACTTGGAATAAACATGAAGTTTTCTCATCGACTGCCCCTCTCAGCTTTAATGGAGGCAATTACAGAATCAGCAGCAGGTCCTAATCCTCTTCTACCAACCAACTTTACACCAAGCTTTTCACACAGGTAATACAATCTCATGTCATCTCCTCCTCTAACCTCTCTGAGTTCCAAAGCTTGTTGTCGGGATAAAAGTGTGTAGATATGGAGCTGTTGTTGCTGATTATAATGTGTTTGAAGCTGCTGAAAAAGCAACTTGTTGGAATGTGGTTGATCTGCCCTCGAGACCTCACTTGTATTCCTTTTCCGTGGACCACCCAATGATACTCGAAGAATCGCAGGAGACTTCTGTTCAGATGATTTATGACCAAAAATAACAGCAAAACTTCCAAATTCCAAGTCAGGGTCACGAAATAAATCTGCTAAAAGAGAAGCACAAGCTTGAGTATTCTTAGAAGCACTTCTTTCCACTTTTATTTGTAAAGCTCTAGCATTAGCATGGTGTGCCATGTTAGCAGCCTCTCTCATGCCACTAATAAAAGCACCATGCATAGTAGCAGGGTAACGCCTTGTTGTTGCCTCACCAGCAAAGAAAAGCCGGCCATCTCCAACACTTTCGGCCATGATATCATAGTCATCCCCAGATGCTCCAACACCAACATGTGAATAGGATCCTAAACTGAAGGAGTCCGTACCCCACCTAGTACAAACACTCTGGAGAGGGTCTGGAACTTCAATTCCTTGTGGCTCAAAGATACCTGAAGTCAGAAAGAAGCTAAATGATTAGTATGGAGGAGGTATCATAAAACTATTAATCCATGAGAATGTAAGATAGTAAAGTAGTTAAATGATATGTAACATTTAAATCATTTAGGAATGAGAAGACACAACTTATGCTCGATAAAAAGTAGTCATACAAAACTTAAAAATTTATAAGCATATAGCATGAACCATTCCTCAAATTAACAAATCATATGTTGGTAGCTGATATGCATGTATACATCACAGAATACTAAACTTGTTTCAAAGCATATCAGAAATCCAAATGAAGCAGCACTATAGAAAACAAAGAAGCTTTTAATGCTTCTTTAGGTCTATTCTGAAAGCAAAACACCATTGAGACAACAAGATTCAGATCCAAGACCTTGTCAACACAATTAGATGTTTTGATCTATTCCGCTGCCAAGCAGGCATGCAATGTTTTCCCTCAAGTACCTGACATGCAGGATCTCACACAAAATGTCTAAACTAATTTAGTCACTTCAATATTCGGACCTTTGTTGCAAAAGAAACATCAACTTATTCCCATGCAAGATATCTAAGAATCAGAATGTCTGAATGAGAATTGCATCTAGACAAATCCCTGCTAGCTTGGTAAGAACCTTTATGGTTGGTGTTGAAATGGATCACGTTCCACCTTCATATACTCTCATTGAACTTCTTTCCACTACACAAATACTACATGCAAACAAGCTATTTGGTGTACCCAGAGCGAAATATGGTTAGACTGAGTTATAATGAAGATTAGTCTCAACTAACAATGTAGCAGAGACTTAAGCATTTTCATTTGTATATCTTAGGAAGGTGTGTCGCCAGAAAATGTACTGATCATTTTTAAAATTTCTTTTAAAATGAACAGAGGCCTATGATGCTAATGATAAAAAAAATCCAATCCTGATGCACTATGAACTAGCCAATAAGTTTGACAATTGAAAAACTTATGCTCATATTCCATCAATGAGTTCAGAATCAGGAAAGAAACATAAAAAAGAGCAAAATAAAATAAATCATTTCACATTAAGATTTAGAAAAGATACTTATAGATTATAACTTCTACAAACTTTTTACCTTTAAATCCTAAAAGGCAAGTGTGTTTAATTGGCAAATGCCCTAAAAAGACCACTATTTTTGAAAAAAATACTTAGATGAGCAAATAAAGCTCCTTTTAGTAGAATTTCAAAATAACCATATCCTTTGTTGGAGATAACTATCAGCACGGAGGACATCCTCATACTGCAACAGAAATTAAGTTAAACTAAGAATAACGTTAGATGAAATTTAATCAAATCACAATGATTTCAAATAAAACTAACTGATTTATCTGGCTACTCACTGATTCTTCATCCTAATAACTCAATGACAATAGGGAAAGACTTTTTTGTTCACTTGATATGCCAAAAATATTACTTAAGGATCATTTATTCAATCTTGTTACAGCTCGTAATTGCCCATTTGTGAGACCAAAGGCCTCGCCCATTTCTCTTATTATCCTTGAAGAGCTTCGAGGGAGGTTATTACATATACAAAGACCATTATAACCTCTCTCCCTCTTGCTTTAAATAAACGCTGATTCCTATGTAGACTCAAGTAAGAAATAAACAAGAATACAATATAATAAAAAAATATCTAGTATTGAATATGATTTTACTTGTATTAATATTTGTTTTCATTATGTTTATTTCTATACTTATACATTCAAAAAGTTATGATATGGTTCTAGCAAATAATAATAATATGATACTATATATTGTGTTATTAATATAATTTTATCAATTGTATTATTTATTATTTATACTACATATTATCATTAATTTGTTTTTTTTTTTGTACATTGCATGTGAATCAACCCCTTGCAATAGGGATTACACTCGAGCTCCCAACCGCTTAAGAAAATAAGTAGGTGGCATTATATATTTGGTATATGATGATATATAATAAGATTCTTAATAACAACTTTGGTAATCTCACAATGACATAAATTATTTTATCTTTTTGTCTTATTAAAATTTTCCTACTGGTTCTAGTTTCACTCATCCTATTGATCTGATATAATAGATGGATTTGTTGGTTAACAAGCTGACCATTGCAACTTCAATTCAAATTCCAATATCACTTTAGAAAACCTCAGTCTAGATACTGACACTAGCTCAAAATCACTTAGATCAAAATTATAGAGTCAAGCAATATTTTGATATTCCATACGCATAGTAACATGCATTATGAAACAGAAAGAGAACTTGTTGGTTTTGTTTAGATAAAACATGAATGTAAGAAGAAAAAATGGTATCTTATCAACAAGTTGAAAATTGCAGTACGAGTTTAGTATGCATATAAATAATATATACACATAATGCTCATGATTTGATTGATTAAAAAATATAAATAATTTAATAGCAGTTGGCATTTAAAAGAACAGTAGTATACTTAATAAATTCTTCAATATTATATTAAAAAAAAAATTTGAGAGCTCTAGTGATATAGAAGATGTTTAAAGATAGTTATATTGAGATAAACTCTTTATTCATATAATGCTAAAATATTATTGCAAATTTGATAAAAATCATTAGATAGAAGAAGAATGGCTGACTGATTACCCACATACGGAGTTAGCTTAACATATTTATTCTCAATTAGCCATTTCACAGTATAGGCCTCCGGTGGATACTACAATGAATCCGGTATCATATCCTCGTGCAAGAGCCAGACCATCAAGCACAGCAATTGAAAAGCCGACACTATTTGAAAAATCCACTACAGTAAAATGTTAGATCGTGACCGTCAAGCTAGAGGAGGTGAATAGCTTCTTTCGATTTTCTTCCTACAATCGTTAGTGCGCAAACGGAATATACTAAATAAAAACAAAACCTAATGAAGAAGAATGACACACCGATGTACGTGGTTCGGAGATGATGCTCCTACTCCACGGCAGTCCGTAAGGTGGACGATCCCTAATCCTTCGGTGGATGACTCCTCGGAGCACCTCCGGCTAGATCTCGTAGCTCCTTGTGGGTGGAGAAACCTCATCACAACCTCTGGACACTACCTGAGCACAATAGACTACTAACTAGCTCTATCCAAGCAGGTTTCGTCAAGGAAGAAAGGCCTTAAACGAGCTCCCTTAAATAGAGCTCGAGTCTCATATGGCCGCTACCAGTCGACTGGTCCAAGACCAATCGACTGGTCCCACTCAAATTCGAACGTTGCAAGCCCAACGTTTGAATCTCCAGCCATCACCAGTCGACTGCCCCAGGGGCAGTCGACTGGTCCTTCCCTAAGCCTAGGGTTACCCTTCCCGAGTACATTTCTCTCCGCATTCGAACCCTCCCGGCTTAGTTCCCGAGTACAAACACTTACACTCGAAACGACCTGGTTGACTCTTCAATCAGTAGTCTCGATCAGTTGCCTTCACGCCCTCTTCATCTTCGGCTCCCGTCCCTCAGATGCGCATGCAAGCCCTCGGCTTGCCTCCATGTCATCCTTCACGCATGCCTCGAAGTCCGCGTCGCTCAGCTCATCGTCTCTTCTCTAGCAGCCTCGATTTGTTGCCTTCAAGCCCTCTTCAACTTTGGCCCTCATCCCTCGGATACGCACACAAGCCCGCGGCTTGCCTCCATGCTATCCTTCACGTACGCCTCGAAGTCCGCTTCCCTCGGCTCATCGTCCCTGCTTTGTCCATGGTCCCTCGGATGCGCACACAAGCCCACGGCTTGCCTCCATGCCACCCTTCACCTGAAAACATCCAACCAAGTCTATATGTACCTGCAAACCTGCACACTCACATACATATATTAGAACACAACAAAAACCTAACTTAACCATATTGACACACATATCAAAACTCATGATCCTCCAGATCATACTTGGGTCGATTACCCCAACATAAAATTCAAAAATAAGGACTTTTCCGAATGGTGGAATCTGCCATCAGCTCAGCAATAGGCCGACGCAATATTTACAGTGTTGGGACCGGGTGCATGTTGACATGGATACGGGTTCGTAAAATTTTAAATTTTTACGTGCAGCGGAAGAATTAGCATAAATAATTTCTCAAATTATTTTAACCACGTATCTAGCATGCAACCTTATGATGTGTGGACATGATCATAAATTAAAACTTTGCGGAAAAGTAAACTAATTTACTTAGTACCTCGCGTAACTCGAAGAAAGGGACGAGATCCAACCGTAGCGTCCCTTGGAAGCTCCGCCTCTATTCGCGTCCACGCCGAGTTCTCTTCGGGATGACTTCGCAAAGTCACGAGTTTTGTGCCGACGAGAACTATTAGATTCTCTAAAGGCACAACTAGAAGATCAAGAGAGAAGAAAGGAAACTAACCACCAAGAGACGGAATCTAAATTCCGGGAAGGAAGGAGTTGCGTTCCGCTTCTTCTTCTTCTTCCTTGGCTCCTTCTTGATGGAGGTTGCTCACGCCAACTCTTGGAGAAGAAGTCTGCGCCGGCCCTAGGAGGAGGAGGCGCCGGCCCTAAGGTAAACTAAGGGGCGCCGACCCTAGGTGGGAAGGAGAAGGGGAGGAAGAGAATAAGAGAGAGAGAGGGAGAGAATTAATCTCTTGATTACTCTATTAGGAATTCAAGGCTTGCCTTTGGTTCCTTTATATAGTATCCTCTCCCTTGCCAAGTCTCCCTCTTAACGGAATTTTAATAAGAAATTTATCCTATAAATTTTCTTATGAATTATTCCGTTTAAGCCAAGTTTTATTATAACTAACTTTATAATAAAACAAATACATCTCTCCTTTTATTATGGAATAAATTTTACAAGAAATTTATAAATTTTCTTTATTATGGTAAAATCAATTCATAATTGATTTTATAGAATTAAAATAAACCATTCCATGGATCATTTTAATTTCCATAAAAAAGAATAAATTTCTATAAATTTCTTTATACAAATTTATTTATCCATAATTTATAAAACAAATCGCGCTAGATTTATTTTATTAATTAAACCAAATAAATTGGTTTCTCCCCAAGTGGTGGCCAGCCAAACCAAAGAGGGTTGGCACCCTCTTTGGCCGGCCAAACCGAGCCGAACCCATCGCGAATTAAACTCATTTAATTCGCCCAATAAGCCTTCAAAAGACTTAGCCATTTTTAGCTTCCGTTGCGCCTCTGATTAACTCAGATTCGACTTATTTCTCATGATCGGAAAATCCAATTTTCAACTCGTTTTAAATCCCTCGGATTACTCGTAGTGCGTGTGACTAAATAGGCTTTCGATTTATGTTGGCCGTCTATAATCAACCAATTATAGAACGATCATGAGTGGCACCTAGTAGTACATCATGACCCCCAATTAATCGAAAGATCAACGGTTGACCTCAGAAGTGATTCTGAAACCCTTCAACAGCTCTAATGAATCGTGCCTCATTCCCTTCACCATCTTATACCCACTTGGTTCAGGACACGGTCTATTTGTGTCAGTCCCCACTAGGCTGACTACGTCACACCTAGCCCAAGTTGTGTCTTTCTCGTCCTTTGGATTTCTAATTACTCTCGTGTATTTAAGAGACTCGCACTTTAAACATGATATGCTCTGGCCAGAGGCTTTGAGTAACAATCCGACGATAGGCCTGGGTATACATCTCCTCGCAAGGAGTGGTGAATCCTTTGTAGGCTGCTCAAACATCTTCGGGCACTTCGGCTTATACCCAATCATCATGGGTCCACACCTCCTAGGAGATGTTTGCTTAAGATGTTAAAGTATAAGTCTCCATGACCAAGATGACTTGAACACCGCAAGTCAAAGGAACATCGCACTTAAGCTGCAGTAAGAACTTCATTGACATATCTATATAGATTACCATATGAAGTTTTACAGTTAGTCACTCCAATGAACTAGTTCCCTTAACTAGCATCCATGTTTATCTCCGGGCATCCCAATGTCACCAGCCAGTGAGAATCAGCTGATTAGAGAATAACTCATGCTAGTCTCAACAGAATTGATAGTGTCCGTTTTTATCAATTCATCGACTAGGGATATTTTCAATACTTCACAGTTACACATGTAGAGATAATCACTAGTTGTGATCCCATCACAAATTCTCTTATGCTGTGAATTGTATTGCGGACATTCAGTAGATGAGTTTAAGATCCCAATCAAATACACAAACATGTATACTCAAATAGTGAATTATCATTTATTAAAATAAATATTTACAACATAAGGCGATTGCCTTAGGACACTTCTCTCATATCACTAACATACAGTCCCTACGCAATTAGGGATGTTTGACGAAGTCTTCATGCGATGGAAAAGTATAACCAAAAATGTTGTAGCAGCCCAAGCCTTCTCCGACCCTCAAGACAAAGTGGACTTTATTAAAAACCTTCTAGGATAAGCAGAAAAGTTAACCTGGATAAAATGGAGAATAGCTTTCCCTACTGAATATCAAGACCTGATCAACTCAGCTGATGGAAGAAATGGTACGCAAAATAATCTCTCCCAAATACGAAGAATATTCGTATTAAAAGATCCTTTTCAGGGATCAACGATAATGAACGATAATGCAAGAAAATGCATATAGAGATTTAGAACGCCTAACTTGCAGTAATATGAAAGATGTTATACAATTCTTGAATGAATATATGCACCTTGCCTCAAAGACAAGGAGATTATTCACAAGTCCAGAGCTCTCTGAAAAACTCTGGATGAAGTTACCCGGTGACCTTGGAAAAAGAGTAAAAGAGGCATTTGAAAAAACCTACCAAGGTAATACAATCGAGGTACACCCAAGGATCCTATTTACATACAAATACTTGGAGGAAAAATGCAAGAAGGCAGCCTTCAGTCGATCCTTGAAAGACTTATCATTTTGTAGTCAAATCCCTATTCCTGGATACTACAAGAAGCCTGAAAAGAAGTATGGTGTACGCAAGTCAACAACTTACAAAGGAAAACCACATCAGACCCATGCAAGAATTGAGAAGAAAAAACATTTATTGAGAAATAAGAAATGCAAATGCTACTTATGCGGTGAAGGACACTTTGCCAGAGACTGACCTAAAGAAATGAAGAACACCAGAAGAGTAGCACTTTTTGAAGGACTCACCATCCCAGAAGATTATGAAATAATGTCCGTAGAAAAAGGAGATGAACAATCAGATGCAATATACAACATATCTAAAGGAGAAGACCAAGGGATTGATCAAGGTATAAATTCTTTACTAACCAAAAGAATTTATGTTTTCATAGAATGAACCAATTCTTATATGATCGGAAAGACTGGAGGATGGCAACCACTTGTTAGAGTTTCAAAAACTCAACATGACTATTCAGACTTATAGGAATTCAATGGTGACATACTTCCTCCATCCGACATATGCCATTGTTGCGGACGAACTACAATGAAGAAGGACCGCATGCACTGTAGTAAGTGTACTATAACCTCTTGCGATATGTGTTCATCAAATTATTTTGATCTAACCATTCCAGTAGAAAGGTTTGCACCAATAATCTACAACCCAAGTAGCCTTATTCAAGAACAACAAAGCTATTAATTGGTGCGAAGCAGAGATTGCAAGGCTAAAACAAGAAGTCGAAACTGCAAAATCCCTCACCTAACTACAACTGGGAGAAGAAAAACAGAAATATGAAGAAAGTCTCAGAGAAATTGCTGCACAAAAAATGGAGGCAGACATGGAAAATGAAGAATTAAGAATGAAAAATGATATTCTTACTCTGGAAGTACATGATCTAGGAAGCAGTTAGAAACAGCAGAAGAAATTGAAGAAACCAATGTTATAATTAACAATGGAAAAGAAAAAGTGTTCTCAGTGGAGGAAGCTGAACAACCAAAGCGAAAGACCAACGGGCTATTCAATCTTATGACGGAGTTAGATATCCCAGGTACACCAAAATTCTTGGTGAATGCAATATTGGATATCGGTGCTACTACATGTTGTATAGATCAAAACTCCATCCCAAAGGAAGTGGTGGAAGACAACACTTTTGTTGTTACTTCAGTGGAATTAATTCAAAGACACAAGTTAATAAGAAGCTGAAGGGAGGTAGCATGAAGATTGGAGAGCACACCTTCAGGATCCCATATACCTACTCATTCCCCCTCAAATTAGGCGGAAACATTACTATGATACTTGGATGCAATTTCATCAAATCCATGTATGGAGGACTCAGAACAGAAGGGAATGAGGTAACTTTTTATAAAGATATTACAACTGTCAAAACCCAACAGCTTGCTATCCTGCCAAATTGAAGAACTGGAGCTGGATGAAGAGGAATATCATCAGATCAGCGAACAAGTTTTTGTCCAAGAAGAAATCTTCAAGACAAGTAAGAAGTTCGCTAATATTATTAAAGAATTAACTGATGCAGGCTATGTTGGTGAGGATCCAATGAAGTTTTGGAACCAGAACAAGATAAAGTGCAAACTGGATATCAAAAATCCAAACCTGACCAGTGAGGACAGACGCTTAAAACATGTCACTCCACAGATGCAGGACTCTTTTCAAAAACATATCAGGGCCCTGATGGATCTAAAGGTAATAAGGCCAAGCAAAAGCAGGCATAGCACTACAGCCATAATTGTTTACTCAGACACTACAGTTGACCCGAAGACTGGAAGAGAAGTGAAAGGCAAGGAAAGAATGGTCTTTAATTACAAATGTCTAAATGACAATACACATAAAGATCAGTACAGTCTTCCAGGCATTAACACTATCATCAAAAGGATTGGAGGTAGCAAAATCTACTCCAAGTTTGATTTAAAAGTGGTTTTCACCAAGTTGCCATGGATCCCGATTCAATAGAGTGGACTGCCTTCTGGGTTCCTGACGGATTATATGAATGGCTAGTAATGTCATTTGGATTAAAAAATGCTCCTGCTGTCTTCCAAAGAAAAATGGATGAATGCTTCAAGGGCACTGAGGACTTCATTGCAGTCTACATCGACGATATTCTGGTATTCTCCAAAACTGAAAAAGGACATGAGAAACACTTGAATATCATGCTTGATATTTGCAGGAAGCATGGGCTAGTCTTAAGCCCAATGAAAATGAAAATTGGGAGCCCAACAATCGAATTTCTTGGGGCTTCTATTGGTGAGAACAAGATTAAACTACAGCCAAGGTTTAAAATTTCGACTTATACCGAGGTTTCGGTCTCATACCGAAACGATACGGTTTCGATATTGTATCGTGTCGTGCCGACATGATTTCGGTATTTTTTATTTATATATAATAATTATTAGATAAATATTTTTATTGTGTATAATTTAAAGATAAATTGTATATTGATTTTATATAAGTTCACGATGTTTGGTCAATTTTATAGTTCTCTAGTGTCCCGATTAAATAATCATAATTATATAATACAAAGATGCTATTTTATATACAATAATCATATAATTAATTATTTATTCATTTAATTAATTGTTAATTTAAATAATATATATTTAAAATAATCAAAAAAATCAGGATATTAATTAAATATTAAAACAGTGAAAATAATATATATAAGAATATAAATCTGATTTATTTGAATTCTTAAAATTATTTTAGATTTTTTTAAAAAATTATATATTTTTTAAAATTTTAAAATTTTGTTTAGAATTTTTAAATAAAATTTAAAGCTGTAAAATGAATTTAAAATATTAATTAATAAATTTTGGAATTATGAAAAGAATTGTTTAAATTAATTAAATAAAAAGAAATTGAAATCGCCGGCAGCAAAACTACTCGTGACGCCGCAGGCTCCAGAGGCACCCCGCGAGGTCTCTGGCGCCGGCGGAAACTTTCGGTGTCGCCTCTGGCGCCGCCGGAAGCGTCCGACGACCCCTTCGGCAACGCCGAAAGCCTCCCGCGACCGCGAGGTTACAGGTGCCGGCGGCGTCCTACAAGGCCTCTGTCGCCTGCGGAAGCCTCCGACGACGCCTTCCGGTGGCCCCTCCAGGACGCCAAAATCGCGTGCCGCCCGCGAGTCGGTTTCACTTCGTGAGCGAAACGGTAAAAACCGCCCGTGCCGGGCGGCACGGAACAGTGTTACAATCCATGACTACAGCCTCATATTATCCGAAAAATTACAGATTTTAAGGATGAAGAATTAAAAACAACCAAAGGCCTCAGATCTTGGTTGGGACTTCTTAATTATGCCCGCAACTACATTCCTAATATGGGCAAGATTTTAGGACCATTATATTCAAAGACCAACCCCACAAGGGAAAAGAAAATGAATACTCAAGATTGGGCTTTGGTCAGAAAAGTTAAAGAAATGGTGGCAAATCTACCCGATCTGGCAATTCCTCTTAAAAAATGTTTAATTATTCTGGAAACAGATGCATGCATGGAAGGATGGGGTGGGATTTGCAAATGGAAACCCTAGAAGTATGACCCTAAATCTACAGAACAAATCTGTGTGTATGCCAGCGGGAAGTATAATCCTCCAAAATCTACAATTGATGCTGAAATTCATGCTGTCATGAATAGCCTCAGCAGCTTCAAAATATATTATCTTGACAAAATGGAGATAGCCATCAGGACTGACTGTCAGGCAATAATTAGCTTCTATAATAAGTCCGCTCAAAACAAACCCTCTCGGGTTAGATGGATCGCTTTCACGGACTTCACAACAGGCCTTGCCATTAATATTACCTTCCAACACATCGCAGGTAAAGATAACCTCCTAGCTGACGCTCTTTCTCGTCTTGTTTGTGGACTCCTTGCAAGAACATGGAAGGACGAAAAAAAGATCCTGATCATGATAGAGGAGACTCTTCAACAACTCCAGGCCATGCCTAACAAGAAGGCCCTGGAATACTTGATAAGCCTTATTCACTTCACACTAGATACAGCAACCTTGCAAGCAACACTGGGACAAAAATCCTCCTACCAGAAGAACATGACACTAGAAAGGACATGGCCGACATTGAAAAATAAGCAGCCGGACGTGTCATGTCAAGCATCAGGGAGTTGGAGCTTATCCTCCAGCTCAAGGAGTATGACTTCCAGCGCAGGGCGCACTACGAAGAAAGGAAACCTACTGTTCCAAGAGTTTACCCACCGTCCACGAAGCTCGACAAGACATGTGGGGAATCTATCTTCGCATGTGTGACATCGAAAGGACAAATAGAGCACCCACCATAAAAAGACTTCGTCAACATACTCACAAAATCCAACTTTATGTCAAAAGGAAGCAGTCCAATAACTAAAGTCGGTACTAGCTGAGTCAGTCTTAGCTGTAAAGTAGGATAAAATAGAAAGAAGGATGGAACGTCGATAGGGCCCAATGAGCACCCGATTCCTCCTCTCTTCTCTATATAAATCCTTCGTTAGCTCATTGCAGGACATCAAGTGCATCTCACTACAAGTCCTACTCTGAGAAATTGTAAAAACTTGTAAGTTCCAAAGTTCTTTTAATCGAGTCTGTATAGTTCTTTTGCTAATTCTACATACCTAGCTCGGTTGAGAATTTTGAAGCACGTTTCTATTATGGTATCAGAGCGAGTTTTTCTTTATGGCTAAGTAATTTCTTTCAGGGTGTTATAGGAAAGGTAGCGATGATAGGTATCATATCTTGAAAAATTTTCCTTGGACTGGTATGCTAATAAAACTACTCTTTGAAAATTAACTGGAGTTTCCCCTAGGATGGCACTGAGGTAGGACCTAATAAGACCATAAGCAAGGAAGCTATTGGGTTGAAGAAGTAAAAGAGAAAGATATAAGCAAACTTGTGGCAAAAGTTTTTATGCGTAGGTTTAATAAGGCAACCGAGCAAGAAGCCTATTTACAAAAGGCCGCAGGGTGCGTAAGACCCACAGAGGGGTAGTTGTGAGTCGGATGAGCAAAGAAAGCTTAACTACTCCTAAGCCGTAAGAATCTATGCGCAGGAACTAATGTCAGAATGATGGGAACAAGTCATTCAAGATTAGTATACTAAATCACGAACCTCAAACCTAGAATACCTTGACCTAGCAGAAACAAAGCCAACCACAAAGGAATTAGCTCACAATATAGCCGTTATTTATGACCGAACCTATTTGTCTAGTAGAGTCCATATTAGACATTTTAAGGGTATACAGGAAGACATTGTTACCTTAAAGGAAGAAAATCAAAAACTTCACAAAGCTATAGCCAACCTCACCGCAATAATTATAGAAAATCCCCCTCTTACTGCTAAGCAGGTTAAAAACCTTGTAAGTTCTATTATTAAGCAGCCAAAGGAGATCGAAGAGCAAGCGGTGAAACTCTAGGAGGACTTAAAGAAAAAGCTTGACGAAGTCAAAGCCCTACTACATAAAGTAGAGCAACTTATTGCTGCATGAGCTACATCAACACACAAGCAACTGAAAGCTACAAAGGAGCGTTGCAGGCAACAGAAAACATTGAAGCACCTGCTATAGGGTTTTGCAAACGCAAAAGTGTCAAAGAAAGTGTAATCAGAAGTGTTAGAGCTCTAATTAAACAGAATAATACACAACTCCAAGTTCTGATTTCTATTAAAGAGCAGTTGGTCAAGCTTGAAGAACGAATAGAAAGGCTTGAAAAAGCAAAACAATCAAAAGAACTGCCAGAAGAAGTCATTAGTAGTCTCAACGAAAAGATAAAAGCACTGAAGATAAGCCAAAGACCCACAGAAAAGAGAGGTAAGCTTCTTATTTTTAAAGATCCAGTGCAAATCTTTGAGGAAGAAAGAGCAAAGGCGAAGAAATGAATTCAAAAGCAGATCCTCCTGTAACCACAGTCACTAGAACAAACACAATAACTCCCTTATTTGAAGACCAAATACGTGATTATAGAAGAAATCAGAGGAGAAGATATGTAGCCCAGCAAACCTTAAGAAGAGCTACAAGGCGAATACTGGGAGGCACCTACAACCAAACGTTAGAACAACAACTTGACCCACAGGTACAATTACGTCTCTCTATGCTGGAAAGAGCTGCAATTATACCAGCAGAAGTACTTTATCATTCAAAGAGAGATGATGTACACCATAGAGTGTACGTACACAGAGCTGAAGAAGCCATGTTGGTCACAAATACCCAACTTGATAGAACCTTTATTCAAGAAGAATGCTTCGAGCAACTCAGACGAAGCAGGATGCAATTTATACATATTGGCGTCATTCAAGTCAGAGTACAAATTCTTCGTAGAAGGGAAGAACGGACGATGGCTCTGGTAGTCTTCAGAGACAATAGATGGCAAGAAGATCAAGCCATCTTTGCCACTATGGAGATAGACCTCACCAATAGAAGCCAGCTGGTATATGTCATTCCCAATACCATGCTAACTATTGCTGACTTCTACAGGAATATACAAATTTCCATATTAACAAGAGGATATGAAAACTGACAAAACGGTGAAGCAAATTTACTAGTGACAAGAGGATTGGTGGGGAGATTGTCTAATACGCCCAACGTAGGATTTGCCTACGAAGTTCAGAACGTGGTAGACTATCTAACCAGCCATGGAGTTCAAGCCCTTCCAGGAAGATCATACAATATGAGAAATGTTCTGGGTCATAATTGGATTATCAGACAATCGAATATTTACATTCCTATGCAACCCACAGAGGTAAATTCTACAAACCTCCTTGATGGAAGCATATCTATTCGCTTTAACAATTACCAGGCGGCTAGAAGATCGGAAGCAGCCAAGTACAATGCTAAACTGAAGAAATCAATAGTGATGGGGAGGAGCTTCAATCGCACACCCTAACAGTACTGATCCAGGACTAACCATTACTAGTCAAAAGGTTGGGACCATCAGCAAAGCTCCCAGAACGAAAAACTAAAGGATCGGCAGGCTATGATTTGGCCATTGATCGGGCTCAGGACATTCCAAGGCATAGTCGATCACTCCTCACAACAGGCGTCTGTATTAAAATCCCCGAAGGAACATATGCAAGGATTGCCCCTCGCTCTAGCGCATCTTTATACAAAGGCATTCTTATTGGTGGAGGAGTCATTGATTCAGATTTTAAGGAGAGGTAAAAATCCTGGCTTTTAATACAACTAACCAGGATATTTTTTTAAATAAACAGGAGTGTATTGCGCAAATAATACTCGAGCATATCTTCACTCCTGAAGTCGTTGAAGTAGAAGACCTTGATACTACAACAAGAGCAAACAAGGATTTGGATCCACTTCAAAACAAATAGAAGAACTACAGAACAACTTAGCCACAATATGGCTACAATCGACATGGCTACAATCCGTTCCTATAGAAGCAAGTTCTGTCGAATCCTCACCCACTCATAGTGATGATGCTCACACAAGGTACAACACTATGACGGAAGCATCAACAAGCAAGCAAGAGGAGACAAATTCATGGAACAATATTATCCAAAAACTATGTCCCAAAGAACATATGGAAGAAGTCATATATGCACTTACTGAGGATGACGATGACGAGGATTATTTTCAATATCTACAATATTTAGCTCATCAGGCACCCTCATCAGATGCCTCTCTTCCCTACCCAACATCAGAGTTTATCAACTTGTTCGCAACGGAGCATGGTGGGAAGCCGTGGACAATGATGAAAAAGAATGGCTGACTAATTACCCACAGATGGAGGAGTTAACTAAACATATTTATTCTCAATCAGCCATTTCACAGTATAGGCCTCCGGTGGATACTACAATGAATCCGGTATCATATCCTCCTACAAGAGTCGGACCATCAGGCACAGCAATTGAAAAACCGACACTATTTGAAAAATCCACTACAGTAAAATTCAAAAATAGGGACTTTTCCGAATGGTGGAAGGTATGACTAAAGCTAGAATATAACAAAAGCAACTGGAAGCCCTTAGGTCAAAGCTAAGGAAGTTCAAATTCAAGTAACTTGTGAAAACAAAGAATATGATTTTAGAAAGTTATAGAAGAGAATTGTCTCTTAAGGAGCAAGTGATGGAGTTAAAAGAGTGTGCTAAAGAAATTTATAGGGGTTTCAAATAAATATCTACATATGGTAATTGGTAGCCAATATGCCATATATAGTAAAGCAAGCTTAGGATTCAAACCAGCGCAAAACAAGAAACTGACGTTCTTCTTGATTAATAGAAATTCATGCAATGATAGAATTCATCCAATGAACCATTCGTGTCTAAAATCAAATAGACAATTCATGTCTAAAAAGGTAACAGGGTGTTTGTAGTTGTAGAATTGTAAAGACTTTTCCCAAGATATTTTATTAGCGCCTTCAAACCCAATGCTTCTAGAATACTATCAATTAGATAGGTTGGTGCACAACACCTAAGGCATCACCATTGATCTATGTAAAGTCCTATAACTACATACAACCAACAAATGTTGAGAACATCTACACCGCTTGTGTAGCATGTTGAGATATAGTTTTCACTAATCATCCTCTAAGAATTTTTTAGGTATAGTTAGTTGGAGAATGCATGCATGTTCTACTTTTCACTAGGCTCGAATGTGTAGACGAGAAAACGATGATCTATTTCATATCAAATAATCTGCTTATATGTAGGTATTTATATACATAAGGAGGGAAAGAAGATCCTATAATTATGATATGTCTATTAATAATTAATTACAATCAATCTTAATCCCTATATCAATTATGATCCCTATAATTAAGAGTATCTTTGGAAGTATTCAACATTCTCCCTCAAGCTTCGGTTTGTCATAAAGATCTGAGAATCGTTGTTAGTGAAGACATCGGCAACTTGGTTGGATGATAGATGATGTGAACGGAGTGACAATTTTTTGACTCATTACACACTCGCGAATAAAGGGACAGTCAACCTCAATATGTTTAGTCCTTTCATGAAAAACTGGGTTACTTGTAATGTGAATCGCTACTTGATTATTATAGTACATTGGCAGTAGTTCATTGTAGGTGAACCTTAATTCTTCAAACAAATTCATCACTCTTCAGCCATAATATCTCGGTTACAGTGTGAGTTATGGCTCTATACTCGGCTTCGGCACTCGACCTAACAACAACAATTTATTTCTGACTTCGCCATGTTACTAGATTTCCCCCTACATAAGTGCAATACCCAGAAGTGAACCATCTATCGGTCTTAGATCCAATATAATCAATATCAGAATAAGCTTCGATCTTTAGGTGTTCATTTCTCTTAAATGACAACTCTTTTCCAAGAGATTTCTTAATGTACTTAAAAATCTTGATAATGGCATCCCAGTGAACTTGCTTTTGATTATCCAAAATGACACTCTTTCATTTGCAAAGGAGATGTCAAGTCTCGTTACTGTTAAGTAGATGTGTTTCCTAACAAGCCATCTATATTTGCCTTATCCTCAAAAAAAAAAAAAAAAACTCTCCAATATTATCCCAAACACTTGAATTGATATCCATACGCATATCAACCGTCTTCGTTCCAAGCAATCTGGTTTCTTTGAGTAAATTTATAACATACTTTGGCATAAGGAAACTCTAGACTTGTTGTGAGCAATTTTAATTCCCAAGAAATACTTAAGATGCCCCATATCTCTTGTCACAAAGTGTTGCTATAAATACTTCTTAGTTTTGTCTATCCCACCTATATCACTACAGATATTAGGATGTCATCGACACAAACAATAACCACGATAATCTCATTCGTGCTCTATCGTACAAACACAATATGATCTGATTTGCACTGTTTGAAGCCAACAACATTGATTACAGATAAGGTTCTAGGCTTTGTTTAAGATCATAAATGGTCTTTTTAAGTGTGCAACCATAGTAGCATTCTCCCCCTGAGCGACATACCCTGGAGGTTGTTCCATAAATACGGTCTCATGCAAATCGCCATAAAGAAAAGCCTTCTTCACATCTAGTTGATATATTGACCAAAATTGATTGACAGTCAAGGAGAATAAAACTCTAATAGAATTCAAGTGAGTAGTAGGAAAGAACGTCTCAAAGTAATCTAACACCATAAGTCTGTGAAAATCCTTTGGCCACAAAACAAACTTTGTATCGATCAATAGTATCGCTTGCTTTAAATTTCAGAATGAATACCCAACAAGAAGCAACAATATCAACAGAAGGTGGTGCAACCACCAGCTCCCAAGTATCATGAGAGATAAGGGCAGGCATTTCCTCATTCATTGTTGTTTGCCAAGCCGAGTGTTGATACACCTAGCTTCTGTAGATGATAGAGAAAAGCAAAAGTAGAAAATGCAGGACCAAGGTAATCAAACGAGATATGATTAGACAAAGGATGAGTAGTGCACGACCAAATATCTTTACGAAGAGCAATAGGCAGATCAGTATCAGAGGGGTGAGGAGCATCAGGAGCTACAGGAAGAGGATGTGAGGAACATGAATCTGGTTTTGGCTAAGCATGCCTCATGTACACTTGCAACGGTTTAGGAGATGGAAGACACAGATGGTGGGATAGGTAATGGAGAAGACACTAACGTATCATGTGACTGAGCTACACAGGGGAAAAGTATAGTTGGGACTAAAAAAACATAACATTAACACATGTGTAACTGCATTTTGTGAGTGGGTTAAGACAACCATATCCTTTTTGTGTATGAGAAAATTCAAGCAGGATGTATTTAATAGAGCGAGGAGACAATTTATCCCAGCCAGGAGTAAAATTATGAACAAAACAAACACAATCAAATATACAAGGCATAGAGAAAAGAGATTTATCAGGATGAAGACAAGAGGAGATATCCCAATGTAACAAAGTAGACATCTTATTTGTGAGAAAACAAGCTATGAGAACAGCATCACCTCACAAAAACTTAACTTAGGAACATGCTTATGCCTTATGGCAATGAAGAGTACAAGCTACGCCTAAAATATGACAGTATTTGCGTTAAGTAGCTCTATTTTGTTAGGAAGTATATGAACAAGAGATTTGATGAATATGTCTCGAGAATCACAAAATGTAGACACTGTCTTCTAAGTGAACTCAAATGCATTAGGAGTACGAAGAATGTGCAAGGCAGCAGAATATTGAGTTTTTATTTCATTATAAAATGATATTAATAGCTCAAGAATCTCGCTCATACCTTTGAGTAAATACAACCAAGTCATGCGAGAATAATCATTAGTAAATATTATAACATACTAAAAACTTCCTCTCGACTCAACTCTACTAGGTCACCAAACATCATTATAAACAAGTTCAAATGCAAAGGAACTGTATTTATCAACTCTAGAAGGAAAAGAAGTATAATGATTTTTGCCAAAGTCATGGGCTTGCACTAGAAATCAGTAGACGGAACGGAAACTAAACTTTGAGAGCAGAAGAAAATTGGTGACCTACACAACAATGCCAAAAGAAGAGTGTATAGGAACTTGCAGGTATAACCGAGTACAGATAGTATAGGTCATCACTCTTATATCCTCCACCAATCATCCTCTTTGTGTGCATGTCCTGAAAAATACAATAGAATAGATAAAAAGATACAGAATAGTTGTAAGCTTTTGTTAGCTGGAAATTTAGGTGCAAAGAGAATATTATCAAGAGTGATATTTGCAATGTGAGTCTGACAACACCTTTTCCCGTAATTGAAGAATATGTGTCGCTAACAGATAGGGGATAAAGATGAGGAAATAAAAGAGGAAGAGAAAACAGAAGTAATATGAGAATCCAGCATCCAAGACTTATCACAAGACACGACAAACTCACTTGGAGAGGATGAGGCAGCAGTGGCAAAGGGAATGCTGGCAGAAGAGCAAAGCAATTTCTCATAATGAGTACAAGAAACCGAGACCATATCATCATGATCGGTTGTGTCTAGTGGTGGAGTCGATAGTTCGATAGATGTATTATTAACCCAGTTAGGTTTACCAAACATCGCCCAACACTTCTCGGAAGCATAGTTGGAACGACCACAATGAACACACAAACGACTACTCTTGGTGATATCAATTTGACAACCACGACCGTGACTCCTACTACGCCCCCGAAAGAATCCACAACTGCGAGCAATCATAGCCGAAGTTTCAAAAGATGAGGAAAGTGTCAGGACGTCCCATGGTCACACGAAGAACCTGAGACAGAGCCTTCAATAACGTGGGAATGTTATCACTTACTATCAGATTATCCCGAACCAGTTGTAGTGTGGAATCCAAACCAAATAGGAACATCGCAATCAAGAATTCCTCCCACTATTCTTTTGAATTTGAATGCCACAAGAGAGAGGATGGTATCAACAACCCCCTTAAGAATAGTAAAATAATTACTCACAGATTGACCATCATGGTGAAGAATGAAGAGTTTCATATAATTCAAAAACACGAGAAACGTTCTTGTCATTAGAATACATGCCCTGTAAGGCATCCCGCATCTCCTTGGCAATTTCCACGGACATAACACTAGTGCTCACGGACTCCTCCATGCTATTAAGAAGCCAAGCCATAACAGTCGTCTGAAAACCGATCTGAATATCACGGATCTTTAGGGTCAGGAGAGTTGGACAAAATATGTTCCTTCTTTTGTGAGACTCTATAAATAATAGTTCAAATAAACGTGACCACAAGAGATAGTTAGTCCTATTCAATTTAATAGTGGTAGCCAAATTGGGTTTAGAATATGAAGACTTTATCGTAGAAGGAAATCAGAGGCAGAACCTGAGCAGTACCAGATTAGGGCAACGCTAGTTGACCCTTTCTTTCAGCGATCCAACAATATGTGAGATCGTAGTTGCAGCAACAATAGGGCAATAGCAACAAGAGGTGGCAGCTGCAACAAGAGGCGGCATTGTTGGTTGATCCAACAGCAGGCAGCGACAGTAAATGGTGGCGGCAGCAAGAAAAAGCAGGAGGCGCAACAACAGTAGTGGCGGCAGAAAAAAAAACCTAGGTCAGAGAAGGAGAACCTTGCTCTGATACCATGTAGAAGAGAAAACGATGATCTATTTCATATCAAATAATCCGTTTACATGTTGGTATTGGTATTTATATACATAAGGAGGAAAAGAGGATCCTATAATTATGGTATGTCTATCAATAATTCCCTATAATCAAACTAATCTAAATTAATAATAATCTCTACGATTAAGGGTATCTTTGGAAGTATTCAATGGGGGTGTATTTGACACCGTCACCCGTGATGTAAGATCGTCCTCATTTTACCATGTTCTCAACTAGCAACATATTTGCTCCAAACACTATTTAGTATAAAGTTTGTGTAGATCGCATTCTCCCTAGTCTCAAAAGGTCTAACTAGTATATGCACTTCATCAAGTCATTGCATGTCTTAGCTTCATCTTACACTATAGAAAATCATCATATAGCTCTATCCATTTGTCCTATGCGAACATCATTCTAGGCTTTTAATGTCACCAAGATCTCTATTAAGAAATTATCTAAATAATATGATTAAATTGGACCCCCATCAAATTTCACTAGTATGGATGGAGGTGCATAAGAGCATAATTCGACAGAAGCCTGGGAGAAAACTAGATAATCAAATGCTTTAATAGAGGATGCTCTTATAACAAACCAAAAGAGAAGAATCTATAGTAGGTTGCACTACCACCACCTCCACATGAATGAAAAGACAAACTAGCACACCTGGAGGCAATGTTTTTTAGCCATCACATGGATTTTATCACATAACAAGGAGTTTGTTGACCACTACTAGAACCACAACATTCATATAGTGGTAGACGAAAACTTAGCAGCCTTCTAGGAGTTTAAGCAATAGAGTATGATGGATATACTCCAAAGTTAGATCCTAGGTAGATAGCCCCTTAGTCAATAGTCTTATATATGTTTTAGGGGTGTTTAGGAAAGGTAGTTGTAGGGCACTGTCCTAGACTCTTTTATATATTTAGATTACTATTGGTACATATGAAATAATGTATCTCTTATTGACTTTTGACACTTTCTTTTTTGAATATTTATGATATTTGGACATTTATTATGTTTGTGATTCAAATCAATGGTATTGCTAATGTATATTAATTATTGATATTGTTTACTTTTTCTATCTTCCAATATATGGATGTTATATTTCATGATTAAGCTTAAAAGATTACAAGTATTCATTATTAGTTTTGATATGTGAATACTACTTGGATCATTTTATGAATGAGTGATGTAATATTACAATACATGATCTTAGCCAAAAGGAGAAAGCTCTAATCACTTCTCAAATGTTTCATTTTTTATATCTTTACATTCGCATCCCTTATTTAAGTTTTTGTATCATAATCTCAATGTTATATTTGTTAGTGCAATGCAGAAGTTGGGATCTCTAGAGGGTGAATAGTGAACCTTCGTCTAATTTTCCCCCACTATGATCTTAGCAAGGGCACACGTTAGCAAAAACAAAATGAACACATGCAAACAATCATACCACAAGACTCAAAAATTTACTTAGTTCACAACCCCAAATTGTTACGTCTAAGGCCTATGCACACAGTCCACTATCTTTCTCCTCTTCGTTAAAAAATCAGAGATAGAGAAACTTCGTAATACACTTAGCAAATATACAATGTAAAGAATAAGACAATGGAGGTTTTACAGGAGAGCAAAACAAATATCTTCGAGTGTGGTGTATTTGCTTTCAAGTTCCTAGTCTTTATTTATCGGCTCTGCCTTGATCTAATCAACTCGTTAATGTGTCAATGTTCCGGTCGCCTAGAAGCCCGGTGTTTGCTGAGTCAACCATCAGCTTCTTCCACGAACAAGTCTTCTTCTATCCATTGTCGCTGACATGGCCATCATCCGGCTGCCCAAATTCCCAATCAAACCAGATCCTTGACCGTCTCATCTGAATCTATGCTCCACGTGTATTTCAATCGCCCGTATTCCGTCTCGAATAGTTCAGCTTCAAACCTATCCAAAGATAAACATCTATTGCATGCATAGGTCAACTGAATCCATTCTAGTTGCCCGAAACTCGACTCAAGTCAACTACCATCAAGCATTTTTCCTCCAGACTTCTCGTCACTCGGATGCACCGAACCTTCAAGCTCACTCCCTCTACATCCTTCTCGCTCTACCAAAGTATTCTTTCGTCAAACCACTCATCCCTCGGATACATTAAGCCTGTCAACTCCCTTCCATGTCATCATTCTCGCATGCTTGTGTCTTTTGCTCAAAGTCTAGTTGTCTCCAATAATCCTTGTCCTTTCTGTCCCTTAGGTGTCCCAACCCATCCTTCACCATATGCACTAGACCCTAAGTGGTTCTCCTGTGTGTTCACCTAAGTTTATGCACACTTAGACACATATATCAAAAACCAAAACAAGGCCTAACTCATACTTATTTGACCAAACATCAAAACTGTTATCCACACCACTTGAGGTACTAACGATCTCCCTCTCATTTGCTCGAGTACTAATAGTATTGTTTGATATGTTGTTGACATGTTGACATAGTTTGCTTATCATATTATGTTATTATTGATACAAATTAATGAGCGGGTAGCTCACATTATGGTTTTTATATCTTTGCTTCATGCTAACGAGTGGGTAGTTCGATTGATGTTATATGCTCGGAATATACACAAGGGAAGTATCTATTTATATTTTGTCAGAAAGGCAAAGCTCCACTTTAATAGGTGGCTTAACTCAACAGTGCAGCTTTATTTTTAAATACCTAGGAACAAGAGGACTCAAGAGAAAGGAATCTAAATCAAGTAAAACTGAGAACTAGTAGCTTGAATGTAGGGGGAGATATCACATTAAAGGGTAGATTTGACCTCTTTGAGTAAAAACCAATTTTATATATCCTCTTATTCCCCTACTTATCATAATTATAGCTAGCTTGATTATAGCCTAATGTGATTGGAAAACATTAAAAAAAAAAAGATTATTGGATCCTCCCTTATTATTAGAGATAATTACAATATTTTGATTTTTTTATCGACACATTTAACTTACAAATTATGATTTGATGAGTTTGACCATAGGTTTGTAAATAAGGTGAATTTAGGTCTTTTCATAGATGTAAGGGTGTTCTATGGCTTACGTAAGGAAGATGTGTAGATCTACATTGAGCATAAAGACTTATCATCAATCTAAAGATCATTGAACCTTATATTAGATTGAGACTTTGTAATTTGGGTACATTGTGTGTTAATGTATGATAGACTCAAATTAAAATTAACTAGAGCTCATTTATTTTTCAAACTTTATAACTACATGATGTCGTAGAGTCCCTTAGAGTGAGGTCCCTTTGTTGACTTTCATTTTGAAGTATGCCCAACTACTTACAATTTCTTTTGTAGGGATTGAAGACTCAACGTGACAATTAAATATTAATTCAACTTACTATTGTTTCTAAGTCGGGATTAATGGCTCAAATCCCAAAGCTTAGGATAATTTATAGAGTGTAAAGTTAGAGGGTTGCCCAACCTGCATATGTGGCTAGTGCCAATTGAGTAGGATGATTCTGATTGATTAAATTGTAGAATTTTAGGCAATGGACAAATCAAGGCATGTCAAAGAAACTAAAATTTTAGGCAAAACTTTCAATGAATTAGAGCTCGTTAACTCACCAAAAGACATACGACACAAAACTTGTATAAACTACAGTTTGAAATCTTGTAATGTTCATAGCGGCACATTCAAAATGTATTGTTCCAATAATTTACCTAGAGTCGATATTACTCAGCACACGACACAAATAATCTATCTCATGTTATTGTGTCAATGAGGTCAATGAGTATCATGTTATATTAGCATTTGATACCTTTAACATGATACAAAATGATAACAACAACAACAACCAAGCCTTATCCCACTAGATGGGGTCGGCTATATGGATTCTTCTACATCATTGGGCTTTATCTCCTATTATATCATCATCTATATTTAAATAAAATTTATCTTGTTTTATTGTCTAAGTCTTTTTTTTGTCTTCCTCTCCCTCGTTTAATGTGTGTATTTATCATAGTTTCTCATCGTTTAACAGGGACATTTATTGGTTGTCTAAGTACATGTCCGTACCATCTTAAACGTGTCTCTCGAAGTTTTTCCTCAATAAATGCAACTCCGACTTTCTCTCTAATGCACTCGTTCCTTATTCTGTCCATCCTCATATGTCCACACATCTACCTTAATATCCTCATCTCTGCAACTTTCATCTTTTATTCATGTGCCTGAATCATAGCCCAACATGCAGCACCATAGAACATAGCAAGTCTAACTGTCGTTGTATAGAACTTCCCTTTATATTTTCGAGGTACTTTACGATCACATAAAACACCCGACGGTAACCTCAATTTCAACCATCCTGCTTGTATTTTATGTAAGATATCTCTCTCAATCTCTCCATCACTTTGCAAAAATGATCCTAAATACTTAAAGCTCTCAGTTTTAGACAACTCGTTATTTACTATCTTAACAATTGTCTCATTACATCTAATATTGCTAAACTTAAATTCCATATATTCTGGCTTTACTCTACTAAGCCTAAAACCTTTCACTTCTAGTATTTCTAGCTAAGATTCTAGTTTAGCATTTACTCGTTCACGTGTCTTGTTTATCAAAACAATATCATCTGCAAACAACATGCAACATAGTACTGTATCTTGAATGTGTCCAGTGAGTTCGTCCATGATTAGTCTAACATGATACAAAATGCATTAAGATAAATTGAAATGTTTGGACAATACAATATCAAAATTATATCTTCCAAATAGGACACAAAGCCTAAACTTATATGTATAATTGCGCCCTCTTCCTCTTTTATGTCTCTTTCCTCCTCATCCTCCAATTTTTCATTGGCACCAAAGACCGACAAGATAACAAAATAGTATGATTCCAAACAAAGTCTAAAGCACCGACACGATTCGAGATTTTAAACTTGATATGAATCAAAATCAAATTAGGTAGACCCTAATACCAATAAGTATAGCATGAAAAATTGCATTGCAAACTCAATCAACTCAACTCACCTAAGAGACAAAAAATTTCACTAAAATGATTGTGAAAAATGCCTAACCCCTTTATAATTTGGCAATAAGACCAATTTTCTTCATGTAATGACACCATACCTTAACCCTAAAATATATCTAATAAATTTCATTAAAAAATTTAATGACTTTGAAATTAAAAAATAAAATAAATTATAAAAAGGATTTTGAAATATTTATGGTTTAATGTTTTAAGGTCATCAAGTCTATCAAGCCATTATTATGTTTACTGGGTGTTATAATTGGATAAATTTTAACCAAGTTTTAGGAAAAATAGTCTTTATTTCATTTCATAAAAGGGATTTGGATCCCTCATGTAATCTTATTTGACAATAATAATAAAATCTCTCTATTCTTTATACGAGATAAGTATTCTCTTAATCACATTGTTCCTACTGCTACATCATTATGCCCCACAAAAATGTAAAATTTCTTCAATTTTAAGAGTATAGAACATCTTTGACTTAATATTTAGAGGCATAACAAGATGGTGAAAATGTATGATGACGAGCACATTTTGGTGACTATATGCTTCCTTTATGCTTAAAAAACAGGGAACATGTATACTCATGACGCAAAAGATAAGTGCTGATGCTGAAGTCTTAATGGGCCAAATAGAACAAGTCTTCACCTCAAAACACTTGGTTTTGCAACCTTGAGATTTCAATATGTTAATCATACATTTGGTATGACATCTCTCTCAGACTCAAAATAATGCATACAATATAAAGAAAGGATGCAAGAAATTCAAAACTTGGGAAGGTTTCTGATGAATTCTTGAGGGAAAAAATCTAATAAATATTAACTTTCTTATGCCCTTTTGAAAAGGAAAAAAAAAAAGTGAATGAATTTCACTGAATAGATAATAATTCCACAGAGAAAACACTAACAACAGATAGATTAACATTAGAAGTTACCCTAACTTAAAACTTGGCAGCAAGAGTGAGCCACAATAAGTTCAGCAGCCTTCCTCAATAAACATGAAATTTTATTGGATAAACTCAGGTGCATTCAGTAAAAACAAACTAGAAAAAAGTAACTACTCTAGATAAAGTTTCACATAAAATTAGTACAGGAAGCAATGCTAATAGTAAGTGTTAAATTACCTCTAAGAATCTGAAGAACTAATGTCACAGCATCCGTGGGAGGCATGGTTTCAAAGTTATGTGCTGCCTCACCTGCAACTAATGCAATCAAGAGTGGTCCACCAGCTACCGCTGCATAACTGTAGAACAAAAAGAACTCCCCTCGCCGGCTTTGATCATTTGATAGATGGCCAAATGTATCAATATCTGTGTTCCAAAATACATGAGGGAACAACATTGCAACCTTATTCAACAAGCCAAACCCCAATCTCTTAATCCCATCAAGTTTTCTCTGAGGCAGCTCTGGTACAAATTTTATGCTCCCATTTTTCAGGACACCAAGTGGAACTGTGCACAGTATCATGTCACCCTCATACACTTGTGACCCTGAGATAACTTGCACTCCATCCCCACTATACCGGATTGTATGCACTGTCTTTTCGTAGATAATTGGAACACTGTCAGCCAAAGCGTGAACCAACCTTCCATTACCACCTGGTAAGAAGCAATGATCACCGCCCATGTCATATGGATCATCCTGGTCCCAAAAGGCAAGCGACAACTTTGAAAGTAGGCCAGCATTAGCATACTCAAGATTTGCCAAATGCCAATTGAACAGGTTCATTTCTGCTTCAGTGACAGCATCTCCATACACCTGCCTGAAAGTTTCCAATCCAGCCCCAAGTGAGACATCCATTGCAACTTCTCCCATAGACTGCCTCAGCTGGCTGGACTTATCTAAAAGCTTGTTGAAAGCATTCTCCACCTTGGTATCCAAGTCCGGATCCACCGGCATCCCATCTGGTCTGTACAATGGACACTTATCTCTGACCTTATGAAGTGTCGAACCCAACTGCTTGGCTATGATTCCAAGCGGGTTCCCTAGGGTGCCAGTCAACACGCTTCCACCCAGATCAGCTGCCGCAAACTTGTTTGCGCCTTCCATCCTCTTTGTATACACTCTACCTCCACACCTCTTCCTTCCTTCCAAAACCACAACTTTGAACCCAAAGGACATCAGCTGCCTTGCGGCAGCCAGGCCAGCGAGACCAGCACCTACAATAATCACGTTCGCCTTGGTTGGCTCTGCCGGAAACCTCTCCTTGATAGCAGGTGCAACCCCAAAATTGATGTAACCATGGGAGACGAGAAAGTGGTAGGCCGAATTCAGCAGAGGCTCGCAATGAGGAGGGATGACCGAGACAAAAGCTTCTTTTGTGAGCCAATTTGAGACGTTTTCCTTCCATCTGCAAAGGATGTGATTACGGATGAGGATGTAGTTGACCTGCTCTATGCCGCCAATAGAGGATACGACGCGGGCCTCGATCTCCTCCTCGGTAAGGGAGTCGGCAGGGAAGCCGGCGCTTAGAGCGATGAGGGCCTCGGAGGTGGCCTCCTTGTTGATGACGATAATCTCTTCGGATATGTCAGGATCAGGGTGAAGGGTGGCGTCCTTGTTGATGGCGATGATCTCATCGGAGATGTCAGGATCAGGGTGAAGAGTGGCTGGGTTGGGCGGGGGCAGTGGTGGAGGTGGGAGTGTGGGTGGGGACGTTTGTGGAGAGGGGAGCGGGTGATTGGTAGAGGCGCGGCGACGGACGCCGGTGCGCTTGCGCTTGACCTGGAAGGGGACTTGCAGATCGAAGTTGGGGTTGAGGTTAAAGCTGGGAATAGGGTTGGAGCTGTGCGGAAAAAAGTGGGCGGGGAAGGGCTGATCAGCAGGGTTTTGCTCCGACATTTTTTCACTTGAAATCAGCTTCTTCTTCTACCCTCCAACATGTATAAGGGATGCCTTTGTTTATCTTTCCAACGATCCTTCCATGTTCATCCTTTGTCCATTCAAGAATTCCCTTACGATCTTGAATAGATAATATTTAATCTTATTAATAATATAAAAATTATAGAAAATAAAAAGTAAAAAATACTTCAAATTATAATATATATATACGTATTGATCCCGCCCTAGCTCATATGTAATCTGGTCGGTCTGCGTGGCGCTTCGTAAAGATAGGTCACTTGTAAAAAGAGATCGAATAGCCCGACGTAGTGGGTTATGAGACGAGGTAGATCGTCACTAGCCCGAGTTCCACCCGGATCGGATATTCCGATCGGATAGCTGGACGGTTAGAGTCTTGAACTAGCCTCATCAGGGGGCACTGAGTGTGCAACCTAACATCAGTCGATCGACATACTCCTTACATTATAGTTATATCTTCCTGGAAACAGACCGATCGACTGATGTCCAAGTACACCACGGCACGGCACGGCGTATATGTGTCGACCGACGTGTCGTTTGCCTCACAGCTTAGTGTTCCTTGAGATAGATGATCGGCGTACTCCTTACAGGTGTTATGGCTCAGAAGTGGTCATTGTCAACAGTCGTACCTGCCCTCTGACACCACGCAGACATAGGTAGTAACAGAGTAAGCGCACGCCGCCTTGGGCATGACACCACTTGTGTCCGAATCGCGGATATCTCGCTGACACAGTACGTTCCTGACAAGTTCTAACTGTTGGGTTCTCGCGGCACAAAACAATAAAAACGCAGCGGAAACAAGAACCCACGAGCGATCCATGTGAAAGAAAAACTCGTACAAAGTTGATCTACATCTACTTCTAAAGAAGATATGCATTTGAAGCGTGCCCTTCGGTTATCCCGCTCGTCCAAGATGCGCCGGATCTCTTGCACGTTCAAACGTCCGTGCCTCTATTCGTATCTACACGGACACAATCTCTCAACTTCGAGAGAACTACCTTAGTTGTACTAGCAACTTGAGGCAGTTCGAAAACACCAAGAACCTTACAGTAAGGTTTCGGCCAAGAGTAGAGGAAGGGAAGAAGAGAGGAAGGGAAGGGGAAAAGCTCAGGCAAGAAGAAAACCTCATCCAAAGTCACAAGACCCTCTTTTATACTCATCCCATGAATATGAAGAGATTTGTGTCTCTTTGGCTTCCCAATAAAGAGTACATCTTTTCATGTGGCTCTTCATCTTTTCTCATGCAAGAAAAGAATCTTTTCATCCAATGAAAAGAGACTTTTCTCTTTCCTCCATGCAACTCCGACCGGGCCTCTCGGGCTTCCGACTCGGTCTCCCGACCAAGTCTCCTGAGTGGCAAGCTCCCGACCAGTCTGCCGAGTGCCGACCCGATCCGCCGAGCTCCGACTCGGCCCGCCGAGCTCCGACTCGGCCCGCCGAGCTCCGACTTGGTCTCTCTCGAGTTCCCAACTCGAGTCCCCCGAACTGACCTCCCAAGTTCCCAACTCGGGCTCAGGTCTCCCGAGTTCCCAACTCGGGCTCAGATCTGCCGATCAACTTTCCCGAAACATTGTGTCCTTTGTGTGTGACCCAATAGGTGTTGGATCGAGAGAAAACGATAGAGGGGGTGAATATCGTAAGTCGTTTCGGATTGAAAAAGAGAATACGCAGCGGATAAAATTAAAATTACACAACACGCAAAACACCAAGATTTTACTTGGTTCGGAGTCGCGGTCGGCTCCTACTCCAAGGCCCACGGTCGTTGACCATTTACTGGGGGCAATTCTATATGTGCGCAAAATCTTACAAATAGTTGTACAGTAGTAAGTGCAGTAAGAATACAATTAACAATTGACTCTTCGTTACCGACGCCCGGTGTAGATCATTCTTCGGTGTGTAAGGTCATCGCCGGCGCTAGAATCTCGAGATGAAGGATTTCTGGAGCAGAGCGCGTGAGTTGAAGAGCGTATTGGCATTGGAAAACTTGATATCTGAAGCCTTGGGGTCGAGGGGCTTTCTATAGCCTCCCGGGGCGCCCTGAACGTTGGGGGCACCCCCCCCCCCACGTGTCACCCGATCCGAGCAAGTCTCGGTCAGCCCTTATCCCACTCGAATAGGGCTGAGGGTTGACTGTGGGGGCGCCCTAGTTGACCCTTTCAGCGGGCTTCTCGGCTGGATATATTTTATCCACTTCGTTGGCTTGAGCCCGGGGCACCCTGGGCACTGGGGGCGCCCGGGAGCACGGGGGCGCCCCGCCCAGCAAGCTTCCGAAGCGTACTCTTGCTTAACTTGTTTTGCCTTGACCTTGGGGGCGCCCGGGACACTGGGGGCGCCCTACTCAGCTGTTGCCTCTCTCCTTTGAGGCGTTCTGAGCTGCAGACACTCATTCCTTCGGTCCTGCATCCAGGGTTAGTCCAAAACAACATAAAGCAATCAAGTATTAGTTTTATACAGCCTTAGCTGTCTTGGTTCTGACTTTGGGTCTCCAAAATGGAGCCCTAGGTCGAACTGACGCCTATTGTTCCCTCGACAGGGAACGCGTCCTCACCTACTCCTCTCAGGAGAATTTACCTGATGCCAACCGGCTCCTACGGTTGGACTTTTGCCCAGCAGTCCTTCGCCAGGTGCCTAGCTGTCCTTCGCCAGGTCTTCAGTTCCAAGGAGTCCTTCGCCTGGTGCCCAGCAGTCCTTTGCCAGGTCTTTGACTCCTAGCAGCCCTTCGCTAGGTGCCCAGCAGCCCTTCGCTGGGTCTTAGGGTTCCGATGCCTAGCAGTCCTTCGCTAGGTGCCTAGCAGTCCTTCGCTAGGACTTTAATCTGCACACTCAAGTAGTATGTTAGATATGTTGGATCGTGAAAAGCCGATAGAGGGGGGGTGAATATCGGAAATCGCTCTTTTTCGGAAAACTAAGAGTAAGTGCACAGCGGAAATAAAAATACGAGACACAGCACAAAGACACAGTGATTTTTACTTGGTTCGGAGCCTGTGTCGACTCCTACTCCAAGGCCCACGGTCGTTGACCGTTTACTTTGGGCAATTCTATAGTCACGCAAATAAGTTACAATGATTTCAATTACAAAGAGAGTGCAATAAAATAATATAAAATATTAAGCTCTTCGTTACCGACGTCCGGAGTATGTCGATTCTTTTTCGGGGCAGCGGGACGTCGTCGGCTCGAGGTGAGGCGTTTCTGGAGCAAGGCACGAGCGTAGAAGAGCGTGGAAGCTTTGGAATCAAGTTGATGTTAAGCTTGGGGTCGAGGGGGGGCTATTTATAGCCCCTAGGGCGCCCTGGACGTCGAGGGCGCCCTGCCAAGTGTCATCCGATCCGCAGTTTGCTCGGTCAAGCTTTATCCCACCTAAATAGGGATGAAGTTTGACCTCTGGGGCGCCCTGGTCGCTGAGGGCGCCCTGGTTGACCCGGTCTTCTCGGCTGGATAGATTTGATCGGCCTCGCTGGCGTAGGCGCGAAGCGCCTTAGCTCCTGAGGGCGCCCTGGGCGCTCAGGGCGCCCTGGCTGCTGAGGGTGCCCTGGATGCAGAGGGTGCCCCGGCCAGTAGTTATGTAACGACCCGACCCATTTGGCGGTCTCGACCGTCGACCGTGCCGTTACCAATACTAGGTCTTCCCACTCCTGGGCGTGGATTTTTGCCTTCCCAGGATTCGAACCCTAGACCCAGGCTTAAATATAGTTCTTTGTGAATCCTGAATACCAATTTAGCTATAGCTCAATTGGTATTCAGGATTCACAAAGAACTAGATTTAAGCCTGGGTCTAGGGTTCGAATCCTGGGAAGGCAAAAATTCACGCCCAGGAGTGGGAAGACCTAGTATTGGTAACGGCACGGTCGACGGTCGAGACCGCCAAATGGGCCGCCAAATGGGCCGGGTCGTTACAATAAAAAGGCGCCTTTTTATTGTAACGACCCGGCCCATTTGGCGGCCCATTTGGCGGTCTCGACCGTCGACCGTCGACCGTGCCATTACCAATACTAGGTCTTCCCACTCCTGGGCGTGGATTTTTGCCTTCCCAAGATTCGAACCCTAGACCCAGGCTTAAATCTAGTTCTTTATGAATCCTGAACACCAATTGAGCTATAGCTCAATTGGTGTTCAGGATTCACAAAGAACTAGATTTAAGCCTGGGTCTAGAGTTCGAATCCTGGGAAGGCAAAAATCCACGCCCAGGAGTGGGAAGACCTAATATTGGTAACGGCACGGTCGACGGTCGACGGTCGAGACCGCCAAATGGGCCGGGTCGTTACAATAAAAAGGCGCCTTTTTATTGTAACGACCCGGCCCATTTGGCGGTCTCGACCGTCGACCGTCGACCGTGCCGTTACCAATACTAGGTCTTCCCATTCGTGGGCGTGGATTTTTGCCATCCCAGGATTCGAACTCTAGACCCAGGCTTAAATCTAGTTCTTTGTGAATCCTGAATACCAATTGAGCTCAATTGGTATTCAGGATTCACAAAGAACTAGATTTAAGCCTGGGTCTAGGGTTCGAATCCTGGGAAGGCAAAAATCCACACCCAGGAGTGGAAAGACCTAGTATTAGTAACGGCACGGTCGACGGTCGACGGTCGACGACCCACAGAATAGAAAGGGGTCGCCAAATGGGCCGCCAAATGGGTCGGGTCGTTACAAGTTAGCCGAACTCCTTTTTGTCTTACTTGTTTCTTGTTCACCGTGGAGGCGCCCTAGACACTCAGGGTGCCCTACTCAGCTGCTGCCTCACTCCTTTGAGGCTCTCTGAGCTGCAGCCACACGTTCCTTTGGTCCTGCATCCAGGGTTAGTCCGAAAACAAGATAAAGCATTAATTTATACAGCCTTAGCTATCTTGGTTCTGACTTTGGTCTCTAAAATGGAGCCCTAGGTCGAACCGACGCCTACTGTTCCCTCGACGGGGAACGCGTCCTCACCTACTCCTCTCGGGAGAATTTACCTGTTGCCAACCACTCCTTTGGTTGGACTTTTGCCTGACGGTCCTTTGTCAGGGCTTGGATGCCGAGCTACCCTTCGCCCGGTGCCTAGCAGTCCTTCGCTAGGTCTTCAGTCCCAGACTGTCCTTCGCCTGGTGCCTAGCAGTCCTTGGCTAGGGCTTTTAACTCTGGCATTCCTTCGCCAGTGCCTAGCGGTCCTTTGCTAGGGCTTTCACTGCACACTTGATTAACTTGTTAGAACACAAGAAGGACTTAACTTTTGATCTATGTTGCCATTATCAAAACACAGGTTTGACTTAGGTGCATTCTGCACCAACAATCTCCCCCTTTTTGATTTATGGCAACCCTAGTTCAAAAAGTTAAGTTTAAGCAAGACATGAAAAAGTTTTTTAACTTTTGTTCCCTCCCCCTGGAAGGAATCTCCCCCTATGTTTTTCAAAAATTTATGGGGTTTTAAACACTTTACTTGTACTTAAGTTTTAGGTAACTTAAAAATACATAGTAGAGTTTTTTTAAAGCATAATTTGAGTTTAAAGTCTTAAGTTTTACAGTACTCAAAATGTTAGCTTAAATACTCTGTAGTATATAACAAGCTTAAGTACTTAGTAGGTTTTGAAACACTTTAGTACTTAACAAATTTGAAAAACTTTAGCTTTAGAGTAAAGACAAGCTTAAGTAGAAACCTTTTGAAAGGCTAGAGTACTTTGCAAAATTTGAAAGCTTGAAAAAATTTTGAAACTAGAGTACTTTGCAAAATTTGAAAGCTTGAAAAAAATTTTGAAGCTAGAGTACTTTGCAAAATTTGAAAGCTTGAAAAAATTTTGAAGCTAAAGTACTTTGCAAAATTTGAAAGCTTGAAAAAATTTTGAAGCTAGAGTACTTTGCAAAATTTTTGAAGGCTTTAAGTAAAAGTTTCGAAAAGGCTTAAGTAATTTTGAAAGTAGAAGTTTTGAAGGCTTAAGTATCTTTCAGAAAAACTTTTTGAATAAAGGATAGAATTAAGAAAATTTTGAAAAGAAAATTTTACTCTCTCCTTTCCTATCTCTCCCCCTTTGTCATATATCAAAACAATTAAATATAGCATAAATAAGGAAATAAGTAAAATTTTTGCTGTACTGAATCAATCCATACTTAAATTTATACTAAATCAATCAATTCTCTCTGTAGGGGCCTGTCTAACCCAATTAGCTACTTACTAACTGTTATAAACAGTAGTTTTTGCTAGGGTTAGTCAAGTTAAGTGTTTTTATTCAAGTTAGATTTTCTAAACTTGACACTTAACTTGATTGTTGTATAAGTTGTATTTAGTGCCCCAATTACTGCAGATGCACTGACTTAAAGCATCTTGAATTGAGGCAAAGACCTAAGCATCTCAACCCTTTCTAGGTTATCAATCATAAGTACCCTAAGGTGCTTGTGAGATGCTGGCTTCTAAGTCTATAGGTGCATGCAGTTCTAGGGTTAAAGCCTAGGCTAAGTCTATTTTCGAAAAATCCCTAGTTTTGAAGGGGGTAGTTTTAAAATAAATATAAAACTAAGTCGAGAAGATTTTAAAATTGATTTCTGAAATAAAGCTAAGTTGAAAATGAAAACTGATTTTGAAATTTAAATAAAACAGTTTTTCAAAATTCTAATTTTAGAAAACTTATTTTTGAAATCAAGTAGAGTAAAACAATTGAGTTAAACTATTCTACTGAACATAATCCTAACTAATTAACAAGAAACTAATAATCATAAACTAGTCATCATAAAATAAAAGCAGGTACTTTAGGTTCAACATAGTCAACAGTCAAGCACAAGTCAACCCTACTGAGTAGGGGCAGTCAAATAGGTACAATGCCAAGTGAATCTAAGATGAAGGACCGGGGTGATCAGATGGAGCCGGCGGCCACGCATCGAATCGAGCCATCATCTGTAAGAATCGTGCATCAGCTATTTCTCTATCAGCTCTGCGAGCGTCCATCTGCTCTATGTGAGAGGCCTCGACCTCCTCTCGGAGACTCTGTATGTGTGTCTCCATACGGGTCACTCTTTCGTAGAGTGTCGGTGGAGCTGGCTCGTCTATATGGGCTCGGGCTTCTGCTGCTATATCTCCGACGTCGTACTCGACCTCCTCGTCCGAATCAATCTGATGAGCTGCTCTCCGATGTCTCCAAGACAGAACCCCGGTACCGGACACCTCTATACCTGCTAGGGCGAAGTTTCTATAGCCTATTTCATCGTAGTCGGTCAGATCGGCCATTTCTCCCTCGGTAATGTTCCTACCATGGTAATGTAGTAGGGACGTGATAACGTGGCAGTAGGGTGTGCGTACCCGCCCTTGCATGTTCACACTGGATGCGTGTAGGATAGTGTGAAACATATGAAGTCCTATATCAATATCTAGCTGGTGAATCAGGGCGTACAAGAGAAAGGTATGGAATGGTCGCATAGTGGTGACGTCCCTGGTGGATAAGGGCAGAATACATCGGACTAAGACCCTGTATAGGGCGTAGTCCTGAACCTCTAAGTCGACTGACTGGAATCGTCTGGCCACTGGTTGCCTAAAGAAGTATGCGTGTAATGTATCTAAAGTGATGTGAGAATAGGGAGCATCAAAGGGAGGCTCCCCAGGAGGATAACAACAGAAGATGGACTGCGAGGGTCGTAGTCCTAAAAATCGGTTCAGTAATGTTGGTGTGATGGTTAAGGGAATACCTTGAACCATGGTGGAGAACATGAGATTATCCTGTCTAATGATATTATTGTAAAATTCTGCACATAAGGAAGTATTGATTGGGTGAGTGCAGAATACGAGATTGTCCAGTTGGTAGTGGTTTATGACGTTCATAGCTAGGGGACAGGATTGGGTGAAGAATAGCCTATTCAAGTAACTCATTTTGATAGGTTTATAGGTGGTACGAGCGAACTTGTTACATAATTCTAAATTGGGAAACCTAGGATCAGGACTAGGTTGAGTACCGGGTTCTGCCTGATTAGGTCGGCGTCTTCTAAGAGAAAGAATGTATACTTAAAGAAAGTGTGCATTTATTGAAAAATTGAAAAGAAATTAATAAAAATAATAAATTATACCGATTTGCTCGGGGAGGCATTGTTGAGGGCTTGAGAGCGTTGCAAGATCTCTTGGAAGGTAGAAGGTTGAGGAGGAGAAGTGTTTTGGGTGTGAAGAGTAGAAGGGGAAGGGAGCCCCTTTTTATTGGCAGTCTCGGGCGCCCTGCCTCGGGAGGGCGCCCTAACTGGCGAGGGCGCCCTAACTGGCGAGGGCGCCCTAACTGGCGAGGGCGCCCTGTATGACCAGGGCGCCTTGACCAGGCTGCAGCTGCCTTTTTGGCAGCTTTTGACCACTGAAGGACACTGGCAAGGGCGCCTTTCCGGACGAGGGCGCCTTTATCAGGTCTGTAGTTCTGTTTGTGTAGCTTTCTGCCGCTGAACGACTGTGGGAGGGCGCCCTGCATGACAAGGGCGCCCTAAACAGGGCTGCAGCTGCCTTTTGGCAGCTTTTGACCAGCCTTGGGGCGCCCACACCGGTTTGGGTGCCCTAGGGACTAGCTTTTGACTCAAATGAAGTGCATTTGACCAGATTTGACCTGGTTTGACTACATTGACCGTAGTTTGACTATGTTGACCGTGGTTTGACTATGTGGACCGTGTTTTGACCTTGTTGACCATGGTTTGACATATAGAATTTCACTGAAACACAGGTATTAAGGGAATCATTTAGTCTTAATTTTACTGTCTCACCCAGATCTAGGGTTTTCAATCACGTTAACCTTATAGGTTTTGTGAGACAGGTTTTGATAGTTTTGAAAATTTTGATTAATTTTGAAGGATAATTAAATTTTGAAAACTTAATTAATTAATTTTGAAATTTTTGAAAAGATGTTTAAGTCTATACTTAGTTGAAATTTTGTGTTAGATTCGAATTTAACAAAAATTAATTTGAATTTGAATTTCAAAAATTGGCTTCCAGGTCTTGGCGAGGCACTAGGCCTTCTTTGGCCGAAGCCTTATGGGATCATCCACCCTTTCCTTGACAAAGCCTTTTAATGAAATTTCATTTTCAAAATTATTTTTTGAAAAATTTCTGGTCTAACTAGTTTGGATTTTGGATCGGTAGCTTCGGCTAGTTCCGCCAAATTGGCTTCCCTAACGTACTATCATCTCACCTCCACCCAATACTATGTTGTCAAATTTCAGCTAAGTTTGTTCAGTCCTTAAGCTAGCTTAAGTCTAAGCATGGTATATTGCTGAAAATAAACAATCAATCAATCAAGCAATTTAAATCAAGAATAACAAGTTTATCTAATAAAAATAGTTTTCAGTTTGGCTCCCCCTGGACTAAAGCCACGGTGATGGTTAGGCAAGATGTGAATCTTGTCCTTGGGGATCTAATACTGATTTGATCCAGTAGGTTGGTTCAGGCATAGTTTAGGTACCCATGCCTGAATTTTTCCTCTGGACTGATTCAGTACAGTCAAATATGATCTTTGTCGGGATTTGGTTCGGTAGCCAAGTCCAGATCGATTTAGAACTGATTTCTATTTTCCAAGGATCATGTTAAGACCCTTGGAACCAGATGTAAATCGTTCTAAAGCTGTTCTAAATTCCTTAACCTGAGTTTTCAGGGAGGAGTTCTCCTTTTCAAGTTTTTCAACTTGAATAGAAGTTCCTTCCTGAACCTTCTCGGTTAAGGGTTTAGAGTCAGCTCCCTCTTTCAGGAGTTTTACTTCCTGTCAGAAGGATTCGACCCGGAGTTTGGCTTTTGCCAAATCACGAGAAAGAAAAGAAATCAATTCAGTTAACTGTAATCTATTAAAACCAGTTACCTTAATTTCTCCGTCCTCTGTGAAGGTCAGCTCGCCATCCTCTTGTTCTGATTCTGACTCTGTCTTGACTTTATCTGAGGCGGTCAGAGCTAGGAGGTTGGACTGGGGTGCCTCTTCTTCTTCTTCTGAGGAAGACTCGTCCCAGGTTGCTTGTAGCGCCTTCTTTCTTCTCGGCTTCTTCGTCTCCTTTAGGTTAGGGCACTCTGACTTGTAGTGGCCCTTTTTCTTGCACTCGTAGCAGGTCACATTGGGCTTGTTTGCTGGTTCAGTTGGTTCGTCCTTTCTTCGGTCGGTTTTTCGTTTGTTGGTTCGGTTCTTCAGCTCCTTGTAGTAGCTTCGAGCGAGCCGGACCAGTTTAGTTTGATCTCTTTCTTCATCTTCTGAGTCTGTGTCAGACTCGGGTTCAAGTTCAGTTTTCTTCTTCGTTGTCTTCAAGTTTTTACCTGCAATGAAAGCGATACCTTTTTCGACCGAATTGGTGTTAGTCTGTTCGTGCAGTTCTAGTTCAGAAAATAATTCATCTAGTTTTATTTTAGAGAGATCTCTAGAGACCTTGTATGCATCTACCATAGATGCTCACAAGGTGTTTCTAGGAAAGGCGTTTAGAGTATACCTTATTAGGTCACAGTTTTCAACCTTGTGACCTATTGAGTGAAGACCGTTCATTACCTCCTGGATTCGTGCGTGGAGCTGGGCTGCTGCTTCGTTGTCGGCCATCTTGATAGTGTAGAGTTTATTCAGTAGCAGATCCCTTTTGCTGATCCTGGTGTCCGAAGTCCCTTCGTGCAGCTCGATCAGTTTTGTCCATAGCTCTTTTGCACTGTTGAAGGGGCCCACTCGGTTCAGCTCTTCCTTTGTCAGCCCGCATTGTAGGGTTTGCATTGCTTTTGCGTCGGCTTCTATCTTGCGCTTTAGAGTGTTGTCCCACTCCGAGTAGCTTTGTGGAAGTCCTTCTGCATTTCGGGGGATCTCCAGACCGGACTGGATAATGATCCACATGTCCACCTGAGTTTTCAGGTGGACCTCCATGCGACTTTTCCAGTAGGAAAAGTCTTCTCCACTGAAGAGTGGAGGTCTAGCGGTGCTGAATCCCTCTTGCATAGACATTTGTTCTGTAAAAGGAAATTTTACAAAAAAAAAGGTGTCCCAAGACTTGGTCTTGGATTAGCAGTGCGGGATAAAGATAATTATAAGAAATTAATTAAAAAAAAATCCGAAAAAATATTTCAAACTGGTGGTTGCACCAAGTTTGAATTCCCCGCTCTGATACCACTTGTTGGATCGTGAAAAGCCGATAGAGGGGGGGTGAATATCAGAAATCGCTCTTTTTCGGAAAACTAAGAGTAAGTGCACAGCGGAAATAAAAATACGAGACATAGCACAAAGACACAGTGATTTTTACTTGGTTCGGAGCCTGTGTCGACTCCTACTCCAAGGCCCACGGTCGTTGACCGTTTACTTTGGGCAATTCTATAGTCGCGCAAATAAGTTACAATGATTTCAATTACAAAGAGAGTGCAATAAAATAATAATAAAATATTAAGCTCTTCGTTACCGACGTCCGGAGTATGTCGATTCTTTTTCGGGGCAGCGGGACGTCGTCGGCTCGAGGTGAGGCGTTTCTGGAGCAAAGCATGAGCGTAGAAGAGCGTGGAAGCTTTGGAATCAAGTTGATGTTAAGCTTGGGGTCGAGGGGGGGCTATTTATAGCCCCTAGGGCGCCCTGGACGTCGGGGGCGCCCTGCCAAGTGTCATCCGATCCGCAGTTTGCTCGGTCAAGCTTTATCCCACCTAAATAGGGATGAAGTTTGACCTCTGGGGCGCCCTGGTCACTGAGGGCGCCCTGGTTGACCCGGTCTTCTCGGCTGGATAGATTTGATCGGCCTCGCTGGCGTAGGCGCGAAGCGCCTTGGCTCCTGAGGGCGCCCTGGGCGCTCAGGGCGCCCTGGCTGCTGAGGGCGCCCTGGATGCAGAGGGTGCCCCGGCCAGTGGTTAGCCGAACTCCTTTTTGTCTTACTTGTTTCTTGTTCACCGTGGAGGCGCCCTAGACACTCAGGGCGCCCTACTCAGCTGCTGCCTCACTCCTTTGAGGCTCTCTGAGCTGCAGCCACACGTTCCTTTGGTCCTGTATCCAGGGTTAGTCCGAAAACAAGATAAAGCATAATTTATACAGCCTTAGCTGTCTTGGTTCTGACTTTGGTCTCCAAAATGGAGCCCTAGGTCGAACCGACGCCTACTGTTCCCTCGACGGGGAACGCGTCCTCACCTACTCCTCTCGGGAGAATTTACCTGTTGCCAACCGCTCCTTTGGTTGGACTTTTGCCTGACGGTCCTTTGTCAGGGCTTGGATGCCGAGCTACCCTTCGCCCGGTGCCTAGCAGTCCTTCGCTAGGTCTTCAGTCCCAGACTGTCCTTCGCCTGGTGCCTAGCAGTCCTTCGCTAGGGCTTTTAACTCTGGCATTCCTTCGCTAGTGCCTAGCGGTCCTTTGCTAGGGCTTTCACTGCACACTTGATTAACTTGTTAGAACACAAGAAGGACTTAACTTTTGATCTATGTTGCCATTATCAAAACACAGGTTTGACTTAGGTGCATTCTGCACCAACAAGATAAACATATCATCTTAACTTTTGAACCCTTTTGTCATTATCAAAACACAGGTTCGACTTAGGTGTTGTCTGCACCAACAATCTCTTCCTTTTTGATTTATGGCAACCCGGTTCAAAAAGTTAAGTTAATCCGAACAGATGATGTAAGCTTTTAGTTTCCTCCCCCTGGAAGGAATCTCCCCCTAGGTTTTTCAAAAGTTCGTGGGGTTTTTTTTAAAAAATTCTAAGTCTAAAGATGGAGTTAATTTTTAAACACTTAGAAAAATTTTCAAAAGACACTTTATAAACATATTTTCCAAAAAAATTAGTCGTGCACTTTTGAACATTTACACTTAAAATTTTCAAGTCAGTAGAAAAGAGACATCTTTTGAAGGTTTAAGTTCTTAGAACCATAGCTTAAGTTTAAGATAAGTACTTAGCAAAATTTACAACTGCTTAAGTTTTAAGTACTTAAAAAAACTTTTTGAAAGGCAGCTTGATTTTAAGTGCTTTAAAAAGATTTTTGAAAACGACTTTAGTTTAAGTACTTAAAAAGATTTGAAACCGGCTTTAGTTTAAAAAAATTTGAAAGCAGCTTTAGGTTTAAGTACAAAAAGAATTTGAAAGCAGCTTTATATTAGAGAGCCTTTGAAGAAAAACTTAGTACTTTTGAAAACAAATAGATTAAGTACTTTTTGAAGAAAGGATAAAGTTTTGAAATTTTGAATTTTGAAAAAAAATTTAAAACTTCTCTCCTTTCCTATCTCTCTCCCTTTGTCATATATCAAAAACAAAGCAATATAGCAGGAAAAAGATAAATAAATTTCATAATGTGCTGTACTGAACCAATTCAAGACCAAACTGAACCAAAGCAATTTCAATTATCTCTGTATGGTCCTGTCTAACCCAATTAGCTATTTACTAACTGTTATAAACAGTAGTTTTCGCTAGGGTTAGTCGAGTTAAGTGTTTTGTTCAAGTTAGATTTTCTAAACTTGACACTTAACTTGATTACTGTTTAAGTTGTATTTAGTGCCCCAATCACTGCAGATGCACTGACTTAAAGCATCTTGAATTAAGGCAAAGACCTAAGCATCTCAACCCATTCTAGGTTATTAGTCAAAAGTACCCTAAGGTGCTTGTGAGATGCTGGCTTCTAAATCTATAGGTGCATGCAGTTCTAGGGTTAGGGCCTAGGCTAAGTCTATTTGCGAAAAAGCCCTAGTTTTGAAGGGGTAATTTTTGACAAGAAAACTAAGTCGAAAACTGCTAAAAAGATTTTTCAAACTAATTAACAGTTGATTTTGAAATTAAGTAAAGCAGTTTTTAAAATTATTTTAGAAACTGATTTTAAAAATCAAGTAAAACATTTTAAAAATCAAAAGTAGAGTAACTCTATTCTACTAAGCATAATCCTAACTGAGATCAGATAATCATGAAAAGCAAGTAGTCAACCCCATAAGTCAGCTGGTATGAAAGAGAACCAGCACAGTCATATAAGTCAAACATCAGTCAACCCTACTGAGTAGGGGCAGTCAAAAGTCAAAGTACAATGCTAATCAGATCTAGGAGGAGGGACCAGGATGATCAGAAGAGCTGGGCTGCCACGCTCTGAGTGGTGACATCATCTCAGTGTATTGAGCATCATCTACTTCTCGATCGGCTCTTTGAGCGTCCATCTGCTCAAAGTGGTAAGCCTCGACCTCCTCTCGGAGGCTGTGGAGCTCCGTCTGCATCTGAGTAAAGCGCTGGTCGATGGTCAGCGGTGGTGGCTCATCTATGTGCTCACGAACCTCGGCTGCCAGATCTCCGACATCGACCTCAACCTCCTCATCGGAGTCGATCGGTGGTCCGGCTCGCTGGCGTCTCCACGACAAAACCCCGGTAGCCGAGACCTCTATACCGGCTAGGGAAAAGTTCCTAAATCCTATCTCGTCGAAATCGGTCATCGCGGTCATTTCACCTACGGTAATGTTACGACCGTGGTGATGAAGGATAGAGGTGATGATGTGGCAGAAGGGGGTACGTACCCGACCCTGAGTGGTGACACTGGAGGCATGTAGGATGGCGTGGAACATGTGAAGGCCAATGTCAATGTCTAGGTGGTGGATCAACGCATACAATAAGAATGTGTGAAAAGGTCGCATGGTCACGACGTCCCGGATGGATAAAGGTAGGAGGCAGCAGACCAGAACTCTATACAGGGCGTAGTCCTGGACCTGAAGGTCAACAGACTGAAATCGTCTAGCTACGGGATTTCTAGCTTCCCTATAGAAGTAGGAGTGGAGAGTGTCTAGGGTAATATGTGAGTAGGGAGCATCAAATGGAGGATCCCTAGGAGGATAGCAACAAAAGGTGGACTGAGAGAATCGTAGTCCAAGAAATCGGTTAAGTAAGAAGGGTGTGATGGATAGAGGCATCCCTTGGACTGTGGTGACAAAGCTAAGCTGATCTTGTCTGACTATATTATTATAGAATTCTGCACATAAGGTTGTATTAATAGGATGAGTGCAGAATACTAGGTTATCGAGTTGGTAAAAGTTTATAACATTCATTGTCAAGGGACACGATTGGGTGAAGAATTGTCTATTGAGATAACTAGTTTTTATGGGCTTATAGGTTATTTGAGCAAACTTGTTACAAAGTTCTAAAGTTGGGAACCTAGGATCGGGACTAGGTTCGGTTCCGGGGTTTGCTTGGTTTGCTCGACGTTTTCTAAGGAATTGCATTAAAGAAAGTATGAAGGAATTGCATTAAAGAAAGTTAAAATTAACTTAAATGCAAATAAAATTATACCGGGTGGCAGCTCGGGGAGGCATTGTCGAGGATGAGAGCTCGAGAGGGTTGCAAGGTCTCTTGGAAGGAAGGGAGTTGGAGAGAAGAAGAAGTTTGGGTGTGGAGAGAAAGATGGGGGCATGGAGCCCTTTTATAGGGCATTCCCAGGCGCCCTGGAGTGTGAGGGCGCCCCGGCGAGCGAGGGTGCCCCGGAGGGCGAGGGCGCCCCCGGCAGGGTTGCAGCTGCCTTTTGGCAGCTTTCTGCCTTTGACCGCTTATACGGGGGTGCCCGTGAGGACCCGGGCGCCCTGGTCAGCGAGAAGTGGCATATTTTCTGCCATTTGGTGAGCCTCGGGGCGCCCGCAAGGGTCTGGGCGCCCTCAATAGCTACTTTTGCAGCTTTTTGTCTTGAAGGATTGAAAAGAGAGAGGTGCGGGGCGCCCGAAGGGTCACGGGCGCCCTGGTGACAGCTTTTTGTCTAATTTTGTTTTGATAGACTTGTTTGACTACTTTTGACCAGATTTGACCTGTTTGACTGGTTTAACCATGGTTTGACCATCTTGACCATGGTTTGGCTACTTTGACCATAGTTTGACGATTGTTAGGTTAATGTCGTTCTAGACTTAAATGTTTGTATTTAAACAATAATGCAGTTATTAAATGAATTTTGATTAAGTTTTCTGTCTCACCCAATCTAGGGTTATCAATCATGTCAGCCTTATAGGTTTTGTGAGACAGGTTTTGGTGGATAGAATTATTTTGAAAAAAGATTATGAATTATTTAACAAAATTGAATTAATTTTGAAAACAGTTGATTTTGTAAAAAAAATGTTTGAATCTACAATTAACCGAGAATTTGTGTTAGATTTGAATTTGACAAAGAATAATTTGAATTTGAATTTCAAAAATTGGCTTCCAGGTCTTGGCGAGGCACTAGGCCTTCTTTGGCCATAGCCTTATTGGATCATTAACCCTTTTCTTGACAAAGTCTTTTAATGAAATTTCATTTTCAAAACTATTTCTTGAAAAATTCTGGTCTAACTAGCTTGGGTCTTGGATCGGTAGCTTCGGCTAGTTTCACCAGTCTAAAGAGATCAAGTAGAGTATACTTGACCTTATTAGAATTGGCTTCCCTAACGTACTATCATCTCACCGCCACCCAATACTATGTTGTTCAAATTTCAATTAATTGATTGAGTCCTTATTCTAACCAATCCTAATTCTAAGCATGGTAAATTGCAGGAATTAAATAAACAATCAATCTTGCAATTTGCAAACAAAAATTGAATTTTATCTAACAATAAATATTGTTTTTAATTTGGCTCCCCCTGGACTAAAGCCACGATAATGGTTTGGCAAGATGTGAATCTTGACCTTGGGGATCCAATACTAATTTGATTCAGTTTGATTGTTCAGGCACAGTTTGGGTACCCATGCCTGAACTTTAGGTCTGGACTGGTTCAGTACAGCATAGTAAGATCTTTGTCTAGATTTGGTTCTATAGCCCAACCCGGATCGATTTAGAACCGACTTCTGTTTTCCAAGAATCATGTCAAGACCCTTGGACCCAGAAGTGAATCGTTCTAAAGCAGCTCTAAGATCCTTAACTTGAGTTTTCAAGAAAGAGTTCTCTGATTCAAGTTTTTCAACTTGAGTTGAGGTTCCTTCTTGAACCTTCTCAGTTAAGGATTCAGAGACTGCTCTCTCTTTCAGGAGTTTTACTTCCTGTTTAAGAAACTCGACTCGGATTTTGGCTTTTACCAAATCTCGAGAAAGATAAGAAATTAACTCGCATAATTGAATTCGGGAAAAACCACTTACAGTTATTTCGCCGTCCTCTGAGAATGTAAGTTTGCCGTCATCCGGCTCCGACTCTGGCTCGGTCTTGATTTCTTCTGAAGCGGTTAGTGTGAGCAGGTTCGACTGTAGGATCTCTTCTTCTTCTTCGGAGGAGGAGTCGTCCCACGTTGCTTGGAGTGCTTTCTTCCTTCTTGTCTTCTTGGTCTCCTTTAGGTTTGGACACTCCGTCTTGTAGTGACCTTTCTTCTTGCACTCGTAACAGGTCACATTTGGTTTGTTCTTATCATTTGAGGGTTCAGCTGGTTCTTCCTTTCTTCGGCTGACTTTCTTTCTGTTGGTCTGGTTCTTTAGTTCTTTGTAGTAGTCTCGGGCTAGCCGAACCAGCTTCGGTCGATTTCCCTCGCTATCTTCTGAGTCTGAATCTGAATCAGACTCGGGTGCAGGTTGTGGCTTCTTCTTGGTTGTTTTTCCGGCTTTACCTGCAACAAAAGCAATGCCTTTCTCGGCCAGATTGCAGTTAGTCTGTTCATGTAATTCGAGTTCAGAAAAAAGTTCATCTAACTTAATTTTGGAAAGATCCCTAGAAACTTTGTAAGCATCTACCATAGATGCCCACAAGGTGTTTCTTGGGAAAGCGTTAAGGGCGAACCTTATTAGGTCACGGTTTTCTACCTTGTGACCTATGGTGTGTAGACCGTTCATCAGCTCCTGAATTCTGGCGTGGAGCTGAGCTGCTGATTCGCCTTCGTTCATCTTTATGGTGTACAGCTTGTTCAGCAGAAGGTCCCTCTTGCTGATTCGGGTGTCGGAGGTTTATTCGTGTAGTTCGATCAGCTTACCCCAGAGTTCTTTGGCGCTGTTGAATGGACCCACCCGGTTCAGCTCCTCTTTCGTTAGGCCGCATTGGAGTGTTTGGGTCTCTTTGGCATCGGCTTCTATTTTCTTTTTGAGTGCAGTGTCCCATTCAATGTAAGACTGTTGTACTCCATCAGCATTCCTTGGTATTTCCAGTCCGGACAGGATGATTATCCATATGTCCACCTGAGTTTTCAGGTGGACCTCCATTCTGCTCTTCTAGTAGAAGAAGTCCTCCCCACTGAAGAGCGGTGACCTTGCGGTGCTGAAGCCTTCTTGCATGACCATTAAGGATTTTATCTGAAAAAGATAGAAAAGAAAAGAAAATTCTATCCCAAGACTTGGTCTTGGATTAGTAGTGTGGGATAAAGAAAAATAATTATCGAGGGGTGTTGCACCGGTCTCGATTAACGATAAAAATTTGAAAAAGAAAAAAAAATAATTCGAAGAAAATCCGAAAAAAAATTCTCAAACTGGTGGTTGCACCAAATTTGAGCTTCCCCGCTCTGATACCACTTGTTGGATCGAGAGAAAATGATAGAGGGGGGGTGAATATCGTAAGTCGTTTCGGATTGAAAAAGAGAATACGCAGCGGATAAAATTAAAATTACACAACACGCAAAACACCAAGATTTTACTTGGTTCGGAGTTGCGGTCAGCTCCTACTCCAAGGCCCACGGTCGTTGACCGTTTACTGGGGGCAATTCTATATGTGCGCAAAATCTTACAAATAGTTGTACAGTAGTAAGTGCAGTAAGAATACAATTAACAATTGACTCTTCGTTACCGACGCTCGGTGTAGATCGTTCTTCGGTGCGTAGGGTCGTCGCCGGCGCTAGAATCTCGAGATGAAGGATTTCTGGAGCAGAGCGCGTGGGTTGAAGAGCGTATTGGCATTGGAAAACTTGATATCTGAAGCCTTGGGGTCGAGGGGCTTTTTATAGCCTCCCGGGGCGCCCTGAACGTTGGGCCCCCCCCACGTGTCACCCGATCCAAGCAAGTCTCGGTCAGCCCTTATCCCACTCGAATAGGGCTGAGGGTTGACTGTGGGGGCGCCCGGGACGCTGGGGGCACCCTGGTTGACCCTTTCAGTGGGCTTCTCGGCTGGATAAATTTTATCCACTTCGTTGGCTTGAGCCCGGGGCGCCCGAGAGCATGGGGGCGCCCCACCCAGCAAGCTTCCGAAGCGTACTCTTGCTTAACTTGTTTTGCCTTAACTTTGGGGGCGCCCGGGACACTGGGGGCGCCCTACTCAGTTGTTGTCTCTCTCCTTTGAGGCGTTCTGAGCTGCAGACACTCATTCCTTCAGTCCTGCATCCAGGGTTAGTCCAAAACAATATAAAGCAATCAAGTATTAGTTTTATACAGCCTTAGCTGTCTTGGTTCTGACTTTGGGTCTCCAAAATGGAGCCCTAGGTCGAACCGACGCCTATTGTTCCCTCGACGGGGAACGCGTCCTCACCTACTCCTCTCAGGAGAATTTACTTGATGCCAACCGGCTCCTCCGGTTGGACTTTTGCCCAGCAGTCCTTCGCCAGGTGCCTAGTTGTCCTTCGCCAGGTGCCTAGCTGTCCTTCACCAGGTCTTTAGTTCCAGGCAGTCCTTCGCCTGGTGCCCAGCAGTCCTTCGCTAGGTCTTCAGTTCCAGCAGTCCTTCGCTTGGTGCCCAGCAGTCTTTCGCCAGGTCTTTGACTCATTGCAGCCCTTCGCTAGGTGCCCAACAGCCCTTCGCTGGGTCTTAGGGTTCCGATGCCTAGCAGTCCTTCGCTAGGTGCCTAGCAGTCCTTCGCTAGGTGCCTAGCAGTCCTTCGCTAGGACTTTAATCTGCACACTCAAGTAGTATGTTAGATAAACATAACATCTTAACTTTTGAACCCTTTTGCCATTATCAAAACACAGGTTCGACTTAGGTGCTGTCTGCACCAACAATAGGTTCTTGTGACATTGGCAATGCGCCTAAACACTTTAGACACATAAGCAATGAGCGGCATCTAGCAATGCATTATTTCTACCCAAGTAACAAGAAAAGTCGAGATCCGACTAAACCTCCGTGACTATGATAATGTATGACCTTGTCTTTCTATCCTTGATATCTAGATTGACCAATGAGGCATAGACCGTGTCATCCTCAATCAATCTTGTGTTTCTTGATCCCCGAGTAGACTCACTTAAACAAAGGAACTCAATATCTCATATTGACTCATTTGAGCATGGTCATGCGTTTCAGTAGTCCTACTCGATCAAGGGGCCCACAGATATCACTCCCGTCATATGGGAGGGATAGATCTCATCTACATCACTCACATCCCTCCGCATAATTCATTATATACCCAGTGATCGCCTTTATAGTCCACCCTGTTACGGGTGACGTTTGACGATACTAAAGTACATAACTCCTTATGTAGGGAACCGTAGTGACTTCAGGTCTAAGGATTATTCATACCGATAGTCACATGAGAAAGTCTATGACACTCATATGACAATCTATGAAACTTTCTCATGGCGGGTCATTCAGTACACATTCTCCGGTGTATACCCATGTATCAACTTGATATCACATATCCATGACTTGTGAGCTCAAGTCATCAGTTGACCTACATGCTAGTCTCCATGCATTAATATTGTCCCTGAATATTAATGCTTGACTAGGAATAATTTAGTGTAGTGTTCTCTACATTATCTCACTATCGATTCAACCAATCGATATAATGTAGATAAGAACCTACTACACAAGGACATTATTATACTTAGTCATTCGGCACAAAATACAAAGTAAGTATAATAACCAAACATGCCTTTATTAATAATAGAATATGATACACAATGTCCCTAGTCAATCATCACATAATTGGCTCTAGGGCTCCTACTAACACTAACAACCCGTACCACGACGCCCCCTGCATATGTCGAATCATGCAACGCCACTCGGCGAGCTGACAGTAGTCCCTGATTATGTCCCCGCATGGGACAAAAAGGGGACAGAAGTTATTAGCTCCCCCGGATATATAAAGCTTTCCTTCCTTCACATATAGGTATGCGTAATATTTTTAGCTATAGTCGTTTCTTCCTTAGCTCCATCTTCTCCACTCGATTCTGACTTGATTGTCGGAGGACCTTGCCGAGGAACTCTCCCAGTGGGTTGCTGACGGTCGTCTTTTTTGTAGGACGGGCGCCCTTCAGCCTAAGTAGCTCTTCGCTCCGCTGTGTGTTACTACCATCCTGTTGGTGCAATCAACCCAAGTTTAATCGAGTAGATTATGGTTTTGATGTATGTGTCAATATGATTAAGTTAGGGTTTCATGTTGATCTAATATGTGTATGTCAGTGTGCAAGTTTGCAGGATACACATGGACTTAGTTGGACGTCTTCAGGTCCGGTGAAGGATGGCGTGAGGAGACAAGCCGTGGGCTTGTATGCATCCGAGGGACCGTGGACAAAGCAGGGACGATGAGTCGAGAGAAGAGAACTTCGAGGCATACGTAAAGGATGACATCGGGAGACGAGCCATGAGCTTGCATGCATCTGAGGGGCGAGAGCCGAAGTCGAAGAGGACTTGAAGGCAATAGGTCGAGGCAGCTGGAGCAGGGACGATGAGCCAAGGGAAGCGGACTTCGAGGCATATGTGAAAGATGGCATGGGAGACGAGCCGTGGGCTTGCATGCATCCGAGGGACGAGAGCCAAAGTCGAAGAGGGCTTGAAGGCAACAGGTCGAGGTTGCTGAATGAAGAGTCAACTAAGTCGTGAGAATTCGAGTGTTGAGAGAACTATACTCGGGAAGGGAAATCCTAGGATTCGAGTGTTGAGAGAATTATACTCGGGAAGGGAAACCTTAGGTGGCAGTCGACCGATTCTTGATCAGTCGACTGAGGTAGAGCACAGAGAGATCAGTCGACTGATGCATGGATCAGTCAACTGATGTAGTCGATTGGCGTAGTCGACTCGTGTCGACCAGAATTTGAAATGTCAAGCTGTGACATTCAAATTCGCAAGGACCAGTCGACTGGTGTATCACCAGTCGACTGGTAACGGTCAGAACAATATCGAGCACTATTTAAGAGGACTCATTTTTTGTTATTATTCCTTGGTGAAACAAGTTTGGCTAAAGCCTGTTAGTAGCCTAAACGTGCTCAGAGGTTGTCAAGGATTGTGGTGAGGTTTCTCCACCTACAAAGAGCGACAAGAGCTAGCCGGAGGTGTTCCAGGGAATCATCCATCGAAGGATCGGGATCGTCCACCTTACGAACAACCGTGGAGTAGGAGTTTCATCTCCGAACCACGTAAAGGTGATGTGTTAGCATTGTTTTAGTTTATAGTTGAGATTTCCGCTTGCGCTTGTTAACCCTTGTAGGAGGAAAAATCGAAAAGTAGCTGTTCACCCCCCCCCTCTAGCTAAACGACAAGGTCCCAACAAGTGGTATCAGAGCGAGGTTCGCTCATCTACGGACTAACCATCGAGAGAGCAAAAAGCTAGAGGAAATGGCGATTGAAGAAAGATTGGGGGATGGCATCAATGTTCCACCTCCTTACGATCGCGAGAATTTCGAGTATTGGAGGATGCGGATAAGGACATGGTTCGGTATGGATTAGAATTTCATGATCGCGCTAGAAGAGCCGTTTGAAGTCCCAAAAGATAAACATGGGAAAAAGCTCCGATCACGATATTGGAATAAGGAGCAACAAACCTAATCAAAGGCAAACGAAAAGATAATTTCAATATTACTTAATATTTTGCTTAGTGATGTAATGAGTGGTGTAGGTGAATACAAAAATGCGCACGAATTATGGAGCAAGGTATTAGCATTTCATGGAAATCCTACACAAGCCCAAGTAGTGGAAGAGCAGTTCGGATCTTCTGTCCCGAGTTCCCCTCTGTCCCTCTGTCCCAAGCGCAAAACGACAAAAAAACACGTGCCCTCCGCGTGACTTCGCGATCAAAATTTCCTCGCGCTTGACCCGTGCCCTAAATCCCTTCCCGCCGAGCTCCCCTTCACAGATGATCGCGTGCCCTTAACCCCAGTCGTCGCTGCTTCCCCTCCCATCTTCGCTCCCAGTCGCTAGCAGAGGGACCTCCTTCTCGTTGCCTACCTTCATCGCCTTCCCTACTTCTTCCCCTGTCTTCAAGGTACTACTTTTTGCCCTAATTATCTCCCCTCCCTTTTTCCCCTCTATTCTGACCTCCTCAACGCAGCCGCCGGGATCCCTGACCATCTGCTGCGTTCGTGTCGGCGGTGTGGAGATACCCAACAACAAACTGGTAGACGCTCCCAGTCGCTAGCAGAGGGACCTCCTTCTCGCTGCCTACCTTCATCGCCTTCCCTACTTCTTCCCCTGTCATCAAGGTACTACTTTTTTGCCCTAATTATCTCCCCTCCCCTTTTCCCCATCCGTCGCTGATCCTAACCTTCTATTCTGACAGAGTTAACAAGCAAAGGATGTGGTTGTTTGCTTGTTGTTGATGAGATGCTTCATCTGATCGGGACCTTTACCGATGGTGATCTGCGGCGCACACTCAAGGCGTATGTGCAGCCATCTTCAACCTTGCGGTTGGCGAGATGTGCAACAGGTATTTTCTCTTCTCTAATGTTCTTGAATATTTAATGATGTTTTTCTCAAGTTTCTAAATTATTATCCCTTTAGTTGCTTTTATAGATATATCTTCTTTTATCAACAACTGTTCTGATGTTTTGCTTTACAATGCTGATTAAAGAAGTTCTGCAACAGGAACCCAAGATCAATCAGCCCAGAAGCTATGGCTGTCCGCTATCGACGCAATGGAGAGGATGGAATCACCCCCCTTCTGCCGTGCAATTCTTACCCATTGTCGATGTCAGCAATGTTGTGATTGGTATAATCTCCCTGCATGGATTGGTTTCAGCAGGCTTGTGATCTTAATTCATCGTGTTTTCATCTGTTTGGTCTTAAACTGTAGTGAGTCATTCTATCACTTGTGTTGTCAAATATGATATGGCAACACATTGTCACTTCGTTGTGTTTTGTTTTTTTTTGCCTCCATTCATATCTGATTAGTTTGCTGCGAGTGCTGGTGTAATACTAATGTGGAAATAAGAAAAAAGTCATCTTTGGCAATCCATTTTGCATATGAAAATGTTCGACAATTGAAGTTTCCATTTGTAGCATTTAGATATGAAGCTCATATTGTAGCCAGAGGAGGAAATACCTTTGAATGTTGCAGATGACTCGAGAGCAACAGTTGAAGTTCGAGAAAGTTTATAGTGATGATGACTACATAAATGTCTTTACGGAGAGACAGATGGAGAAAACTCACCGGCATAGCCGGTATGATGAAAAAACACTGATGGTTTTTGCCTCTCCTGATCACAAGAGAGAACATACCAGAGGTTCATGGAGATTTTGAGTAGTTTGTCTTTAAATCATTCAGAGCACTTGTCATCATGGATATTAAAGAGTGATTTTGAGATAATTATTTTTATTTAACATTAGAAATAATTTTACCAATGAGGCGTGGAAACACCTAAAATCCTAAATATATGAGATGAAATGAGTGTTCATCATCATCATTGTAATCGTGAGTTTAATCTTCCTTTATTTCTAAAATAAATTCAAAATATCAGCTTTAAGATGAAAATTAGGGACCACTGCTTCCCTGAAGTTCTTCAGATATTTAGAAGTCCTTTTCTTCAGCAATCAGAATCAACACAATTAATGGAAATATTAGCATGGCCATGATTTGCAAGTTCAACAGCTGATAAGTTACACTGTCATCATCAAGTAACAGTGATTTCACTCATATTCAACATAATAATATTATTAGAGTTACACCAAAATGGAAATTACATAGAGCATTACACGACATTGACAAAACTAGAAATAAAGGAGTCACCAATTCTACCTACAAACACCTCACCTAGTTCCCTTATTACCATCTTCAAAGCAACACTTGCAACCAAAACTACATTTTGTTATTTGTGAGCTAAATCATAGTATCGAGGTTCTTGCCGTTCTCTCTTCCATCGCAAAAGAAGCTTCCTCAGGAACATACCCCCTCCTTTTTGTTTCTTTGGTACAAACATAAGCCTTTCGGCACTAGTTCCACCTCTACGATTGCTAATAGGTGATTTCACTGGTGACAGATTCATGATACTCATGAAGCAATTCCTTCACTACAGTTTAAGACCAAACAAATGAAAACACGATGAATTAAGATCACAAGCCTGCTGAAACCAATCCATGCAGGGAGATTATACCAATCACAACATTGCTAGCATCGACAATGGGTAAGAATTGCACGGCAAAAGGGGGTGATTCCATCCTCTCCATTGCGTCGACAGCGGACAGCCATAGCTTCTGGGCTAATTGATCTTGGGTTCCTGTTGCAGAACTTCTTTAATCAGCATTGTAAAGCAAAACATCAGAACAGTTGTTGATAAAAGAAGATATATCCATAAAAGCAACTAAAGGGATAATAATTTAGAAACTTGAGAAAAACATCATTAAATATTCAAGAACATTAGAGAAGAGAAAATACCTGTTGCACATCTCGCCAACCGCAAGGTTGAAGATGGTTGCACATACGCCTTGAGTGTGCGCCGCAGATCACCATCGGTAAAGGTCCCGATCAGATGAAGCATCTCATCAACAACAAGCAAACAACCACATCCTTTGCTTGTTAACTTTGTCAGAATAGAAGGTTAGGATCAGCGACGGACGGGGAAAAGGGGAGGGGAGATAATTAGGGCAAAAAGCAGTACCTTGAAGACAGGGGAAGAAGTAGGGAAGGCGATGAAGGTAGGCAGTGAGAAGGAGGTCCCTCTGCTAGCGACTGGGAGCATCTACCTGTTTGTTGTTGGGTATCTCCACACCGCCGACACGAACGCAGCAAATGGTCAGGGATCCCGGCGGCTGCGTTGAGGAGGTCAGAATAGAGGGGAAAAAGGGAGGGGAGATAATTAGGGCAAAAAGTAGTACCTTGAAGACAGGGGAAGAGGTAGGGAAGGCGATGAAGGTAGGCAACGAGAAGGAGGTCCCTCTGCTAGCGACTGGGAGCGAAGATGGTAGGGGAAGCAGCGACGACTGGGGTTAAGGGCACGCGATCGTCTGTAAAGGGGAGCTCGGCGGGAAGGGATTTAGGGCACGGGTCGAGCGCGAGGAAATTTTGATCGCGAAGTCATGCTGAGGGCATGTGTTTTTTTGTCGTTTTGCGCTTGGGACAGAGGGACAGAGGGGAACTCGGGACAGAAGATCCGAACTGGTGGAAGAGCTCAAGGAAATGAGCTCAATAGTCCAAGAAGAGGAGAAAGGACCAATCGAATGAGGAAAGAAGCTCAACATCCGAAGAGGAGGAGAAAGGAAAAAAAGAGTCATCCATCCCCTCAAGTGAAGTGGCACAAGAAATTGAAGATTCATCCACTTCATCAAAGGGAGAAGAAGAGGTCTCTACTTCAAGGATTGAGGGGGAGGAGAGACCATCCTCAATACATAAGCAAGAAGAAGTATCTACCTCCATCAAAGCAAAGTCAAAAGACCACATCATTTGCTTTGGATGCAACAAGTAGGGACACTACAAGGACAAGTGTCCATTAGGTAAAAAGGAGGTAAACCCTAAACTCAAGTCAATTCATTTAAAATCTAACATCAGTTGTAGGAAAAAGAAGGAGAAAAAACACATTAGGTGTTACACATGTGGTGAGCTAGGACACTACCACACCAAATGCTCAAGAAAAGGAGAATTCAAGAAATTGGAGCATTTGAGGAAGTGGGAGAAGAAGAGAAGCTCAAATCAAGGGGGAGTTACAAGGGCAAGGGAGGTAATCCCTAACTTTAAGCATTTTTCAAGTTTCTCCATGAATGTTAGAAATAATGAGAATCATTTGCGTATGCATAATTTTGGTTTTAGATATTATGATAAAATAGGGCTAATGTTGTATCTCAAAACCCTAAGGAATTTATGTATCATGATAAACCTAGAATTTTTAAACCCTAAGGCATTAATCCAAAGAAAGGGAGACACATGCCTAGACAAATGGGTAGATCTAGAAATATCCAAGGTGGATATGGTGATGCTAAGGTTAAGAACCTAGAGAGCGAAAATCAAGCTTTGAGGGCAAAGCTTGACAAATTAGAGAAACCCCTAGAGAGATTCATTGGTGGATCTAAGGGCTTAGGCATGGTTTCGGATAGTCAAAACCTCGACAATGATAAATCGGGTCTAGGATATCGACCTATGAGATCAAATGTTATGGAAAAGTCATATGCAAGGATGTCATATGACTATAGCAAGGGAAAGGCCAAAAATGGCAAGGAAAAGCCATTTAAAGGGAAAAAAGAAAAACTTAACTAAGGACAAGGTGTACAAAGTCAAGAAAGTTAGGGTTGTAGGTCAAGAAGTACCAGAGGTACACCAGTGCAGTCTTGTCATTATAGATGAGTCACCTAGGGAGGTGACTAAGGCTAAGAGCTCAAGGGGAGCTCTAGGAGTTAAGTTGGGATTCATGGTCAATGGATCTCAAGAGGGTTTCTCCAAAAGGACTAGAAGAATTACGGAATGTGCCAAAGGATTTGGGGACAAGTTGTGAGTCTTAATCCTAGGGATTTGACACATTAAAAGTAATGTATCATGCATAAATATGACAATGAAACCATATTGCATGAAAATTGGTTTTCAATGTATAGATGTCATACAAATCAATGCTAGGGATGCATTGTGGGTGAGGATGAGAAGATACATCAAGGAGAGATCAAAACTAGGACTTTAGGTCAAGGTTCAATTGAACTATTTAGATAAGTTTGAGTTTTGTGTCAATTTTGAGATTGGTGATAAATACATGTGTTAATGTATTTTTCCCAAATAGACATGGGTACCACAACCATCTTCATAAAATTTGGAGTTTTTTTGGAAATTTATGAAATTTCTGGTGCATTTCTGAAGTTGGTGTTGGGTATGGCTTGGTGGGTTTCCTAAGCTAATACTCGGTCGATTCGAGAGATCTCTCCATGTCTACGGATTAAAAATTAATCCGAATGGAGACCCGTCTCCCTACGACCATCTCGTGCCGTATCGAATGATCCAAATCACAACTCGGCCAATATAATTACCAAAATCGACCTTGTGATTTGCTTGACCATTCGACTGCGGAAAAAATGACGAGTTGACCGCCGGCTTTTGTGTTTATAGTCGGGATCCATTTAGTAAATTAATGGTTATGATACGAAATCAAATTAATAAACTAACACACATAAAATGACGAGACAAAGCAACAAGGCACAAATAAGAATGAAGGAGCCAAGGAAGAATTATACCTCCTATTACCTTACGATCTTCTACCGTATGACCCTCCCCTCTTGGACGTCGTGTGGGTGACGATCTACCAAGACTCGTGGTTATAAAGTTGATCCCTTCTCCTTGCGCCAACTAATCCCTAACAAAAGGGATACCGCCGGCCACTCTAAGGAGATAATCCAAATACAAACCTTACTATTCGTCTCTTTCACAGTCAACGTCCTAACTGTGAATTATTTCAAGACAAAGTTATAAACAACTTTGCTCCTTGGAGAACAACATCTCTACAGTCAAAACCAACAGCTCCAAAATTGCCGGGAGAGGCAATTTCCCTTGCCTCGTGATCCGTGCGCCAAGAAATTGCCGTGAGAGGCAATTTCTCTTGAGAGGCAATTTCGCAATTCCATGAAATTACCGTGAGCTGCAATTCCAGAAATTGCCTCACAATTCCAGAAATTGCCTTTCTATTGCCGCGAACTGCAATTCCATGAAATTACCGTGAGCTGCAATTCCAGAAATTGCCTTTCTATTGCTGCGAACTGCAATTCCAGAAATTACCGTGAGCTGCAATTCCAAAAATTACCTCACAAATCCAGAAATTGGTTGCCGTAATTTTCAGAAATTGCCGTGTGGCAATTGTCTTCCTCGCTCCCATGAAATCGCCTCAATTAATTTTCCTGCTCAGAAAATTGCCGTGAGGCAATTGACTTCCTTGCCTCCAAGCAATTGCTTCATGCAATTGTCTACCTAAGGAAATTGCCGTGAGGCAATTGTCCTCCTCAGGAAATTGCAGTTGCTTCATGCAATTGTCTACCTAAGGAAATTGCCGTGAGGCAATTGTCCTCCTCAAGAAATTGCAGTGAATCAATTGTCGAAGAGAGGAAAAGCCATTACAAGTTGCATAAGCAACTTGATCATCCAGAGGCGCTGATCAATGGGGATGGAGGAATTGCAGCCGAGCAGCCTCTTTCTTCACAAGGGTCAGCGCCGAACTCAACGAGAGAGAGGAAGAGAGAGAGAGAGAGAGAGAGAGAGAGAGAGAGAGGAGAGGAAAATTTAAGAGGCGTTTGGTTTGTTCTATTTTTTTTTTTTTTTTAGAAAATCGTATTTTCTCATTTTCTAAAAAATAACTTTTTTTCATTCTCTAGTTTTCCAGAAAACGCTATATATTTTTTCTGGAAAACAAAGCTGGAAAATGCAAACCAAACACATTTTCCAGAAAATCGTATTTTCTACCGAAAATGAAAATGAAAAACAAACCTACCAAACGCCCCTTTAGGATTTATTTTGTGTTCTCTTGGATTAATTAATTGGATCGATTATTTTTTTAGTTCCATGCCACTAGAGGGTATATATAGGGCTACGGTAGGGACCATGAGGAGGAGTTGGATCTCGGCCTGCTAATGGACCCGGTCCATTAATGAGAATCCATTCCACTAAAGGACCCCATTGAATTATTTCACCAACCCTCATATTTACATATGAGCTCCACTTATTATGAGTTGTCCATCCCCCGTGTTTAAGATCTTGAATGCCCGTTAATTAATTAAATTACTGACAATTTAAATTAATTAACCTCTGGGTCCTTGACTAGTACCACTCAACCTTATTATCGTGCCGGATCAAATCCACCTGTAAGGTTTAGCACGATGAACCTTTTGAGCTCATCAAGGGGGCATCATCATCCTGACTTACCAGGACACGAATTCCGTCAATAATAATCGACCCATCATATTATTAATATTATCTCTCAACTTACCAAGCCTATCAATCTAACAGAATAGATCTCGCCCATTGATAAATCAATGAAATAATAATTAATAATATATGCCCGATATTATTTCGAGATTAAGGGATCGTACTCCATAATAAAATCTGAGGTCCTATCCAATTATCGAGTCAGTACAAATTGGATAACCTCGGGTTTAGGTCCTGCTCAATGTACTCAAAGCACACTAGTATAATTCTATGGTCAAGACCAACCACATCTAATTACACTATAACTATCCCGATGGGTTGTCCAATTCCATCTCGGTTGTGAGCCTCTATTTATACTAAGGAACTGATAACATGATCTTCCATGTGACACCACACACCATGTTATCTACAATGCAAAGTAATTGGACTTCATGCATGTACTAATATAAACAGACACCTAGTGTGGTTGTGATTTTCTTTTCAAAATGAAGATGTTTATATAAAGAAATTCATGTCTTTCAGTATACACATCTTACAGTTGGGTCAGAAATGCTGAAATATAGGGTATCAGTCGACTGATGCAGAGGCAGTCGACTGGTCCAGTTCGAATAAGAAACTAGGATATTCAATACAGCAGTTGACTGATTCCCCATCAGTCGACTGATCTTTCTGTTTAGTTCATCAGTCGACTGACCCTGGGGCAGTCGACTGATGTTGCGAATCTTTAAAAGAAAACCTCGCGCGGGGGCGCCCGAACCTTGGGTTTCAACGCCGCCCCTTATCGCCATCTTCCTCATTTGATCTCCCCAGCTACTCTAAGGTTTCCCAAGGTCCTGAAATCGAGTTTCTAGCCATCCCTCACCTTTGATCTGAATCTAGGGCAGGAAAAAACACCCTCCTTGAGTCAACCTTGATCATTAACCATCATGCAACGACCGGAGAAACGGTAATGAATCATTTGCTTCATTTTTCTCATTTGGTTCGTGATGACTAACTCTTCATTTTGTGCATATTTACCTTGTTTTTCTTCTTGATTGTGTCATTTTTGGTACATGCATATGGTGGTTGTTTTTAGGGCTAGGCCAAAGAGAAGGGTTGGTGAGGGATCATCCCAACAACAGTCCTTAGATCCTGCGGCACCTCGGTTCCATTCCAAGGCTTGCCGGGGGGTGTTTAACAATATTGACTTCATTTTGATGAATTGTAGATATCTCAATCAAACATACTTCCAGGTGATTACTCCTCACATAATTGAGATTATTACACATTTTGGGTTAGAAAAGCTAGTATACTGTCAGCATTATGTCAACATTGACCTCTGCAAGGAGCTTTATGCTAATCTTACATGTAGTAGTCCCGATGATGGGACGTATGAGTCTATGGTACAGGGAGTTACCATTCCTTTTACGCATGCATTATTAGGATCATTTTTAGGGTGTAGGGTTTAGATAACCCATTTGCATTTTCCTCAATGTCACTGAGCCATTAACCTTGCCCAATATAACCATTGATCAAATTAATCGTCATTATTTTGATAATCCTTGACCTCCTCTGGAGCGTATCTTTATAGCTAGGCACATGAGTCCAGTTGGCAACATCTTGTATAAAATCATCCTAGACTGTATTCTGCCTGTTGGTGCAGACAGCACCTAAGTTGAACCCGGATTTTGATAATGACAAAGGGTTCAAAAGTTAAGATGTTATTTTTATCTAACATGTTACTTGAGTCTACATATTGAAGTCCTAGCGAAGGACTGTTAGGCAAAAGTCCAACCGGAGGAGCCGGTTGGCAACAGGTAAATTCTCCTGAGAGGAGTAGATGAGGACACGTTCCCCGTCGAGGGAACAGTAGGCGTTGGTTTGACCTAGGGTTCCATTTTGGAGACTCGAAGTCAGAACCAAGACAGCTAAGGCTGTATAAACCTAATATTCTTGCTTTATTATGTTTGGTACTAACCCTGGATGCAGGACCGAAGGAGCGAGTTTCTGCAGCTCAGAACGCCCCAAAGGAGAGAGGCAGATAGCTGGCCAGGGCGCCCCGGAGGTCCCGGGCGCCCCCAAGGTGAAGGCAAGACAAGCTGAGCAAGTAACGCTTCGGAAGCTCACTGGGCCAGGCGCCCTCAAGCTCCCGGGCGCCCCGGTGGTCCCGGGCACCTTGGATGCCTCGGGCGCCCTGGGTCCAAGTCAGCCAGCGATCGAAGCAAAGACATCCGCGAAGCCAGCAAGACCAAGTCAACCGGGGCGCCCCCTGTGTCCCGGGCGCCCCCGTCAAACTCTGAGCCTGATCCTGGAGGGATAAGGGCTGACCGAGTTCCGGATAGGGGTTTGCGGATCCAGAGACACGTGGAGGGCGCCCCCAACGTCCAGGGCGCCACCAGATGCACTATAAAAGGGGCTCAACCCCTAAGGCTTCGACATCAATTCTTCCAACGCCTCTACGCTCTTCGACTCAAGCGCTCTGCTCCGGAAACCTCGGATCTCGAGATTCAAGCACCGACGACGACCCTCCGCACTGAAGAACGATCTACACCGGGCGTCGGTAACAAAGAGCATAAGTGTACTTTTTACTGCACTATTACTATACAAATTTTTGTAATAACTTGCGCGATTATAGAATTGCCCGTAGTAAACGGTCAAGGACCGTGGGCCTTGGAGTAGGAGCCGACCGCGACTCCGAACCAAGTAAATCCTTGTGTTCGTGTGTGTTTTTGTGTTAATTTTCTGCTGTGCATTCTCTTTTTCAATCTGAAATGATTTACGATATTCACCCCCCTCTATCGTATTTTCTCGATCCAACAAGTGGTATCAGAGCGGGGAAGCTCAAATTTGGTGCAACCACCAATTTGAGATTTTTTTTCAGATTTTTTCTTCGAATCTTTTTTTAATCGAATTTGTTTCGTTAATCGAGGTTGGTGCAACACCACTCGATAAAATTTTCTTTTCTCTTCCCACACTGCTAATCCAAGACCAAGTCTTGGGACTTTTTTTTCTCTCTCTCTTTCTTTTCAGTAATTCCTAAATGGCCATGCAAGAGGGCTTCAGTACCGCCAGACCACCACTCTTCAGTGGGGAGGATTTCTCCTACTAGAAGGGTAGGATGGAAGTCCACCTGAAAACTCAGGTGGACATGTGGATAATTATCCAATCCGGTCTAGAAATCCCAAGAAATTCTGAAGGAGTGCCACAACCCTACACCGAATGGGATGCCTCACTCAAAAGAAAAATCGAGGCCGATGCCAAAGCAACCCAGACACTCCAATGCGGCTTAACCAAAGAAGAGCTGAACCGGGTGGGTCCATTCAACAGTGCAAAGGAACTCTGGGGTAAGCTAATTGAGTTGCACGAAGGAACCTCCGACACCCGAATTAGCAAGAGGGACATTCTGCTGAACAAGCTGTACACAATCAAGATAAACGACAACGAATCTGCAGCTCAGCTCCACGCCAGAATTCAGGAGCTGATGAACGGTCTACACACCATCGGTCACAAGGTAGAGAACCGTGACCTGATCAGGTATGCTCTTAACGCCTTCCCTAGAAATACTTTGTGGGCATTTATGGTAGATGCGTACAAAGTTTCAAGAGATTTGTCTAAAATTAAACTAGATTAATTATTTTCGGAACTTGAATTACATGAACAGACTAACTGCAATCTGGCCGAGAAAGGCATTGCTTTTGTTGCAGGTAAAACTGGAAAGATGACAAAGAAGAAATCTCAACTTGTACCCGAGTCTGATTCAGACTCTGACTCAGAAGACAGCGAAGGAGATCGACCTAAGCTGGTCCGGCTTGCACGAAACTACTACAAGGAATTGAAGAATCAGTCCAACAGAAGAAAAGCCAGCCGAAAGAAGGAAGAACCAGCTGATCCTTCAAATGAAAAGTCCAAACCAAATGTGACCTGTTACGAATGCAAAAAGAAGGGTCACTACAAGACGGAATGCCCCAATCTAAAGGAAACGAAGAAGATAAGAAAGAAGAAGGCCCTTCAGGCAACGTGGGACGAATCCTCGTCTGAAGAAGAAGAAGAGGCCCCACAATCAAACCTGCTCGCTCTGACGACCTCGAAAGAAATCGAAACCGAATCAGAATCGGAGCCGGAAGATGGAAAGCTCACATTTTCAGAGGATGGCGAAATCACTGTAAGTGGGTTTTCTAAAAGTCAATTATCCGAATTAATTGCGTATCTTTCTCGCGACTTGGCGAAAGCCAAAATCCGAGTCGAGTCCCTCCGACAGGAAGTAAAACTCCTTAAAGAGGGAGCTGACTCTAGATCCTTAACTGAGAAGGTTCAAGAAGGAACCTCTACTCAAGTTGAAAAACTTGAGAAAGAGAACTCCTCCTTGAAAACTCAAGTCAAGGACCTTAGAGCAGCTTTAGAACGGTTCACTTCTGGTTCCAAGGGTCTTGATATAATCCTTGGAAAACAGAAGTCGGTTCTAAATCGATCCGGGTTAGGCTATCGAACCAAGTCTAGACAAAGATCATACTATGCTGTACCGAATCAGTCTAGACCTAAAGTTCAGGCATGGGTACCCAAACTATGCCTGAACAACCAAACTGGGTCAAATCAATATTGGATCCCCAAGGACAAGATTCACATCTTGCCGAATCATTATCGTGGCTTTAGTCCAGGGGGAGCCAATTTAAAAATAATTTTTATAGTTAAATAAATTCTTTTTCTTATTGTAAAATTGCATGATTGCTTGTTTATTTATTTCCTACAATTTATCATGCTTAGATTTAGGACTGGTTAGATTAAGGACTGAACCAATTAACTGAAATTTGAACAACCTAGTATTGAGTGGCGGTGAGATGATAGTACGTTAGGGAAGCCTCTTCTAATAAGATCAAGTATACACTACATGGTCTCTTTAGACTGGTGAAACTAGCCGAAGCTACCGATCCAAGACCCAAACTAGTTAGACCAAAATTTTTCAAAAAGTAATTTGAAAATGAAATTTCATTAAAAGGCTTTGTCAAGGAAAGAGTTGATGATCCAATAAGGCTACGACCAAAGAAGGCCTAGTGCCTCGCCAAGACCTGGAAGCCGATTTTGAAATTCAAATTCAAATTATTCTTTGTCAAATTCAAATCTAACACAAATTTTCAGTTAATTGTAGATTCAAACACTCTTTTTCAAAATAAATTCAAAACAATTATTTTCAAAATTAATCTAACATTTTCGAAATAAATCATGATTTTTCAAAATAATTCTATCTATTCAAAACCTGTCTCACAAAAACCCATAAAGCAAACATGATTGACAACTCTAGAATAGGTGAGATGGTAAAATTTAACTTAACTGAAATTCATTTAATACCTGTATTGTTGTTTAATACAAACATTAAATCCTGTAGTTTAGAACAGAGTTGACCTAATAATAGTCAAACCATGGTCAAAATAATCAAACCATGGTCAAGATAGTCAAACTAATCAAACAATACATCAAAATTGTCCAATCCTACATAGCCAGGGCGCCCGTGACTCCTCGGGCGCCCCCACCTCTTTCAATTCGTTCAAGGCAGAAAAGCTGCCATGTCTTCCTTACCAGGGCGCCCAGACCCTTACGGGCGCCCCCAGGACCAGTCAAAGGCAGCAAAGCTGCCATCCCTTTCTGACCAAGGCGCCCGGTCCATCACGGGCACCCCCATCCAGTAGCTGGTCACTGCTAAAAGCAGTGACCATCTGACCCGGGCGCCCGGGAGCTCGCGGGCGCCCGAGCTGAAACACCTATATAAGCCACCCGAACCTCCTCATTTTGCCACACCCAAAACACCTCTCTTCTCCAACTCTTCTCCTTCCAAGGCGACCTAACACCCCCCGAGTGACTCTCTTGCTCCCTCAACCTTGACCATGCCTCCCCGAACGGCTACTAGGTATGCTTTTTCTTACGCATTTAAATTTTTTTTTTTAATTCCTTTCTTTTAAACGCATGTTTCATATCTTAGAAAACGTCGTGCAAGTCAATCAAACCTCGGGACCCAACCTAGCCCCGATCCTAGGTTTCCGACCTTGGAACTTTGTAACAAATTTGCTAGACCAACTTATAAACCTATTAAGACGAGCTTCCTAAATCGACTATTCTTCACACAATCCTGTCCATTGGCCATGAATGTTATCAACTTTTACCAACTAGACAACCTTGTCTTCTGCACTCATCCTATCAACACGATCCTATGTGCAGAATTCTACAACAATATAGTTAGACAAGATACCCTTAACTTTGTTACCACAGTACAAGGGATGCCTTTAACAATCACACCCTCATTGCTGAACAGATTTCTTGGACTACGACCTTCTCAGTCTACTTTCTGCTACTATCCCCTTAGAGATCCTCCCTTTGACACCCCCTACTCCCACATTAACCTCGACACTCTTCATTCCTACTTCTATGGAGACGCTCGGAACCCGACCGATAGACGATTTCAGTCCGTAGATCTCCAAGTCCAAGACTACGCACTTTATAGAGTCCTAATCCGTTGCATCCTACCTTTGTCCACTAGAGACGTCGCGACCATGCGACCATTCCACACCTTTCTACTGTACGCATTAATCCACCACCTAGACATAGACATTGGACTTCACATGTTCCACACCATCTTACATGCATCCAGTGTTACCACTCAGGGTCGGGTACACACCCCCTACTGCCACATCATCACCTCTATTCTTCATCATCATGGTCGCAACATTACCGTAGGAGAGATGACCGCGATGACCGAGTTTGATGAAATAGGATATAGAAACTTTTCCCTAGCAGGCATAGAGGTCTCGGGTACTGGGGGATTATCCTGGAGACGTCAGAGAGCCGGAGTCCAGATCGACTCCGACGAGGAGGTAGAAGTCGACGTAGCTGATCTCGTGGCCGAAGCTAGGGAGCACATAGACGAGCCTGCACCTCCGACGTTTGGCGAGAGACTAACACTGCATGCACCTATAGATCTAGAAGCCAGCATCTCACAAGCACCTTAGGGTACTTGTGAGAACTTTCTTTGAAAAATTTCTACTTAATTTGAAAACTTTCTTTCATTTTTAAAATCAATTTTTTTCGACTTAGTTTTTTTTGGAAAAACTACCCCCTTTAAAACTAGGGCTTTTTCGAAAATGGACTTAGCTTAGGCCCTAACCCTAGAACTGCATGCACTTATAAATCTAGAAGCCAGCATCTCACAAGCACCTTAGGGTACTTTTGATTGATAACCTAGAATGGGTTGAGATGCTTAGGTCTTTGCCTTAATTCAAGATGCTTTAAGTCAGTGCATCTGCAGTAATTGGGGCACTAAATACAAATTAAATAGTAATCAGGTTAAGTGTCAAGCTTAGAAAATCTAACTTGAACAAAACACTTAACTTGACTAACCCTAGCGAAAACTACTGTTTATAACAGTTAGTAAGTAGCTAATTGGGTTAGACAGGACCCGAGCGAGATAATTCAAATTGATTTGGTCTAAATTTATATCTTGAATTGGTTCAGTACAGCACATTATTCTTTTGCTATATTCTTATGCAATTTTTTTTTGCTATATTGCTTTGTTTCTTTTGATATATGGCAAAGGGAGAGAGATTGGAAAGGAGTGAAAGTTTGAAAATTTAATTTCATTAATTTTTTTCAAAATTAAAAATTTTCAAAACTTCATCCTTTCTTCAAAAAGTAAAATCATCTAAGCTGTTTTCAAAAACTATTTCTAAGTACTTGACCTGAGCTGTTTTCAAAAACTGTTTCTAAGTACTTGACCTGAGCTGTTTTCAAAAACTGTGTCTAAGTACTTGACCTAAGATGTTTTTTTCTAAGTACTTATTTTTAAACTTCTCTAATAGAAAAGTCTCTAAGTATAAAGTTTTTAAAGTACTAAAGAGATTGAAATTTTTTTAAAAAACTTCATAAGATGTTTAGGAAAATTTTTTAAGTTATTGACTTGAAAATCTTTCTAAGTGTAAAGGTTCTAAGTATAAATTTTCAAGTGCCCAACCAAATTTTTTGGAAAATGTTTTCTAAAACTTCTTTTGAAAAAGGGTCTAAGTGTTGAAAAATCAATTCCATTTTTAGACATAGAAATTTTTCAAACCCCACAAACCTTTGAAAAACCTAGGGGGAGATTCCTTCCAGGGGAGGAAACTAAACTGGTATTTCACCTGTTTATTATTAACTTAACTTTTTGAACCGGCAACGGCGCCAAAAATTTGACGGACCCAAATAGACTGTCACGAATGTGGGTCTCAAATTTAGATATTTATAAAAAGCTGGAAACCCTTTTTGCAATCAAAATATGAAAACATAGTAAAGGGGGCACAGGTCGTAGTTTTCCTGGGGACTAGTTAACGTTGTGTGATTCGAGCTTGTGTTTGTGTGTCGTTTGTGAATTGGATTTCGAATGTGATTTGGTTTTGGTTGCAATCAGAAATTACAATGCATTAAAAATCCCACTTAACTTGACATCAATCGATGCCAAAACTTCTTTTGATACAAGAAATGCAGCAGCTAAAACTAATATTCAGAATGAAGCTTAAAGTTAAAGAAATGAGCTGGCTATGAAACAAGCTGAAGTCGAATGCAATAGCTCACTAAAAGGGTTATTTAACTACAGGAATTACAGCTTAAAACCATGAATCATTAGCTGAATCTTCACTTAAAACAGATTCCATAGATGGTGCCAACTTGATACGCAATGGAACAACCTTTGTGCCAAAAACTTAACTAAATTCAGCGCTATAAATTGATGGGTAGCAATTGATGTACAACAATTGGATGGAAACACACAAATAGAATACAAACTTCACAAGCTACCGAAATTAAGACAGCTTCGAATAACACAGCAATTTCAAACTTCACCAACTTCACAAGCTACACAAATAGAATACAGCAATTGCAGAATTTCAGAAATGGAATGCAGAGGGAAAATCCAGCAAACAATGCTCTCTTGATACACAATTTCAGAAAGAACAACCAAGGAATGCCGAACTGAACTCAATGGCAGATAATGGAATCAAATTTCAGAATTGAAGTTGCAGTGTTTGCAGAATTGAAGTTTAACTTTCAGAAATCGAATGCATTCAACAAACTGGATAAAAATCACTCAAGACAACTGAAATCTATTGCTCCATGCTAATATTCACATACGATTCCTAAGAATTCAATTCAATGGATTGTAAATGAAGGAACTGAGGTTGAAACACACTAAACTGCCGAATGTGCAGAAACTGATGCAGAATTGATGCAAGTGCAGAAACGGATGCAGAATTTCAGCACTTAATGGAATGCCGAACAAGCAAACCAACAATTTGAAATCAATGCACTAATCTACCATTTGAAAAGGACTGAGAAGAGCCAAGGATTACTTGACACAACTCAAGAACTCGAATCTGTAAATGAATTTGCAGATTTGAAACTGCAATTTTTGCAGAAACAGAAATTTGGCACGCAACAATGGCATAGCAATTGCAACTAATTGCAATGTAATAGAAACAATTTGCAATGTAAATTCAGAGGACAAACGAAAGTTCAATCTCAATTCAAAAGAACTAATTGAAATGCAGGTAAACAAAGTGATACGCAGGAAGAAATTCTGATACGCAGGGAAGGAGCTGACAAAACTGAAACGAAAGCAGTAAAATGAAAGTTAAACTGAAATTTCAAACTAGTGTTCACTAACAAGTTCACCAACTAACTACTTCCTGAATGAAACCTAATTAAGCAGAAAACAAGCAGAAAACGAAATTATAGCAGCTGAACCGAATCAGAAACAGGAAATGTAATGCAGAAATGAAATTACAGCAACATAACTGAAAATTTAACAAGAAAGCTAAACCCCAATCACTCCATTAGCTCAAGGTCTTCTTGGTCGTCAAGCAAGAGCTGGCCTCGAACCCCTAAGCACAGCAAATCAGTGGAAAACAGATTGGATTGATGAACTCTGCTCAAACTACACTCGGTTGGAATTTTCCAGTCCAATCTCTTCTATCTCGATGGATGGGCTGCGATGATGATTTGAGACTCATCTGAGCTCACCTGAGAACCCCTACAAGCAGCTCAGATGGTCGGAAATGGCTTGTGGACGAGAATCAAGCGATTGGTAGCAGGGATGCCGAAACCCTCAAACAGCCCTGTTCCGGCGCAATTTGAGCTGAAATCATCCCACAAAACTATCCTCCAACGATCCAGATCTTGTTCCAAACGAAGAATTGAGGTGGTCGCGCCTCGGATTGAAGGAAAATTGAAGAACAAAGGAAGAACTAAGCTGAAAACGTGAAGAAGAAAATACTGTGCGGCGAAGACGCGACAACGGCTGAAGGTAGGGAATTCTGATTAAATACATAAGAATGGACGGCTCAGATTAATCGGAGGAAATCCAACGGCTGATCTTGCTCTGATTTGAGCCAAACTTTGAGGATGTTGATCAGGGGTCAGGATCTGCCTTGTGGTAGCTCGGATCCTCCAGATTTGCAACGGATGGTCCAGATCAACCTAATCTTTGAATGGACGATCTAGAGCCCTCCGAGCTTGATCCAACCGTTGATTGAGCTCTGATTGGGATGAAACCTTCAGATCTTGATCAGAGTACTTGATCAACCCTAACCCTAGCTCGGATTGCTTCAGATGGTCCTGGATGGCTCAGATCTAGTCGCTTTTGAATCGGACGACCCGGATTAATCTGAAGCTTGATAATTCGATCCGGTTCCACTTCCGACTCAAGTTTGACCCAGTATGCCCTAGGTCCATGAACCTTTCATGCCTACAAAAATAGATCAGAAATTAAGTGGCCAAATAATCCAATTTAATGCAAATTTGCAATTAAGTCCAAAATAAGAGTAAGTTCTAAAACCTAGGGCAATTTCACAATTAAGCAATAAAAACATAGGCCAAACATGGATTTTAGCAATTAAAATAATCAACAAAAATGGTATCTATCAACTCCCCCACACTTAACCTTGAGCGTCTCGCGAAACTACTAAATAAGTATCCCTAGATTTTCTTAAGCATAATTAGAAACAAATGAAAAGAAATTACCTAAGGTTGTCAATTCTCATAAATCTAAGCTCTATGGATTAGTATCTTGTCCTTAAATCAACAACTTAGCCTTTTCATCCATCATGATTCATTGAGATGAATTTAACTCACTAGCCTTTCAAGGAAAACTTTGGGTGACTCTCTTCTTAAGTTCTAAGTAGATGATAGAAGTGGAGCTCACTCATACACACATGCTTCTTGCACTACCATAGGCTTGCTTATTGTCTACTCTCCACCATTATTCATGATTGGGATCAATATCTACAAAGACAAATGAAAACATGGAAAATGGTAAGAAATGGAGTAAAAATCAAGAAAATGGAAAAACTGATAAAGTGGAAGACTTGAGTGCTCAAGGATGTTTCCAATGCATTTTGCTTCTCTTTACAGTCCTCTAGTGAAATCCAATGTGTGATGGAGTAAACTTTTGCCTTGCCCCTTCAAAAATTCAATGAAAATTCCTCACTAGTCCCTTTGTGCCAATTCCCCACTTACGTGCCAATTTGTCTCTTCTCTTTTCTCAATCCTTCAAACTGTTTTCTGAAAATTTTTTCTTTCTTTCTCTCTACTGAAATCAGAATGATGATGGAACAAATCTTCAACGTGGATAAGATTATCTTCACTAGTATCATAATGCCAACAACTCATTGTGTGCCCACTTTGTTCTTCTTCTCTCTTTTTTTCTTTCAAACTGCTTTTTTTTTTTTGCTCTTAAATCTTTTCAGATCAGATTTGTATCAAAGAACATATGATACCAAGTGAAATAGATACTCAACATAAAATTTTCACTCAACAACCCTTGTAACTCCCTCTTGATACACTTCACCTTTGTTGGCACACTACTTTCACTTCTTCTTTTTTTTTTCATTCAGATTCCAGCTCCACTTCAGATTCATGGCAATCTCTAATCTCTCAAAACAATTAACATCAGTTAGCATCTAGGAGTAGTTGAGCAAATGGTAGTGGAAAACCTAAATGCTTCACTTGGAATTTTGGCACTACAATATTTTTCTGATTTTTTTTTTCTGTTCTAATTTAAAACATCCTAGCATCCCCATTTCTGTTTCTGGTTTGGTCACGTTTTGCTCAATCTTGTGGTGCTCATGCTCCCCAAATCCTTGTTCAGAAATTGGCTCCAATCCATCACTAATGCCGTGAGCTTCCAAGGAGTTTCCACTTCCTATTTTTTTTGCATCTGCCTTCATATGTTTCTGCATTAATTAGTTTCTGAATTTTTGTTTTCATAGCAGTCAATTGATTTCAGAACTGGCAACTCTCTGATCATGTGTAAGATTCATAAACATGAACTCTACTTGAAACCTTGGCACAATTTTCTCACTTGGCACAGATTTTTTTCTTTGTTATTGCACAGATTTTTTTCCTTGAATCTGATTTGTTCAGCTTGTGTTCACTTGAGACCATGGCACTTTACTAACATTCTTTTCTATTTTGATCCTAGAATCCAATCAGTCACCTCCTTGTGATCAGTAGTACCAGTGCTATATAATTTTGATCCTCAGCCTTAAAAAAAATCATTCTCAGTTTAAGTTGAGCACAAACTGTCTCACTAGCATGCCATCTGATTTTTATTTTTTTCTACTGCCTTTTCAGCTTACGATCTCAATTTTCTGCTCTACATAAACTCTAATAACTGTCGAGTGGCTTCCTTACAATCCAAGTCAGTTTACAATCTCAATTTTTATGATGGCAGTCGGCTGGAAATTCTGGCTTCCACACTGCACAGATTTACTGCTGCCTTCATATTTCCATGTAAGCTGATTCCATGTAAGCTGAAAGGTGAAGATTATCTTGAAAGACTGTTTGAGAATGCAGCTGGAAAGAATCTTCCAGCTGACAGCAGATTGGAAATCAGCCTCAATCGTTTCAGCAGCTATCCTTGCAACTCAACTCAGAACTTCCTGCTTCTAACTTTTCAGTTTTAGCTCAGCTTTTCATCCTTTCCAGCAGTGAGCCATGTTTACAACCTTGCTGCCCTTCAGAATTTCTAATGGTTGGACCTTGCCATTTAATTCCTGTCAAGACAACCCAACTAAATCCGGCTTCACTTGGAAATTTTTTTTTCTTTTGGCACAAGTTTTCTTCATTTGTGTGTCATTCCCTTTCTTCATTCATTTTTTTTCGTGTGGGTCGTCAAAGAAGGATGAGAATTCTAAATGCCTCAATTGCTTCCATACTCAACCACTCCTTCTTGGAATTCAAACTCACTCAAAATGTAATTGTTTCCCTCATCCATTGCAAAATTTTTTTTCTTTTTGGATCGAAATGCCTTCTTGATACAAAACTTTTCCCAAAATACTAATCACTCCCCCACACTTAAATCTTTGTCCGTCTCGGGCAAAGTAGCATCAAGAAAACATCCCAAGCAAACAAATCCATAGAAAAATTGGGGTTAAGATTATGAATAAGGAAAGACAAATAGAATAGACATGATTTTTGCCAAAATTGATATGGAAAGGTAAACAAAGTGATTAGTCTCTATAGATGTGATCCAATCATTGAAATATGATTTTGAAAGAACCTAAGCAAGTTCTAGAGTTCAATAACATATGTGTGCCACAAAAAATAAGGCTAATTCTCATTAGGTGCAAATGATTCATCTCAAGTTCTCAATTAAGAATCTAAAGCAAAGTAGTACTCAAGCATCCAAGAATTCATCCATTAGCTCAAACCCTAAGTTTTAACAACCAAATTTAATTTATTTTCAAAAGACTCTAAAATGCTATGGAGATAACCTAGAGGGATACTTTTATTTCTACTCATGCAAGAAACAAATTTCCAAGAGAACTAACATGCATTTATTAACAAGGGCTCAATTTAAAAGAAAATTCTACTTCTAGAAAGCATGAAAATGAAAAATGCAATAAAAGAAAATACAAGAAAGAACAATCTCCCCTTTATTTCTGGTTGACGGAGTCTATCAAGCAGTAGCCTCCATCGTGGTAGTGGAGGAGTCTGGGTGGCTGAGAGAATTGGGACTCCCCCACACTTGAACTTTACAAAAATTTGCTCTGGTGGCCGCAGGCGATTTAGGTTCAAAATCCATTGAAGGAATGGAGTGCTTCGAATTAAAGTAAAATCAACTCCTCCTTCTTGATGCCTTTTAGAAGTCCTTCCAGGAGGTTGAAGTCGGTTCAGTTGGAGCACCCACTCCTGAAGTCTTCTAGACCCTGCAAAACAATGTAATACCTCTCTCAAGCGTGCAGGGTAAGACAAATAAAATAATATCAGTCTCTGCATGAAATGAATCCAAAACTGCATCATATCAATTAAATCAAATTCTGGTATCTCAATGAATTTTTCACAATTATTTTCTACAAAAAATGCATTCTGAAATTTATCACAAATAATAAAATCAATCCTTGGCACTTCAATAGAAATTTCACAATTATTTTCTACCAAGGATGTATCAAGCAATGTATCACAGCCAATGAAATCAATTTTAGGTGCCTCAATGAATTTTTCAAAATTATTTTCAGCATAAGATATATCAAGGGACTCATCACAACAATCAACAATACTGGGCACTTCTAAAAATTTTTCACTATCAGCATTTTCATGATATGTATCACCACATGCTTCAAATTCAGCAACTTTAACACTAGGTACCTCTAGGGATTTTTCACAATCATTTTCTACAAGAGATGCATCCCTAAGTATATCACAAACAATAAAATCAGGTTGATGTACCTCTGTGCAAATTTCAGAAAAATTTGGGGGAGTATTTACCTGACCGTGCTGAAAAATACCTGGAGATTCTACAATAGTAGATGTATCCGTGTTCGCCTCTTGGTCAAGTAATTGCTCCACTTCAGGTTCAAGTTCTGGTGGACAATCAACTAGAGCAGGTGATCCTTGGGTTCTTGCTTCCACCATGTAAGTCCCTACACTTTCTGGTTCATCATTTAAATCTTGTGGTGGTCCCTGGGGCTTAGTGCAATCCCCTACACCTATGGTATCATCTCCCATGCATGCTCCCTCAACCATTCCTGTATCAACCAAATTAGAAAAATTAGGACCATCAATAGCAATATCCTTACAAAATAAAAGTTTAGAAGGGTCTTGTAAAGTTTCAAAGTCGAAGTCAAGGTTGTTACAAGCTCTACTATCCATCTCCTCCCAGGCCTTTAAATCAGTAGGAATGGGTGATTCTTGGGGCTCAGTGCAATCCCCTACACTCTCAATCCTATCCTCTAGATTTTCTGATGTATCAATCAATGATGGTGGTCCCTGGGGCTCAGTGCAATCCCCTACACCTGTAGATTCATCTAATTGCCCTGATCTTTGGGCTTTTATCTGATTCCATTGATCAACCAATTTTTCAAGGTGTTGTTCGATGTCTTGCCGTTGTTGTTGTAAACTTTGCTGTTATTGTACGACTTGTTGACACATCTCCATCATCCTTTGGTGTAGAGCCTCATCCCAATCAGGATCATCAAAGCCTCCTTGGTTAGTGTGGAACTCCTGTTGGACTTGAAAGGTAGCATAAGGCTGCTCAAAACTGTAAGTAGGTGATAAGTGTCATTTTATTGATCATTTTATATGCTTAAATCCGTGTTTGACCCATATTTTACTTGTGTAATTGTGGATTTACCTTGGGTTTTAGGATTTATACTCTTTTTGGACTTAATTGCAAATTTTGATATTTTCGAGTTGTTTTGTCACTAAATTTTTGATCTACTTTTGTAGGCTTGAAGGGATCATGGACTTAGGTCAGGTTGGGTCAAATGTTGAGCCAAAAGTGGACTAGATCAAGTGATCAAGCGTCGACTCATTTGGACCGTCCGATGCAAGAACGGTTAGATCTAGACCATCTGAGAACTTCTGATCAATCCGATCTGGGGTTAAGGCTAATCGAGCGATCAAATCAAGATCTGAAGGTTTCAGCTCAATCGAAGATCATCTAGCCGTTGGATCACGATCAGAGAGATCTAGACCATCCATTCAAATATCAGCTTGATCTGAGCCATCCGCTACAAATCTGGAAGATCCGAGATACCACGAGGATGATCCTGACCTCTGATCGAGATATGGAAAATTTGAATCAAATCGGACAAGGATCCACCGTTGGATGAAGCGGAATCAATCTCAGCCGTTCACTATTTAACTACTTAAACAGACTTCTCTGTTTTCAGATCTGTCGCGTCTTCGCAGCTTAGCTTCCATTTTTCTTCATTTCTTCATGGTTTTTCTGGCGATTTTCTTCAGTGAAGGCGTGGCCAACTCGATCACAACCATTGGAGCAAGATTTGGATCCGTGGGAGAAGGTTTCAGTGGTGATTTAGCTCGAGATTGTGCCGGATGCAGAGATGTACGAGGGTTTCGGCAGATCTGTGATTTGAGCTTTTGGATCTGATCGCGTGCCATTTCCATCCATTTGAGTCATCCGTAGGGGTCCTAGGATGAGCTCAGATGATTCCCAAATCATCTTCGCAACCGTTCACATTGAGATATAAGAGTTTGAATTTGAATTCTCCAGCTGATGCAATCTGTGAGCAGATCTGAATTGGAGCCTATTTTCCACTGATTTGCGAGTTGAAGGGGTTCTTGGCTTGCCCTTGCGTGACGAACAAGGTAGTCTTGAAACATGGGAAGGATCAAGACTTAGTTTTTACTGTTTTTCTTGTTTTCCTAGCTGTAATTTCAGTTTCTGCAAAGTTGTTCCTGTTCTGTTTTGTATCAGCTATTTCATTTTCGTTTCTGAATTTTTCCAGCTTTAATTAGGTTCTATATTGCAAGTAGATTAGTTAATGAACTTGTTCAGTGATCCAATGTATTCAATTTCAGTGAATTTTTAGTTTACAGCTTGCGTTTCATTCCTATTTTCAGAGTATCAGCCCTGTTTTCTGCGTGCCACTCACAGTTTCAGTATTTTGATTAGTTTACTTAGTGCTTTTGTATCACTTCCGCATTCATTTGTTATTAAAACTGCATTGGAATTAGATAGATAGATAGTTAAGTGATCAAGTACATTTACTCTTAGTTTGATTTTCCATTTAGCAATTCTGTCAATTTTCAGTTTTGTGTCCTTGTGAATCAGTTTCTTTTTCTTTCTGCAACTGCTCAGTGCTAATTTCTGTTCCTTTTCAGTTGTAGCTTTTGAATTTCGAGTCAAGTAAACCTTAGTTCCTCTATTTCTTGTCTGAGCAATGGATAATGCATTCATATCTAGCTTTCTTTTTTAAGTTAGTTATGCATTTGTAGTGTTTTCTGCAAATTTGTAAGTTTTCTGCATTTTCCTATTTCTACTTGTTCCGCACTTCATTTCTGAAGTTTCTTCCTTTAATTCTGTGACTTAGATCACTGATAGCCTAGCTTTCCAAGCTGAGTTGATCAGCTACAATTTCTACAGTTAATCTCAAATTTTGGCACATAGTTCTCGCATCCCTTGTGTATTAAGTTTCATAGCTTCAATTGTATCAAGTTAGGTTTCGACTTTGAGTGGTAGTACCTTAAGTTCAATACAATCCGTAATGTACTCTTGCAATTTGAATTCATGTTTATTTTCCAAATTCAGTCAAGTTTCATTGGTTTGAGTTAGTTGTTCGATTGTTAAGCTCATCAATTGCCATTCTTAGCTTAAACTTGCCTAGTTAAGTTTTCTTTCTTTTTATTGTGTTTTCATTTCCTCATTGCAAATCAAACCCAAGTTTAATTTGAAACCCAAAACTCTTGACGACACATAAACGCAAGCTCGAATCATACAACTTGAACTAGCCCTTGGAAAAATACGACCTGTGGCCCCTTTACTACGCTTTTCTTCTTTGATTGCAAAAAGGGTTTCCAACACATTTATAAATTCTAAATTCTGATGGATCCACATTCGTGACAACTTTAACCTAGTATTTTGGGTCCATCAAATTTTTGGCGCCGTTGCCGGGGAACATACTAGTTGAGTTGTTTGATTTTTGCTTGTGTACTCATTTCATATTTTTCCTGATCCATATTTGCATTTACTGCTATATTTTGTGATCTGATTTTATTTGTTTCATCTTTCTATATACTTGTACTGCGATTGGTTTTTGTTTTTATGACCAGGTCTACAAGTGGTGATCTAGAGGATTTTGACCCTGAGATTGAGAGGACTTTCAGAGCTAGGAGGAGCCAGCTCAGTGTGTCAGAGGCTTTCGGCATTATTCCTACTCAGTCTATTGCAGCCTATTCAGTTGATCAGATGGCAGACCACCAGAAGACCATGAAGGAACTCACAGCACCAGATGCTTCATTTCAGTATTCCAGCATTGCCTATCCAGAGCTGGGTGGAAATTTTGAGCTTAGATCTGGACTCATCAATTTGCTGCCTAAGTTTCAAGGATTATCTGGAGAAGATCCAAATAGACACCTGCATGAGTTTCATGTTGTATGTTCTACTATGAAGCCTCAGGGCATTTCTGAAGAAGATATCAAGCTGAGAGCTTTTCCCTTTACACTGACTGGAGCAGCTAAGGACTGGTTTTACTATTTACCTACTGGGTGTAACGCCCCGAATTTTCCTCAAGAAAGATAATGTAAGAAGGGGAACATGCCCAAATTTATAAATAAAAGAATACGAAGTACCTTTATGTAAAAGTACTATTATATTCATAAAATATAATAAAATGAGATTTAATATCATTTTGATATTATGAATGAAATGTGTGAATATGAGCATCCCTAGACAGGCATTGGTTATGTGGGCTTAAGGAAAGAAATAAAATAAAAAGGAAAATGAAGCAGAAAGGGGGGTGCCAAGGATCGAACCTTGAACCTCATGAAGAACCAAACCTTAAGTATGCCCATGTAACCAATTCACCCAGCAGGGGAGTGCTGAGAAAAGGAGAAGGGAAATGCTAGTTAAGGGGAAATTAGGGGAAGAGACTCATGAAGATGAAGAGTCACCAACGGAGAGACGCATGCCTCTTCGTTCGCTATAAAAGAATAGGAGAAGTGACGAAGGGAGTTTTTTCGGCAAGGAACGAGACTTTCGATTCCCTTCCACCAAAACTTAGGGTTTCCTTCAGAACCCTAAGAACCCAGTTCTTTGAGAAGTCAGGAAAGAAAGAAGGAAGGAGCAGAACGAGAGGAAGAGCTTTCTTCTCCAAAAGCCGAACACTCCTTGGAACTTAAGCGTAAGAAGTAAGTCTCCTCGCCTGTAACATAATCGTTACGAGTGTTCGTAAATGTTCTGTTCGTAGATGTTATCATGATTGTTCGTAAATGTTCTGTTCGTAGATGTTCTTACGATTGTTCGTAAATATTCTGTGTTCATGGAAAAGGTTACAATGTTACTGTGCTTTACGATTCAGGCTACACAGACCGATCAGGGAGTACCTGATCGGTCAGAGGGCATCCTGATCGGTCTCCCAGACCGATCAGGCTACACCCTGATCGGTCACCGAGACCGATCAGGCCATGCCCTGATCGGTCTGGAGACCGATCAGGGGAGCGTACAGAACCTTCTGTGTGCCCATCCATGTATACCCTGATCGATCACAGACCGATCAAACTACACCTTGATCGGTCTGGGGACCGATCAGGTGAGTGTACAGGTCGATGAAACTTTCTGTAGTTGCCCTGATCGATCACCAGACCGATCGGGCTACAGATCAGGTGTAAGTACAAGTTATGAACCACAGAAATGAAGAAAGGTTTCTCATGCTATGTATGTTTTACCTCCATGTTGTATGAATGCTATGCTATATATGTTGTATGCTATGGATTCCTTATGAAAGTAGGAAAAGTCATGTTACGGAATCATGCTTATGAATGAATAAACTTTACCTCCATGTTGTATGAATGCCATACTATATATGTTGTATACTATGCATTCCTTATGAAAGTAGGAAAGATTATGTATGGATTCATGATTATGAATAAATGAAATGTCTGCATTCTTTATGAAAGAAAGAAAGAATATGTGAATACCTATAGTACGTTCAATAAGAAAGAAAGAAAGGAAAGAAAAGAAGAATGACTGAACGTCTATAGAATATTCATCAAGAAAGAAAGAAAAGAATGCATGTAAGTATTTTATTTTAAAGAATGGCAAGTACCGGATCCCGAAAGGGATCCACGGTTCCGGACTACCGCAGCTGTCCCTAGGCTGAACGAGAGTAAGCCTAGCAAGAGGGCCCTGTAGGTCGGGATTAGCTACCTCGCATCCTACTAGGGTATGCGCGCAAATACAAGGGTACAAGCCAGGGATCCCACAAGCAAGAATGTATTTTTAAGTATTATGTATTAAGTTTTCCAAAAGAGCATCCTTATGTCTTGTGCATTCCACTCATGCATTCATTCATATTATGCACTTAAGAATGTCATGTTAAGAAAGTTCAAGTTAAGAAGATTTATATGCTGATGATATGTTCATTTCATGACTATGTTTGTGTCCATGCCATGCTATGCAAGATAAGTATGTATGCCTAAGAAATTCATGCTATGCTATATGTTAATATGTATGAATGTGATACCCTGCATGATATGAGCTATATGAATGATATGCCATGAATGTTATGTTGTATGATTTGCTATGATGTACGGATTTAGCGAGTAGGAAAGAGACTTACTAAGTGTATACTTATAGGATGTTTGCTTATGTTACAGATCAACCCAGATCGTACTAAAAGAAGGGAAGCTGCAGGAGGCTTGGATGTGTGTGATGGTGACTTGGCCGTCGATAGATTATCATGAATAAGAAAGCATGTTATAACTTGACTGGTCACTTAGTCGAATATGTTAAGACACGAATATTAAGAAAGGTTAATGTTTTATATACCTACTATTCCTTGTGTCATGATGTTTCCGCTGCCATGTACTATAAGTTAGACCAAGTAGGAATAGTAAGGATAGGAAGAAGAATATAAGTAACGCACTACTCTGAAAAAAAAAAAAAAAAAAAAAAAACACGGGCGTTACACTGGGCATGTGTCTAGCTGGATTTCCATGAAGAAGGCGTTCTTAGAAAAATATTTCCCAGCCTCCAGAACAACAATTATCAGAAAAAGTATCTGTGGCATTCAGCAAATAGTGGGGGAGACGCTTTATGACTATTGGGAGAGATTCAACAAGCTTTGCTCCAGTTGCCCCCAGCATCAGATTAGTGAGCAGCTCCTCATCCAGTACTTTTATGAGGGATTATTACAGATGGATAGGATTATGATTGATGCAGCAGCTGGAGGGGCCTTAGTCAATAAAACACCACATCAAGCCAGGGAGCTTATTTCAAATATGGCAGAAAATTCTCAGCAATTTGGAAGCAGGGCATTATCTACTAGAGGGGTTAATGAAGTTCAGATGAGTTCTAATGATCAGAAGGAGATAAAGAATTCATTGGCAGAGATCGCATCATTTATGAAGCAATTGACTGTTAATAGTGCAAATCAAAATTCCAATTTTTCGGTACCTCCACAATCAAGTCAAGTGGTGATGAGTGTATGTGGTATTTGTTCTAGCAAGGAACACAATTCAGATTCATGTCCCAACCTACAACAAGATGAGTCAGTAGCAGCTTTGGTGAGGGGACAATTTCAAGCTAGGAACAATTCATACTCTCCTACTTACAACCCCGGGTGGAGGGATCATCCAAATTTGAGGTATGGAAATTCTTTTTACCAACAAGGCCCACAACAATAACAAATGCAGCAACCCCAATAAATTTTCCAGCAAGTTCAGCAGCAACCACCACAATCACAGCAACAAAATCAACAAATTCAACCCCCAAATCAGCACTTCCAGCAACCATTTCAGCAGCCATTTCAAGGGTTTCAACAAGGCTTTCAAGGGAATCTGAGTTATCCACAGCCGTATCAACCTCCACAGCAACAAGTTCAACAACCGCAGCAAAATTTCCAGCCTTGGAACTCATGTTTTTAGCCCCAAAACCAAGGATTTCAGCCCAATCAAATTCAGCCCCCACCACAACAAGTTCCTTTTCAAAATCAGAATTTTCAAGGGTATAATTCTCAACAAAATTCTCCAACATTCCAGCCTACTTTTCAGCCCTTCCAACAATAATATCAGCCATCATATCAGTCCCAACAGTCCCAAATGCAACAAACACAACAAGGAAATCTTTTTGCCGCTATACAAAACATTGAGAGGCAAATTGGGCAAATGGCTAGTGACATAAATCAAAGTAAAGCTCAAGGATCAGGCCAACTACCTTCTCAAGCTGTTCCTAACCCTAAAGGAAACGTTAGTGCAATTTATTTGAGGAGTGGGAAGGTTACATCAACTCAAAATGACCCAAGAGCTGAATTTTCTGAAAACAGGGCAGCATCTTCATTTCCAGCCCAAATCAGTGCCAAAACCAGTCCAAATCAGTGCCGAAACCAGTCCAAATTCAGTGGATACCACCCCTAGCCCGTGCCCAACTTCTTCATCTAGCAATCCTCTAATTTTGGTGGAAAACGAAGCACAAATCAGCCCCGAGACAAATTTTACAGCAGCTCCAAAAAACAGGGCAGCAGCTCAAAAATCAGCCCCTCCCATTTCGGTTTAAGAGGAGGAAGTTCCTATACCATTGCCTTTTCCACAGGGGAGAACTCCAACCAGAATACAAGGGGAGGAGGAGAAAGCAAAAGAGTACAATGAGCTAGTAAAACTTTTTAGTAAAGTTGAAATTAATGTACCCTTGCTGACAATGATTAAACAGGTTCCTAAATATGTAAAATTTTTGAAAGATCTATGTGTTAACAAGAGGAAGCTTAAGGAAAATGAAATGGTCAGCATGGGGAAGAATGTTTCATCACTCATCCATGCCATACCTCAGAAATGTGAAGACCCTGACATGTTTACTGTATCTTGTGAGATAGGGAGCACCACGCTACATGATGCGATGCTTGATTTAGGAGCTTCTATTAATGTCATGCCCAGGACAGTCTTCCAGATGCTTGGCATTGGTCCTCTACAGCGCACTGGAGTTGTGATTCAGCTAGCAGACTGGAGTCAGACCCGCCCGGCAGGAGTTATTGAAGATGTGTTGGTTAAAGTGAAAGAGTTGATTTTTCCTGCGGACTTCTACATCCTAGACATGGAGGGAGAGTACCTTGCACGTAGATCCCCACTTATCCTTGGAAGGCCTTTTCTGAAGACTGCTAGAACCAAAATTGATGTATATGCTGGCACCCTTTCGATGGAGGTGGGAGACACAGTAGTCCAGTTTAGCATTTTCGACGCCATGAAGGACCCTAAGGGAAATCGTTCTATTATGAGCATAGACACCGCAGAGGAGACTGTTGAGGCACAGCTTATTGATGATAATGGTGCATTTGACATACTGGGAGGAGAGTTGGTTTCAGAGGAAGCTTTACCTGATTTTTCTTGTTTTCTATTTTGTGATGATATTGTTCTTGATAGTCCTAATCTTTTTAATAAGGTTGTTGCAGGTATTACTCAGGAGGCATGCACAGAAGATTATTCTACAGGTGTAGGGGATTGCACAGAGCCCCAGGGACCACCACCATTTCCAGAAAGTGTAGGGACTTGCATGATTGGAGCAAGTACCCAAGGATCACCTATTCTAGTTGATTGTCCACCAGATTTTGAGCCTGAGATGGAGGTATTTCTTGTAGAACCAATAGACATTTTTCATCATGATCAGGTAAGTATTTCTTCTTTTCCTTTAGGAAATTTCAGGGAGATGTCTAAATTTGCATGTGAAGAATGGCCTGATACATCATTTGTGAAAAATAATTGTGAAAATTCTTTAGAGGCACCCAGACTTGATTTTATGCATTGTTATGATATTCTTGAGGCAGATTATGCTAAAATTGATTTTGAAAAAATTTTAGAGCCTGAAATTGAAGTTGTTTATTGTGAAGAGTCTCTTGTTATTTCTTATGCTGAAATTGAATGTGAAAAACTTCTAGAGGTACCCGAGATTGATTTTATTGACTGTGGAACTTTTCTTGATATATCTCATGTAGAATATGCTTGTGAAGAATTTACTGAGGTACCCAAAATTGACTTTATTGGATGCGATGCATTTTTAGATATATTTTATGTAGAGATTGATGATATTGCATTTCTTTCTTACCCTGCACGCTTGAGAAAGGTTTTACATGGTTTTGCAGGGTCCCAGAGATTTCTTGAGTGGGTACTCCATCTAGACAGTCTTCAACCACCTGGAAGATTTTCCAAAAAGAATAAAGAGGGAGGAGATGATCTTGCTTTGACTTATAGCACTCCACCTCTGAAGTGGCTATTGTATTTAAATCACCTTCGGCCACCTGGACAGTTTACTGCGAAGAATAAGTGTGGGGGAGTACTGCAAAATAAAATTGAGCAAATGAAGGAAATTTTTTCAGCTACTCCTACTCCTCCACTACCACGATGGAGATTATTTCTAGACAGACTCCGACCGCCAGAAATAAAAGGGAGTTTACTTTTTCTTGCATTTTCTTTCATTGCCTTTTTCCTCTTTATGCTTGTTAGAAGTAGAATTTTCTTTTAAAATGAATTCTTGCTAATAAATGCATGAGTAGAGTAGAATTAATAAATAGGCATTGTAAATACCAATTTATATCTTTTGGCACTTTTTCCTTCATGAGTAGGAATAAATGTATCCCTCTAGGTTGTCTTGATAACATTTTAGAGTCTTTTGAAAATAAATTAAATTTGGTTGTTAAAACTTAGGGTTTGAGCTCATGGATGAAATCTTGGATGCTTGAGTATTGCTTGGCCATTGATTCTTGATTGAGGACTTGAGATGAATTATTTTTACCTAGTGAGGGGTAACCTTATTTTTGTGACACATACATGTGATTGTACTCTAGAACTTGCTTAGGTTCTTTCAAAATCATATTTCAATGATTGGATCACATTTATAGAGGTGTATTATTTTGTTCCTTATCTCATATCAAATTTCATAAATTTCCCTTGTATCACTTCATATTTCTCATTTTCCCTACCTAATCTTCATATTGCTCTTAACTTCATTTTTCTAGGGACTTGCTTGTTGGGGATGTTCTTTGATGTTATTTTGCCCGAGACGGACAAAAGATTAAGTGTGGGGGAGTGGTTAGTGATTTGGAATCAAGTTCTAGCAAGGAGCACCTCTTTTGAAAAAAATTTATCATGTGCCAAATTGAGTTGAGTTTGGTATCAAGATCAAGCAAGAAGAAGTAGTTAAGGAAGACAACAATTGAGGCATCTAGATTCTTGCTCATTATTTGAGGATCCAAGGAAAACAAATTCAATACAATGAAAAAAAATCAACAGAAAAAAAAACTGTGCTATGGAAAGAATTTGAATCAATGGAGTTTGTAGCACAAAAGGGTTTGGATCAAGTAGGAATTATGGAAGATGAAATCAGTAACTCTTTGCTAAATCTGGATTGAAGTTGTAAAGTTTGAATTGAAGCAGAAATTCTGTGCAAAAATCTGAACCAAAGTGAAACAAGAAAAAAAAATCTGTGCAAAAGGAAAATCAGAAATTTTGTGTCAAAGTGAAAAGAATGCTATGAAATTGTTTCGGGCACTCTTCTAGGAGCTGAATTGCAGCTATACAATTCTGAAATCAGTGCAGGGGTTGCTGGGATTTGAAAAAAAAACAGTTTGTATCAACTTGAAATTGAGTTTGCCATGGATGGAACTTGAATTTGTTGAGCTGAAATTCTCAAGTGAAGCATGTGGATTTTCCATTGTTATTTGAGGTTAATTGTTGTGAGAAATCAGAGAGTGCAAGGTTGGAGTCATTTGATGTGAATCTGAAACATGAACACAGAAAAAAAAAACATAGAACAGAAAAAAACAGGAAAACAGTTTGTAAGTTGAAAAAAAAGATGCTATGAGATGAAAAGAAAAGCTGGTATCATACAACTGAAGAATGAAGAGAGAATGAGTAGATACTCAGCTGAAACGAATGGAAGCAGCAGCTGACTGAAAAAGAACAGAAAAAAAGAAGAAGAAAGCAGTTTGAAAGAAAAAAAAATCAAAGGAAACAAGTTGGTATCCAATTGAAGTTTCGGTATCATGCACTAGTGAAGATATTCTCATCCCAATTGAAGATCTGCTCCATTACATTCTGATTTCAGTAGAGAAAAAGAAAAAAAAAATCAGAAAACAAAAGAAAGAGCAAAATGGCACGCAAAAGAAAAATTGGCACAAGGAGTTGATGAATTCTTTTCATAAGATTTTTGAAGGGCATTGCAAAGACTCATTCCATCCCACTTTGGATTTCATTATATGGACTGAAAGGAGGGCAAAAAGCATCAAGAATATCCTTGAACATCCAAGTTTTCCACTCATTCCAATTTGCTATTTACTTGGGTTTTATTTCATTTCTACCATTTCATATGTCTTTCACTGTTGAATAAACTTTTATGGATGATTGATTCTAATCTTGAATAATGGTAGAGAGTAGATAATAAGCAAGCCTATGGTAGTGCAAGAAGCATGTGTGTATGAGTGAGCTCCATTTTCATCATGTACTTAGAACTTAGGAAGAGAGCCACCAAAAGTTTCCCTTGAAAGGCTTAGAGAGTGAAATTCATCTCAATGAATCATGAAGGTTGAATTTGTTAAGTTGTTGATTTAAGGACAAGATACTAGTCTATTGAGCTTAGATTTTTGAGAATTGACAACCCTAGGTAATTTCTTTTCAATTGCTTCTACTTATGTTTGGAAATAAACTAGGGGATACATATTTAGTACTTTTCGCGAGACGCTCAAGCTTAAGTGTGGGGGAGTTGATAAGTGTCATTTTATTGATCATTTTATATGCTTAAATCCGTGTTTGACCCATATTTTACTTGTGTAATTGTGGATTTACCCTGGGTTTTAGGATTTATACTCTTTTTGGACTTAATTACAAATTTTGATATTTTCGAGTTGTTTTGTCACTAAATTTTTGATCTACTTTTGTAGGCTTGAAGGGATCATGGACTTAGGTCAGGTTGGGTCAAATGTTGAGTCAAAAGTGGACTAGATCAAGTGATCAAGCGTCGACTCATTTGGACCGTCCGATGCAAGAACGGTAAGATCTAGACCATCTGAGAACTTCTGATCAATCTGATCTGGGGTTAAGGCTAATCGAGCGATCAGATCAAGATCTGAAGGTTTCAGCTCAATCGAAGATCATCTAGCCGTTGGATCACGATCAGAGAGATCTAGACCATCCATTCAAATATCAGCTTGATCTGAGCCATCCGCTACAAATCTGGAAGATCCGAGATACCACGAGGATGATCCTGACCTCTGATCGAGATCTGGAAAATTTGAATCAAATCGGACAAGGATCCACCGTTGGATGAAGCGGAATCAATCTCAGCCGTTCACTGTTTAACTACTTAAACAGACTTCTCTGTTTTCAGATCTGTCGCGTCTTCGCAGCTTAGCTTCCATTTTTCTTCATTTCTTCACGGTTTTTCTGGCGATTTTCTTCAGTGAAGGCGTGGCCAACTCGATCACAACCATTGGAGCAAGATTTGGATCTGTGGGAGAAGGTTTCAGTGGTGATTTAGCTCGAGATTGTGTCGGATGCAGAGCTGTGCGAGGGTTTCGGTGGATCTGTGATTTGAGCTTTTGGATCTGATCGCGTGCCATTTCCATCCATTTGAGTCATCCGTAGGGGTCCTAGGATGATCTCAGATGATTCCCAAATCATCTTCGCAACCGTTCACATTGAGATCTAAGAGTTTGAATTTGAATTCTCCAGCTGATGCAATCTGTGAGCAGATCTGAAATGGAGCCTATTTTCCACTGATTTGCGAGTTGAAGGGGTTCTTGGCTTGCCCTTGCGTGACGAACAAGGTGGTCTTGAAACATGGGAAGGATCGAGGCTTAGTTTTTACTGTTTTTCTTGTTTTCCTAGCTGTAATTTCAGTTTCTGCAAAGTTGTTCCTGTTCTATTTTGTATCAGCTATTTCATTTTCGTTTCTGAATTTTTCCAGCTTTAATTAGGTTCTATATTGCAAGTAGATTAGTTAATGAACTTGTTCAGTGATCCATGTATTCAATTTCAGTGAATTTTTAGTTTACAGCTTGCGTTTCATTCCTATTTTCAGAGTATCAGCCCTGTTTTCTGCGTGCCACTCACAGTTTCAGTATTTTGATTAGTTTACTTAGTGCTTTTGTATCACTTCCGCATTCATTTGTTATTAAAACTGCATTGGAATTAGATAGATAGATAGTTAAGTGATCAAGTACATTTACTCTTAGTTTGATTTTCCATTTAGCAATTCTGTCAATTTTCAGTTTTGTGTCCTTGTGAATCAGTTTCTTTTTCTTTCTGCAACTGCTCAGTGCTAATTTCTGTTCCTTTTCAGTTGTAGCTTCTGAATTTTGAGTCAAGTAAACCTTAGTTCCTCTATTTCTTGTCTGAGCAATGGACAATGCATTCATATCTAGCTTCCTTTGTTAAGTTAGTTATGCATTTGTAGTGTTTTCTGCAAATTTGTAAGTTTTCTGCATTTTTCTATTTCTACTTGTTCTGCACTTCATTTCTGAAGTTTCTTCCTTTAATTCTGTGACTTAGATCACTGATAGCCTAGCTTTCCAAGCTGAGTTGATCAGCTACAATTTCTGCAGTTAATCTCAAATTTTGGCACATAGTTCTCGCATCCCTTGTGTATCAAGTTTCATAGCTTCAATTGTATCAAGTTAGGTTTCGACTTTGAGTGGTAGTACCTTAAGTTCAATACAATCCGTAATGTACTCTTGGAATTTGAATTCATGTTTATTTTCCAAATTCAGTCAAGTTTCATTGGTTTGAGTTAGTTGTTCGATTGTTAAGCTCATCAATTGCCATTCTTAGCTTAAACTTGCCTAGTTAAGTTTTCTTTCTTTTTATTGTGTTTTCATTTCCTCATTGCAAATCAAACCCAAGTTTAATTTGAAACCCAAAACTCTTGACGACACATAAACGCAAGCTCGAATCATACAACTTGAACTAGCCCTTGAAAAAATACGACCTGTGGCCCCTTTACTACGTTTTTCTTCTTTGATTGCAAAAAGGGTTTCCAGCACATTTATAAATTCTAAATTCTGATGGATCCACATTCGTGACAACTTTAACCTAGTATTTTGGGTCCATCAGTAGGCTGTGAAGTCTGAAATGGAGACTGTGGGGGCTGATCAAATGGTTGAACAGGCTGATTAAACTGTTGGATATTTGGTTCACAAGTTGGTGGAGATTGCTGAAAATTATGGTTTTGAAATTGAAAACTCTGAAATGGAGGCTGAAAATTCTGATCATTTTGTGGAAAATATTGTTGTGAAGGTTGTGATCTACTCTGATTTTGATATTGGTTGAGCTGCTGAAAATTCTGGTTTTGAAGTGGACATTGCGGTAGTGAGGACTGAGATGGAATGGGCTGGAAACTCTGATTTTGTTGCTGAAAATTCTGTTTGCAAGGCTGAAATTGCTGTGGAAATTGATATGATTGTTGGAAATTCAAATTATTTTGGTACCCTTGCTGAATTCCTTGAAAAAGTGATTGATCTTGTTGATAAGGTGACTGAAAATTGGGCTGAAATTGTTGAAGTTGGGGCTGAAAATTCTGGAATTGTGGCTGCCCATTCTGAAAATTCTGGAAATTTGGTTGATTTTGCTGAAAATTTTGGAAAGGCTGAAAAAACTGGTTTGGTTGCTGAAATTGATCATTTGGGTGCTGAAAATTCTGGAATTATGGTTGAAATTGCTGTAGTGGTTGATTGAAAGGTTGGTTCTGCTGAAATTGTGGACACGGCTGCTGGTAAGTGGATGAAAACATTTTGAACCTGCACCCCTGTCACAAAACAAACAAGAAAAATGATAGTACCCGTATACAAAAGATAAAATAAAATAAAATAGAACCCAATGATATGTCCAAAAGTACACAAGCAAAAATCAAACAAATCAACTAGTTGCTTCCCCGGCAACGGCGCCAAAAATTTGACGGACCCAAATAGACTGTCACGAATGTGGGTCTCAAATTTAGATATTTATAAAAAGCTGGAAACCCTTTTTGCAATCAAAATATGAAAACGTAGTAAAGGGGCCACAGGTCGTATTTTTCCTGGGGACTAGTTAACGTTGTGTGATTCGAGCTTGTGTTTGTGTGTCGTTTGTGAATTGGGTTTCGAATGTGATTTGGTTTTGGTTGCAATCAGAAATTACAATGCATTAAAAATCCCACTTAACTTGACATCAATCGATGCCAAAACTTCTTTTGATACAAGAAATGCAGCAGCTAAAACTAATATTCAGAATGAAGCTTAAAGTTAAAGAAATGAGCTGCTATGAAACAAGCTGAAGTCGAATGCAATAGCTCACTAAAAGGGTTATTTAACTACAGGAATTACAGCTCAAAACCATGAATCATTAGCTGAATCTTCACTTAAAATAGATTCCATAGATGGTGCCAACTTGATACGCAATGGAACAACCTTTGTGGCAAAAACTTAACTAAATTCAGCGCTATAAATTGATGGGTAGCAATTGATGTACAAGAATTGGATGGAAACACACAAATAGAATACAAACTTCACAAGCTACCGAAATTAAGACAGCTTCGAATAACACAGCAATTTCAAACTTCACCAACTTCACAAGCTACACAAATAGAATACAGCAATTGCAGAATTTCAGAAATGGAATGCAGAGGGAAAATCTAGCAAACAATGCTCTCTTGATACACAATTTCAGAAAGAACAACCAAGGAATGCCGAACTGAACTCAATGGCAGATAATGGAATCAAATTTCAGAATTGAAGTTGCAGTGTTTGCAGAATTGAAGTTTAACTTTCAGAAATCGAATGCATTCAACAAACTGGATAAAAATCACTCAAGGCAACTGAAATCTATTGTTCCATGCTAATATTCACATATGATTCCTAAGAATTCAATTCAATGGATTGTAAATGAAGGAACTGAGGTTGAAACACACTAAACTGCCGAATGTGCAGAAACTGATGCAGAATTGATGCAAGTGCAGAAACGGATGCAGAATTTCAGCACTTAATGGAATGCCGAACAAGCAAACCAACAATTTGAAATCAATGCACTAATCTACCGTTTGAAAAGGACTGAGAAGAGCCAAGGATTACTTGACACAACTTAGGAACTCGAATCTATAAATGAATTTGCAGATTTGAAACTGCAATTTTTGCAGAAACAGAAATTTGGCACGCAGCAATGGCATAGCCATTGCAACTAATTGCAATGTAATAGAAACAATTTGCAATGTAAATTCAGAGGACAAACGAAAGTTCAATCTCAATTCAAAAGAACTAATTGAAATGCAGGTAAACAAAGTGATACGCAGGAAGAAATTCTGATACGCAGGGAAGGAGCTGACAAAACTGAAACGAAAGCAGTAAAACGAATGTTAAACTGAAATTTCAAACTAGTGTTCACTAACAAGTTCACCAACTAACTACTTGCTGAATGAAACCTAATTAAGCAGAAATCAAGCAGAAAATGAAATTACAGCAGCTGAACCGAATCAGAAACAGGAAATGTAATGCAGAAATGAAATTACAGCAACATAACTGAAAATTTAACAAGAAAGCTAAACCCCAATCACTCCATTAGCTCAAGGTCTTCTTGGTCGTCAAGCAAGAGCTGGCCATCCCTTTCTGACCAAGGCGCCCGGTCCATCACGGGCACCCCCATCCAGTAGCTGGTCACTGCTAAAAGCAGTGACCATCTGACCCGGGCGCCCGGGAGCTCCCGGGCGCCCGAGCTGAAACACCTATATAAGCCACCCGAACCTCCTCATTTTGCCACACCCAAAACACCTCTCTTCTCCAACTCTTCTCCTTCCAAGGCGACCTAACACCCCCTGAGTGACTCTCTTACTCCCTCAACCTTGACCATGCCTCCCCGAACGGCTACTAGGTATGCTTTTTCTTACGCATTTAAATTTTTTTTCTTAATTCCTTTCTTTTAAACGCATGTTTCATATCTTAGAAAACGTCGTGCAAGTCAATCAAACCCCGGGACCCAACCTAGCCCCGATCCTAGGTTTCCGACCTTGGAACTTTGTAACAAATTTGCTAGAACAACTTATAAACCTATTAAGACGAGCTTCCTAAATCGACTATTCTTCACACAATCCTGTCCATTGGCCATGAATGTTATCAACTTTTACCAACTAGACAACCTTGTCTTCTGCACTCATCCTATCAACACGATCCTATGTGCAGAATTCTACAAAAATATAGTTAGACAAGATACCCTTAACTTTGTTACCACAGTACAAGGGATGCCTTTAACAATCACACCCTCCTTGCTGAACAGATTTCTTGGACTACGACCTTCTCAGTCCACTTTCTGCTACTATCCCCTTAGAGATCCTCCCTTTGACACCCCCTACTCCCACATTAACCTCGACACTCTTCATTCCTACTTCTATGGAGACGCTCGGAACCCGACCGATAGACGATTTCAGTCCGTAGATCTCCAAGTCCAAGACTACGCACTTTATAGAGTCCTAATCCGTTGCATCCTACCTTTGTCCACTAGAGACGTCGCGACCATGCGACCATTCCACACCTTTCTACTGTACGCATTAATCCACCACCTAGACATAGACATTGGACTTCACATGTTCCACACCATCTTACATGCATCCAGTGTTACCACTCAGGGTCGGGTACACACCCCCTACTGCCACATCATCACCTCTATTCTTCATCATCATAGTCGCAACATTACCGTAGGAGAGATGACCGCGATGACCGAGTTTGATGAAATAGGATATAGAAACTTTTCCCTAGCAGACATAGAGGTCTCGGGTACTGGGGGATTATCCTGGAGACGTCAGAGAGCCGGAGTCCAGATCGACTCCGACGAGGAGGTAGAAGTCGACGTAGCTGATCTCGTGGCCGAAGCTAGGGAGCACATAGACGAGCCCGGACCTTCGACGTTTGGCGAGAGACTGACACTGCATGTACCTATAGATCTAGAAGCCAGCATCTCACAAGCACCTTAGGGTACTTGTGAGAACTTTCTTTGAAAACTTTCTACTTAATTTGAAAACTTTCTTTCATTTTTAAAATCAATTTTTTTCGACTTAGTTTTTTTTGGAAAAACTACCCCCTTTAAAACTAGGGCTTTTTCGAAAATGGACTTAGCTTAGGCCCTAACCCTAGAACTGCATGCACTTATAGATCTAGAAGCCAGCATCTCACAAGCACCTTAGGGTACTTTTGATTGATAACCTAGAATGGGTTGAGATGCTTAGGTCTTTGCCTTAATTCAAGATGCTTTAAGTCAGTGCATCTGCAGTAATTGGGGCACTAAATACAAATTAAATAGTAATCAGGTTAAGTGTCAAGCTTAGAAAATCTAACTTGAACAAAACACTTAACTTGACTAACCCTAGCGAAAACTACTGTTTATAACAGTTAGTAAGTAGCTAATTGGGTTAGACAGGACCCGAGCGAGATAATTCAAATTGATTTGGTCCAAATTTATACCTTGAATTGGTTCAGTACAGCACATTATTCTTTTGCTATATTCTTATGCAATTTTTTTTTGCTATATTGCTTTGTTTCTTTTGATATATGGCAAAGGGGGAGAGATTGAAAAGGAGTGAAAGTTTGAAAATTTAATTTCATTAATTTTTTCAAAATTAAAAATTTTCAAAACTTCATCCTTTCTTCAAAAAGTAAAATCATCTAAGCTGTTTTCAAAAACTGTTTCTAAGTACTTGACCTGAGCTGTTTTCAAAAACTGTTTCTAAGTACTTGACCTGAGCTGTTTTCAAAAACTGTGTCTAAGTACTTGACCTAAGATGTTTTTTTCTAAGTACTTATTTTTAAACTTCTCTAATAGAAAAGTCTCTAAGTATAAAGTTTTTAAAGTACTAAAGAGATTAAATTTTTTTTAAAAAACTTCATAAGATGTTTAGGAAAATTTTCTAAGTTATTAACTTGAAAATCTTTCTAAGTGTAAAGGTTCTAAGTATAAATTTTCAAGTGCCCAACCAAATTTTTTGGAAAATGTTTTCTAAAACTTCTTTTGAAAAAGGGTCTAAGTGTTGAAAAATCAATTCCATTTTTAGACATAGAAATTTTTCAAACCCCACAAACCTTTGAAAAACCTAGGGGGAGATTCCTTCCAGGGGAGGAAACTAAACTGGTATTTCACCTGTTTATTATTAACTTAACTTTTTGAACCGGCAACGGCGCCAAAAATTTGACGGACCCAAATAGACTGTCATGAATGTGGGTCTCAAATTTAGATATTTATAAAAAGCTGGAAACCCTTTTTGCAATCAAAATATGAAAACGTAGTAAAGGGGCCACAGATCGTATTTTTCCTGGGGACTAGTTAACGTTGTGTGATTCGAGCTTGTGTTTGTGTGTCGTTTGTGAATTGGGTTTCGAATGTGATTTGGTTTTGGTTGCAATCAGAAATTACAATGCATTAAAAATCCCACTTAACTTGACATCAATCGATGCTAAAACTTCTTTTGATACAAGAAATGCAGCAGCTAAAACTAATATTCAGAATGAAGCTTAAAGTTAAAGAAATGAGCTGGCTATGAAACAAGCTGAAGTCGAATGCAATAGCTCACTAAAAGGGTTATTTAACTACAGGAATTACAGCTCAAAACCATGAATCATTAGCTGAATCTTCACTTAAAACAGATTCCATAGATGGTGCCAACTTGATACGCAATGGAACAACCTTTGTGCCAAAAACTTAACTAAATTCAACGCTATAAATTGATGGGTAGCAATTGATGTACAACAATTGGATGGAAACACACAAATAGAATACAAACTTCACAAGCTACCGAAATTAAGACAGCTTCGAATAACACAGCAATTTCAAACTTCACCAACTTCACAAGCTACACAAATAGAATACAACAATTGCAGAATTTCAGAAATGGAATGCAGAGGGAAAATCCAGCAAACAATGCTCTCTTGATACACAATTTCAGAAAGAACAACCAAGGAATGCCGAACTGAACTCAATGGCAGATAATGGAATCAAATTTCAGAATTGAAGTTGCAGTGTTTGCAGAATTGAAGTTTTAACTTTCAGAAATCGAATGCATTCAACAAACTGGATAAAAATCACTCAAGGCAACTGAAATCTATTGCTCCATGCTAATATTCACATACGATTCCTAAGAATTCAATTCAATGGATTGTAAATGAAGGAACTGAGGTTGAAACACACTAAACTGTCGAATGTGCAGAAACTGATGCAGAATTGATGCAAGTGCAGAAACGGATGCAGAATTTCAGCACTTAATGGAATGCCGAACAAGCAAACCAACAATTTGAAATCAATGCACTAATCTACCGTTTGAAAAGGACTGAGAAGAGCCAAGGATTACTTGACACAACTCAGGAACTCGAATCTGTAAATGAATTTGCAGATTTGAAACTGCAATTTTTGCAGAAACAGAAATTTGGCACGCAACAATGGCATAGCAATTGCAACTAATTGCAATGTAATAGAAACAATTTGCAATGTAAATTCAGAGGACAAACGAAAGTTCAATCTCAATTCAAAAGAACTAATTGAAATGTAGGTAAACAAAGTGATACGCAGGAAGAAATTCTGATACGCAGGGAAGGAGCTGACAAAACTGAAACGAAAGCAATAAAATGAAAGTTAAAATGAAATTTCAAACTAGTGTTCACTAACAAGTTCACCAACTAACTACTTGCTGAATGAAACCTAATTAAGCAGAAAACAAGCAGAAAACGAAATTACAGCAGCTGAACCGAATCAGAAACAGGAAATGTAATGCAGCAATGAAATTACAGCAACATAACTGAAAATTTAACAAGAAAGCTAAACCCCAATCACTCCATTAGCTCAAGGTCTTCTTGGTCGTCAAGCAAGAGCTGGCCTCGAACCCCTAAGCACAGCAAATCAGTGGAAAACAGATTGGATTGATGAACTCTGCTCAAACTACACTCGGCTGGAATTTTCCAGTCCAATCTCTTCTATCTCGATGGATGGGCTGCGATGATGATTTGAGACTCATCTGAGCTCACCTGAGAACCCCTACAAGCAGCTCAGATGGTCGGAAATGGCTTGTGGACGAGAATCAAGCGATTGGTAGCAGGGATGCCGAAACCCTCAAACAGCCCTGTTCCGGCGCAATTTGAGCTGAAATCATCCCACAAAACTATCCTCCAACGATCCAGATCTTGTTCCAAACGAAGAATTGAGGTGGTCGCGCCTCGGATTGAAGGAAAATTGAAGAACAAAGGAAGAACTAAGCTGAAAACGTGAAGAAGAAAATACTGTGCGGCGAAGACGCGACAACGGCTAAAGGTAGGGAATTTCTGATTAAATACATAAGAATGGACGGCTCAGATTAATCGGAGGAAATCCAACGGCTGATCTTGCTCTGATTTGAGCCAAACTTTGAGGATGTTGATCAGGGGTCAGGATCTGCCTTGTGGTAGCTCGGATCCTCCAGATTTGTAACGGATGGTCCAGATCAACCTAATCTTTGAATGGATGATCTAGAGCCCTCCGAGCTTGATCCAACCGTTGATTGAGCTCTGATTGGGATGAAACCTTCAGATCTTGATCAGAGTACTTGATCAACCCTAACCCTAGCTCGGATTGCTTCAGATGGTCCAGGATGGCTCATATCTAGCCGCTTTTGAATCGGACGGCCCGGATTAATCTGAAGCTTGATAATTCGATCCGGTTCCACTTCCGACTCAAGTTTGACCTAGTATGGCCTAGGTCCATGAACCTTTCATGCCTACAAAAATAGATCAGAAATTAAGTGGCCAAATAATCCAATTTAATGCAAATTTGTAATTAAGTCCAAAATAAGAGTAAGTTCTAAAACCTAGGGCAATTTCACAATTAAGCAATAAAAACATAGGCCAAACATGGATTTTAGCAATTAAAATAATCAACAAAAATGGTATCTATCAACCGGGTTGCCATAAATCAAAAAGGGGGAGATTGTTGGTGTAGAAAGCACCCATGTCGAACCTGGGTTTTGATAATGGCACAGGGTTCAAAAGTTAATATGTTATTTTTATCTAACATGTTACTTGAGTGTACAGATTGAAGTCCTAGCGAAGGACTGCTATGTAACGCCCGCTTTTTTTTTTTTTTTTTTATAGACCATCATAAAGCGGCGTTACATTAACATACTTAGGCATGTAGACATCATAATGCAGCGGAAAACTTTAAACTTACACCTACATGCACTTACTACCATTCCTACCATCATAACCTGGAAGCTTGGTATATTAACTTTATACTTAGCATCATATCATACTTAGCATCATGCCATATTTTAGCATCATATCATACTTAGCATCATGTCATACATTAGCATCATGTCATAGAGTCATCTTCAAGTACTTAGTAGTAAAGGTAGAGTTCTATTATAAGACAAACAAACATATGGTCTCTTGGCCAAGTCACTATCACACACATTCTGCAATGCCCTCCTGCTGCTTCCTTATTATCCCCTTGCGTGATCTACGGTATAAGAAAATAAGACTATAAGCACACAGGCTTAGTAAGACTCTTTCCTACCCACTAAAACCATCCGTCACTTAATCATAAACATATGAAACATTAGCATACTTAATGCTTTACTTAGATCGTCATCCTTATCATCACTTAGCATTCATTCGACATGTCATGGACATGGCTTCATCATATTCATAGCATGACATAACATAACCATAAACATTCATGTATGGCATCATACTTGACATAAACATAAACATCATAAACATTCATAGCATGGCATAAACATAAACATCATAAATATTCATAGCATGGCATAGACACAATCCATAAACATCGTAAACATTCATAGCATGGCATAATACTTAGCATGGACATAAAATCATGGCATAACCTAATTAAAATCATGGCATCCTATACTAGCATGAGCATAAATAAAATAATGACATTCTAACATAACATAAGCATAATTAAATCATGGCATCCTACTAACATGAACATAAATAGAAGCATGGCATCCTAACTTAGCATAAACATAATCAAAGCATGACATTCTAAACTAGCATAAAATCATGGCATCCTAAACTAACATGAACATAAGTAAAATCATGGCATAAAATCATGGCATTAACATAGATAAATCATGGCATAAAAATCATGGCATAACATAGATAAATCATGGCATAAAAATAAATAAATCATGGCATAAAAATCATGGCATAAACATAAATAAATCATGGCATAAAAATCATGGCATAAACATAAATAAATCATGGCATAAAAATCATGGCATAAACATAAATAAATCATGGCATAACCATCCTTTTCATGAACATACTTTTCATAAACATACTTTTCATAACGTAATGCATAACATGAATGGATGCATGTAACAACTGTGCATATATATATATATAAAGATGCTTAATCTTTAAAACATGCTTTTAAATCATCATCATAACATCATTGGGCCCTGGCTTGTACCACATTCATTCATCATATGCGCGTATCCCTATGTAAATACGAGGTAGCTAATCTCGACCTACTAGGGTAAGGACAACATCATCGGTAGTCCCGAACCGTAAGGACAGCATCATCGGTAGTCCCTAACCGTGGACAGCATCATCGGTAGTCCAGAACCGTGGACCTTACTTAGGTCCGGTACAAGCCCATAAAATAAAATAAAATACTTTGCATGCTTCATCATTCATAAGTCATTCATGGCATACTTATCATAACATAACTTGTTACGGCTCGGCCCGTCTACCGGCCCATTTACCGGTCCATATGACCGTCGTACCGTCGACCATCGACCGTGCCGTTTAGCATATTCATTCATTCATCATACTTAACCTTCATTCATCATTTTCATTCTTATCATGCATAACCATGGCATATCATTCATAAACATGGCATATCATTCATAACATGACATATCATCCATAAACATGGCATATCATTCGTAAACATGGCATATCATTCATAACATGGCATATCATTCATAACATAGCATATCATTCATAAACATAAATCACATCTTACCATAGGGCCATTGGGACCCTTACTTGAAATAAATCTTAACTTTTACCCTATTAACCCTTATATGGCCAAAACTTGTGGAGTCCCATGGCCATGTGAAAATTCACACAATCGCCATCCATCATCCTTATATCATGGCAACACATAAACATAAGTTGAGGTTAAAGACTCAACCCTAACCCTTGGGTCCTTGGGGTTGGCCGAACCATATGGGGCCTCTAGGGTACCCCAAAAATTCCCAAAATTTATACTTAACCTATACACATCATGAGGGAACATTAAATGACATTATCCTGATTTTTAACATATTTTTAGACATTTAAAATGTTAAATCCGATACTTTTATTCGCTCGGGAAAAATGCTTCGGGAAAGTTCCTAGAGTTTTCGAGCCCTTGGAGAAAATTTTGGGGATTCAGATAGTATAATATAAGCATTAGAAAGGACTAGATTGTGTTAGAACAAATTCCTGCAAGGGCTAACGTGTAAATAAATTTAAAACCTACTAAAATGCAAAACTCCATTACTTAAGCCACTCCGATTTCTTTTTTTTTCGCTTGTGCTCTTCCGCGATGCCCTAGCCGCAGCCGACTCCCCGATCGCTCCTCCTTCATCCACGCGACGAGAAACTGATCGAAGTTCCTCTCGGATTGCTGCTCTCGATCCACGGCAACCTCTTCCTTCCAATTCCACATCTGCAAGCTAGTTGACGTCGAGCGCCTTCTTCAACGAGCTCTCAGTGCCAACAACCATTGCGCCCTTCTTCACATGCGATCGAGGCCATCCCCGAGCCTACCGATCTTCCTTGATCCTTTTCCTTTCCCGACATAAATACATCGGTGGTCGCCAACTTTGGCCGGTTGAAGGTGAGTCGGAACCCTAGCTTAAGTTCGGTTGATTTTTCTTTCAATCCCCATAGGACTGGCGGCCAATTTGGGCTTGACCCTTCCTTAATTTGCAGCTTTACTTCGGGATTGGAAGACTAAGGGCGTGATTGCGTTTCCAGTGAACCCAGATTTGGCGAAGGGGAGGAAGAAGGTAAGCTTTGGTTAATTCTGATGGTTCTTGAAACATTATTATGGGATGTTGGTTTGTGATTCGATCTGTAACTTGGTTTTTGGTCTGATCTGGATGTTTGGTTGGTTTCGTATGATCAGTGTGTGTGTGTGGTTGGGTTCTGCCATTAGTTCTTGATGGAAGTTTTGTTTTGGAGTTTGGTTCTATCTTGTGGATTTTGTGGCTGATCTATTGTGTAGTTTGTTCTTGATTAATCTCAGTTTAGGGTTGATAATTCTGTTCTTGTTTGGATCGGGATGATGCAATTAGGTTTTTGTTTTGGGAATTTCGGTTATGTTTTAAGAGTTGATTTCTAGTTTAGATGAGTTCTTGGAATTACCCTGTCCTGAATTCGAGTGATGCCTCGTTGTGTATCACAGATTGGATTATAGCTTCTGATGAGAGTGTTTTGGTTTGAAGATCTTGTGGTTTGGCTATTCTCTGCTACCTAGCCGTGAACAACAAGTTAAATTGGTTTTGAATTGGATGATAATTGGAATTAGGGGTTCAGCTTCAATTCGTGGATCTTGCTAATGCTTTGTTTGGGAAATCTGATGTTGCTTGTGGATTGAGATTGATATCAGTTGTAGTTTAGGTTGTAAATGAGTATTGGTAACCTTTGTTCTTGCCTTGGGTTTATTGGAGCTGTTCGGTGGTTTTGATGTTGCTGCCGTGAGCTATCCTGAGCTCGTTGCATATGCTCCTGGTTAGGTTGGAAGAAACTCCATTTGGAGTGCTTAATCTATATGTGTTTCCGTTGGGGATAGTTAGGTTCTGTATGTTTGAATTTTTGTGTTGAGCTTGATATTATGTTGCCTTGGCTGTGAGATATTTTAAACATGTATCGATTCTAGGTTATCCTTGGGTTTGTGTTGGGAGATTTAGATATGTGCTTTCCTCCTTGCCTTGAGTTAGGATTACCATGAGGTTGTTATTGGAGAATTTGAGGGGTTAGTTTAACCTAGGTTAGCTTGATGCCTAATCTAGCATAATTATGATGGTTAAGATTGCTACCTATATAGATTAGTAGTTGATTAGTTATTTATTCTTATGTAAATAGCTATATAATATGTCCTTTGGTACAGGACATTGATTTGGACATTTGGTTGCGGACCATCGGACGGGAGGTTCTTTCTGATACGAGCATCTAACGATTGAGGCGGGTACCCTTTGACTTATCTTTTAGATATTGTCATATTGCTATGCATGGTTGGTTATAGATAGCAGTAAGATTATACGCTAGCCTTGTTTATTATGCCTGTTCTGGATACTTGTTAGTTATCCCTGAGTTATTATGCATGTTCTGGATATATGTTAGTTATCCCTGAGTTATTATGCATGTTCTGGATACTTGTTAGTTATCCCTGAGTTATTATGTATGTGTATCTATCATACACCATCCTTGCACTGTTGCATGCCGGCGATCAGCGACTCCCTTGTGGTTGAGCCTAATCGTCTTCCGGTACATGATATGCACGCACGGCCACTCATGGGTTAGTGGATACCGTAGATGTGTGCATTTGCCCTGTATTGCTCCGTTCGGCCACTATGAGGAGGGTGAGCGCCGGCGTGGTAGCAGCCAGGGATCCCTTCTCGTACTGAGCCACGAGGAGATGAGAGCGGAGCTCCCTCATATATACATGGGGTAGGGGGGTGGTCCCCCGCCAGCATCCTGTCCACCCGGTCACTCAGGAGCAGTGATGGCAGGGTGCGTACAGTTTGTCACAGCTCTACCCACGCGGACGTCGTGGACGATATCCTGACTGGGACTAGGGGGTGACACATGTCATTGCACCATGTGCATATTTTGCATCGTGCATTGTTTGCTGCACTTGATTCTTGCACTTGTTTGACATGCATATTCTGGAGACTTGTTATTTGAGATTATATGTCTAACGATATTCCCTTGGTACTGATTATCCTCTTTTCAGGTTAGCTGGATTCTGGTATGTATCTACCTCAGTATTTCCAGTACTAGTTTTTCCATATTGTTGATATGAGACTGTACTAACGTAGATGCTTATTGTTATTATAACATACTATGCATATCTGCTAGGTATTCGCTGAGTTATGGACTCACCCCATTGCCATATATGTTTTTATTTCAGTTTGAGATACTTGGAGTCGCCAGAAGAGCCCAGCAGCCAGTCCCTACCCATCGCGACGGCATAGTTTCGTTTTGTACTTAGTATTGTATATTTGTATATTTACTTATTGGACTTGTATATGTCTTGGGAGTGTTGTCGTGTGCCCTAAGGGGTTTTTGTATTGGTTGTTTTGTCGTAAGTCGGACCGGTCCGCAGTCAGGTATGATTTACTTAGTTGTCTTGTGTCTTTATATTGTGTCTATCTATATTTTGAGGCCTGAGGCCAATTAAACTGCGTGGTCGTGTTCTGTGTATGTGCAAATTGTCCGCCGGACAGGGGTGGTGCTGTCCGATTTTATATTGGATCAGCGGCTCTTGGGTCTCGGGGCGTGACATAAAACATGGGGGCCGAAACCCTTGAACTTAAGGTTCTGGGTTTTGCTTCTTTCATGTTGGCCGAAACATATGGGGCCTCTAGGGTATCCCAAAAATTCCCAAAAATTATACTTAGTGTCTAAACATCATATGGGAACATTAAATAACATTATCATGATTTTTAACATATTTTTAGACATTTAAAACATGGTGGCCGAAACCCTTGAACATAAGGTTCTGGGTTTTGCTTCTTTCATGTTGGTCGAAACATATGGGGCCTCTAGGGTATCCCAAAAATTCCCAAAAATTATACTTAGTATCTAAACATCATAAGGGAACACTAAATAACATTATCATGATTTTTAACATATTTTTAGACCTTTAAAACATGCTGGCCGAAACCCTTGAACATAAGGTTCTGGGTTTTGCTTCTTTCATGTTGGCCGAAACATATGGGGCCTCTAGGGTATCCCAAAAATTACCAAAAATTATACTTAGTATATAAACATCATAAGGGAACACTAAATAACATTATCATGATTTTTAACATATTTTTAGACCTTTAAAACATGCTGGCCGAAACCCTTGAACCTAAGGTTCTGGGTTTTGCTTCTTTCATGTTGGCCGAAACTCTAGGGTGTCCTAGAGTACTCCAAAAATTCCCAAAAATTACACTTAACTTCTAAACATCATAAGCGAACACTAAATAACATTATCATGATTTTTAACATATTTTTAGACCTTTAAAACATGCTGGCCGAAACCCTTGAACACAGGAACCTTGATTTTGTTTCCCTTCAACATTAAATCCGAAAACTAACTCATATATCATGCCAAAAAAATCATGGAAATCATAGGTAACTATTATACCACAGGTGAGGGAGTCTTACCTTGGGTTTCTAAATTTTTAGACCTTGGATGGAAAGAAGGAAGAAGACTTGACCACACCTAGCCCTTGGAAACTTTGAGAAGCCCTTAGATCTAGGAGGATGAGACCTTTTGTGGAGTTTTCTCAAGGGAGAATTCCTCCTTGTGTGCTCGGCAAGAATGGAGAAGGAAGAGAGGAGCAAATGCAATTGATGGCATGAAGAATGAAACTCCCAAACCCCCTTATTAATCAACCATTAAAGTGGTGAATGAAGAGTTTTCCATGGCCCTTCATCTTCTTCTACCATTTAACCACCATTCACTTCCTTTCCTCACAAGAATTCCTTGCTAGGTGAGTTGGTTAAAGCATTCATTGTTATACAAGAGGTCCAAGGTTCAATCCTTGGCCCATGCACCTTTATTTTTATTTTATTTTTTATTTTATTTGATCCTTTTTCTTATTTTCGAAAATTCCCCTTTTATTTCGAAAATTCTCCAAAAATCACCCATAATTATGCCAATATTCCTAAATAAAATTCTTTTATATTTATATAAATTTTACCCAATTAATACCCACTTTTGGAGCCCATTTAAAGCCCATTAGTACCTAATTTCTCAAATTAAATAGGAAAATTAAACTATTACTTACCCATAATCATGCTAATATGTCTAATTAAATCCTATTTATATTTTTACTAATTTTTACCTAAAATCCACCGATAAATTATGGTACTAGCAAGCCCACATAAGGCCCATTAGTGCTCTTTTTCCCATTTTAAATGGGGAAAACATGGATTTTCTAGGCCCAAGTTTGCATTGATATTCCTTGGTCCCTTGGAAAATTATCTAAACATGCTCAATATTTTAAGAAAATATTAAGAGAATTTTCCGGGTCGTTACATGCTAGGCACCAGGCGAAGGACTGCTTGGTAACGAAGACTTGGCGAAGGACTACTAGGCACCCGGCGAAGGACTGCTGGGCAAAAGTCCAACCGGAGGAGCCGGTTGGCAACAGGTAAATTCTCCTGAGAGGAGTAGGTGAGGATGCGTTCCCCGTCGAGGGAACAGTAGGCGTCGGTTCGACCTAGGGTTCCATTTTGGAGACCCGAAGTCAGAACCAAGACAGCTAAGGCTGTATAAACCTAATATTCTTGCTTTATTATGTTTGGTACTAACCCTGGATGCAGGACTGAAGGAACGAGTTTCTGCAGCTCAGAACGCCCCAAAGGAGAGGGGTAGATAGCTGGGCAGGGCGCCCCGGAGGTCCCGGGCGCCCCTAAGGTGAAGGCAAGACAAGCTGAGCAAGTAACGCTTCGGAAGCTCACTGGGCCAGGCGCCCTTAAGCTCCCGGGCGCCCCGGTGGTCCCGGGCGCCCTGGATGCCTCGGGCGCCTTGGGTCCAAGTCAGCCAGCGATCGAAGCAAAGACATCCGCGAAGCCAGCAAGACCAAGTCAACCGGGGCGCCCCCTGTGTCCCGGGTGCCCCCGTCAAACTCTGAGCCCGATCCTGGAGGGATAAGGGCTGACCGAGTTTCGGATAGGGGTATGCGGATCCAGAGACACGTGGAGGGCGCCCCCAACGTCCAGGGCGCTCCCAGATGCACTATAAAAGGGGCTCAACCCCTAAGGCTTCGACATCAATTCTTCCAACGCCTCTACGCTCTTCGACTCAAGCGCTCTGCTCCGGAAACCTCGGATCTCGAGATTCAAGCGCCGACGACGACCCTCCGCACCGAAGAACGATCTACACCGGGCGTCGGTAACAAAGAGCATAATTGTACTTTTTACTGCACTATTACTATACAAATTTTTGTAATAACTTACGCGATTATAGAATTGCCCGCAGTAAACGGTCAAGGACCGTGGGCCTTGGAGTTGGAGCCGACCGCGACTCCGAACCAAGTAAATCCTTGTGTTCGTGTGTGTTTTTGTGTTAATTTTCCGCTGTGCATTCTCTTTTTCAATCCGAAACGATTTACGATATTCACCCCCCCTCTATCGTATTTTCTCAATCCAACACTGCCTACTGTCACCAAGGGGAGGTCAAAGATTCTGCTACCTCACTTGGTGATGATGTATGCTTTAGAGAGGAGACTTGACATTGACATTGCCCGCCATGTATTCGCATCTATTGTCCATTTTTCGCATGACATCAATAGGAAGATCTACATGTCATTCGGTCATATTTTGACCGAATTCTTTTTATCTAGAGGTATTATACTCACTAGAGGTCAGATTCATCAGTTGTCTAATGACTACGACCAGATAGGTTCTCGGCAGCTCTTCTTGGTTGGGATCGAGAGGCGGCAGGGAGTGATGGTCTGGCGACGTCATCCTGCTTCTTCCAGCTCTGATGATGATGAGGAGGCTGCTCCTGCTGCTGCTCCTGCTATGATTACAGAGGAGCGGTTCTCTCGACTAGAGGCAGAGGTTCATGGTCTCAGGGAGCACTTTCAGAGTTTCCAACAGCGATAGGATGACATGTATGAGATGAAGCAGCGCTGGAACCTTATGTATCAGGCCCCTCCCCTCCTCCTGGCGATGACACGTAGCTTCTACATGACCTGGATGTGACGGTGTTGAGAGAGTGTTTAGATTGTGTTTTTTATTATCTCTTAAACACCATTTTTGATATTGTAATATTTGAGAATTTCGGGGTTATAGCCTTGTAGTACTTATTTCTGGTTTCGTAAGAATTTTTAATTCACTTCTTAGATTTGCTTATATGAAGTGTTATTACTTTAATTTTGAAGTATGTATGCATGATATATATGATGAATTACAAATTACCCTCTATCTAGAGATTATGATAAAAGGGGGAGCTTTTATCACCTTTTATGTCTTGAGTGTTTATACAAGAAAAAGGAGGAGGTTTGAAAATATTTCTATGTTTTAAATAGTATGGGATAGACTTGGAAAACATATGGATTCTAATCTAGGAGGGAAGATTGATACAAAATGGAATGTTTTCAAAGAATTGGAATTTTGGTCAAAAAGTCAAGCATATTTGGTTTTTTCATGAAAATGTTCTAGGTTAGAATCATCATAAGAAATATGCTTGCAAAATTTTAGAATTTTTTGGAATTTTCTAGGGGTTTCTGAATTTTGGCAGAAATTTCAGACTGGTTAAGTATCAGTCAATTGCCCCTAACGCAGTCAACTGATCTTTCTGTGGGATTGCAGTTTGAAGGAACCAGTCGACTGATAATTGACGCAGTCGACTGGTGCTTCTGATTTCTGATTTCTGGGGGTTTTCAGAAATACAAAGGTGTTCTCATTGATACCAATGGTTAATATTGCTTAGGGCAATCATTTTGATGGTGTCAAAGGGGGAGAGCTTGTGGTTTTAAGTTAGGTTTTAACTTGACTTGTGGAGTTAGTTTTTAACTTAACTTGTGGTCATGTGAAATTGAAAATTGTGTGAAGGTATAGGTTAAGGTGGAGGATGCATGTTTATGCTGCTTACTATGTCTATAATTTTCAATTTTTATTGTTGTTTTTACACCTAACTTAAACATATTACCACACATCAAAAAGGGGGAGATTGTTGGTGTAATCAACCCAAGTTTGATCGGGTAGATCATGGTTTTGATGTGTGTGTCAATATGATTAAGTTAGGGTTTCATGTTGATCTAATATGTGTATGTGAGTGTGCAGGTTTGCCGGATACACATGGATTTAGTTGGACGTCTTCAGGTCCGGTGAAAGATGGTGTGAGGAGACAAGCTATAGGCTTGTATGCATCCGAGGGATCGTGGACAAAGCAGGGACGATGAGCCGTGAGAAGCGAACTTCGAGGCATACGTGAAGGATGACATGGGGAGACGAGCCATGGGCTTGCATGCATTTGATGGACGAGAGCCGAAGTCGAAGAGGGCTTGAAGGCAACAGGTCGAGGTTGCTGGAGCAGGGACGATGAGCCGAGGGAAGTGGACTTCGAGGCATACGTGAAGGATGGCATGGGAGACGAGTCATGGGCTTGCATGCATCCGAGGGACGAGAGCCAGAGTTGAAGAGGGCTTGAAGGCAACAGGTCAAGGCTGCTGAATGAAGAGTCAATTGAGTCGCGAGGATTCGAGTGTTGAGAGAACTATACTCGGGAAGGGAAATCCTAAGGTTCGAGTGCTGAGAGAATTGTACTCGGGAAGGGAAACCTTAGGTGACAGTCGACTGATGCTTGATCCGTCGACTGAGGTACAACACAGAGAGATCAGTCGACTGATGCTTGGATCAGTCGACTGATGTAATCGACTGGCGTAGTCGACTGGTGTCGACCAGAAGTTGAAGCGTCAGGCTGTGACATTCAACTTCGCGAGGACCAGTCAACTGGTGTATCACCAGTCGACTGGTAACGATCAGAATAGTATCGAGTATTATTTAAGAGGGCTCGTTTTTTGCTGTTCTTCCTTGGCAAAACAAGCTTGGCTAAAGCCTGTTATTAACCTAAACGTGCTCAAAGGTTGTCAAGGATTGTGGTGAGGTTTCTTCACCTACAAGGAGGGACACGAGCTAACCGGAGGTATTCTGGGGAATCATCCACCGAAGGATCGGGATCGTCTACCTTACGGACAGCTGTGGAGTAGGAGTTTCATCTCCGAACCACGTAAAGGTGATTGTTAGCATTGTTTTAGTTTGTAGTTGAGATTTCCGCTTGCGCTTGCTAACCCTTGTAGGAGGAAAAATCAGAAAGTAGCTATTCACCCTACCCCCTCTAGCTAATCGATAAGGTCCCAACACATCCTTCTCCATCAACCCGCTGTAATCATCATCAAGTTGGGAATCCACCTCGCTCCTCAACATGATTATATTAAGCGCATAGCCCCAAAAGGATTTTGGAAGAGTTGCATGATTCATCATAGATCTAACCATGTCTATTAAGGTTCGGTTACGCCTCTCAGATACACCATTATGCTGTGGTGTATATGGCGGAGTCCATTGAGACAATATCCCATTGTCCCTAAGATAATATTGAAACTCTTGACTTAAGTATTCACCACCCCGATCGGATCGAAGTATCTTAATACTTTTGCCAAGCTGTTTCTCTACTTCACTTCTGAACTCTTTGAATTTCTCAAAAGCTTCAGATTTGTGTTTCATTAAGAACATATACCCGAATCATGAGTGATCATCGATAAAGGTAATGAAGTAGCTATAGCCTCCTTGTGCAAGAGTTGACATTGGTCCACATACATCAGTATGTATTAGACCAAGCAATTCTCCCACTGGTTTACCTTTTCGGAAAAGGGTAATTTGGTCATCTTGCCTTTTAAGTATGATTCGCATGTATCAAATGAACCAGGTTCAAATGATTCCAGAATTCCACATCGGTGTAATTTGGTCATGCGTTTCTTGCTTACATGGCCAAGATGACAATGCCACGTATAGGAGTCTATTTGATTATCTATTCGAGCACGTTTGTTGCTAACTTCGATATTGAAAACGTCACTGGATAAATCTAACGTGTAGATACCATTGCATAAAGTTCCGGTCTCATAAAGAACACCATTTAAAGTTATGTAACAGCAATTGTTACTAAAAGTTAAATGGTAACCCTTTCATTCAAGCATGAAATAGATACAATGTTCTTTATTAACGAAGGAACAAAATAACAATTATCCAATTCTAAGACAAGTCCAGTAGGGAGCTTTAGCAAATATGTTCCGATGGCAATAGCAGCAATCTTTGCTCCATTTCCAACTCGCAAATTCGCTTCTCCCTTGACGAGTCTTCTTCTATTCCTTAGCCCGTGTATGTCATTACATATATGTGAGCTACACCCAGTATCAAGTACCCAGGTGTACGAGGAAATAGAGTGACATTCAATAATGAAGATGCCTGAAGAGGATGGGGCATCGGATGCCTTCTTCTTCAAGGACTCAAGATAAACCTTGCAGTTTCTTCGCCAGTGGCCCTCCTTGCCGCAGTGATGGCAAGTGCCTTTTGGTGCCTTTTCAATCCTTTTGGCCTTAGTTAACTTATTGGTGTCCAAAATGGAACGCAAATTCAGAGAAGACATGATCAGGTGATTATCCTAGAAATACAAATTGAGGTTATGTGATGAGAATGATAAAGAATGCATCAATATACATTAATTAAATCCTATTTATTTTTCGAATTGAATAACCCTTTTTATCAATTCGGGAGATCGTAGGAACATCTCCAAATAGGTTGATATCCAACCATAGATAAGAACAACCATGGCTGGAGTCCATCAAGTTATTCTTAGCTATGAAGGTAGGTAATTATACCGATTACATATTACACATATGTAACTATCACATTATGCTATCAACTAATTGAATGTTTGCATATATCATTGGGTTGTTAACTCATTAACAAGTATGCAACAATATACATAGCACCCAACTGCACCTCTCTTTACATCAACCTTGGCTGTGGCACAACAAATCGATGCTCCAAGCTTAAGGCTGACCCATTAATCAAGAAATAGTTTTAATATGGTTGGAGCTCATTCAACCGTTTAGTCAGGCTTGGATGTGTCCAACAACCAAAACTAAGGATTGACCTCTGACTCCAACTATATTAATCATAAACTAATTCCATGGTTTGAACATGTTGAGGTTCAAGCCGGGCATGGATGTGTCCATCAACCCAAACGAGAAACAAAACTCCGGTTCTAACCATATTAATGGAAGGTGTTGGCCTTAATATTTTGTAAGGGGTTTTGGGTCTCATCTTTTCTTTTAAGCACATTCATGACATATAATTATGTCATGTACTAACGATTTCCTTAATAAAGTATGTATGTGACTTAATTTATCAAGTCTCATTAATTGAATTAGGAACCGGATTTCCTAATTCTAATTTCATACTTTATTCAAGGAATTGTTTTGGGAAACAATTTCCTAAATTATCATAATCAATTTCGGAATTAATATGTTTAAGACTTTGATTTCTCTAAATCAAATCTTATTAAATTAAGAGACAGATTCCCTTAATTCAACCACATATTATTTTCATGAAAATCTTATTTAAGGAAATATACTCTATAGGAAATAATTTTCCTAATTAATTTTGGAGACAATAATATGTAAGAGCATCACCTCATAAATCAAATAAGGAAATTATCGTTTGAGAATCACCTCAAAATTTCTAAGATTTGATCACATATTTTATTTATGGAAAATTAATATCAATAACTTAATTTGGATGGCTCCCCGAGGCTCAATCCAAAATAAGAATTTATTGATAATATAATTTGGACGACTCCCCGAGGCTCAATCCAAATTAAACATTTGACAGTTTAAATTCAATTTAGGAAATTTAATTATAACAACTAACTTTAAATTGAACGGTTCCCTGAGGCTCAATCCAAAATAAAGAATTTTGTAAATAATTTAATTTCTAAATATGAATTTAAATGCCAATTAATATTCCTATAATTTGTCTAGACTTTCTTAAAAGAAAGTGCCCAAAATTGTGAGCTTTCCATAAATGGAAAGTTTCCAAAAATAAAAGGATTTCAGAATAATTGTAAGTTTCTGGTACAAAGAAAACTTACGTATTTCCAAAATTGGAAAATTTCCAAAATTGGAAAGTTTCCAAAAATGAAAAGTTTTCACAATTATCATAAAATTTTAGAAACAGGGATATTTCAAAATTTACGAAATTTCATGAGGATTTCCAAACTTGAAATTCCTAAATCAGAAATTTACCATAATTGGAAAGTTTCCATAATTGGAAAATTTTTAAAATTGAGATCATGACAAAGTTTTCCGAAAACAATTATATGATTATGTCGAACACTAACCGGCTCTGATACCACTGTTGGGACCGGGTGCATGTTGACATGGATATAATTTAAATTAATTAGCGTGCAGCGGAAGGTTTAGCATAAATAATTTCTCAAATTATTTAACCACACATCTAAGCATGCAACTTTATCTTGTGTAGACATGATCATATATTTAAAATTTTACAGAAACGTAAACTAATTTACGTATTACCTCGCGTAACTCGAAGGAAGGGACGAGATCCAACCGTAAGCGTCCCTCGGAAGCTCCGCCTCTATTCGCGTCCATGCCGAGTATCTTCGGGATGACTTCGCAAAGCCACGAGTTTCGTGTTCTCGAGAACTACTAGATTCTCTGAGAACGCGACAAGAAAACCAAGAGAGAAGTAATCACATCGAAAAAACTCACTACCAAGGTTGGCCGGAATCACAATTCCGGCGAGAAGGAGGAAGATGACTTGCGCCCAATCCCAAGGTGATAATGGCCGGAGAGGAAGATCGTCCCAACGGAATAACGTTGTCGCCTCGATGCTTCTCCTTGTGCTCACGGCAAGAAGAAGGGAGAAGAGCCTTGTGGCCGGACAAGAGAAAGAAGGGAGGAGAGGGAGAGAGCCCAGGCAAGAATACTTCGATTATTTCCAAGCCTTGCCTTGGGTCCTTTATATAGTGGCCTCTCAACCGCCAAGTCTCTTTTTTCTTATGGAATAAATTTTCTATGACTTATTCCATCATGCCAAGTTTTATCATATTTTAATTCATGATAAAAACCGACCAAGTCTCCTTTTTTCTTATGGAATAAATTTTCTTATCATGGTAAATCAATCCATGATTGATTTTATAAAATAAAATAAACCAATCCATGGTTCATTTTAATTTCCATGAAAAATAAACCAAACCTTGGTTTATTATATAAAAATTTATATCATCCATAATTTTATAAAACAAACCACACTTGGTTTATTTTATAAATTGAACCAAAAACTTGGTTCTCTCCCTTTGTTGTGGCCGGCCAAGCAAAGAGGGTGGAGACCCTCTTTGGCCGGCCCATCCAAGCCACGCCCCAATGAATTAAACTTATTTAATTCATCTATTAAGTCTTCAAAAGACTTAGCCATTTTACGCTTCCGATGCGTCTCTGAAAAATTCAGATTCGACTTATCGTTTGGCTTAACCAAACCTAATCTCTCTTGATTGGAAAATCCAATTTTCAACTCGTTTTAAATCCCTCGGATTACTCGTAGTGCGTGTGAATAAATAGACTTTCGATTTATGTTGGCCGTCTATAATTAATCAATTATAGAACGATCATGAGTGGCACCTAGTAGTACATCATGATCCCCACTTAATCGAAATATCAACGGTTGACCTCAGAAACAATTCTGAAACCTTCAGTAGCTATAATGAATCGTGTCCCATTCCCTTCACCATCTTATACCCACTTGGTTCAGGACATGGTCTATGTGTGTCAGTCCCCACTAGGCTGACTACGTCACACCTAGCCCAAGTAACGTTTTCTCGTCCTACGGATTCTAATTACTCTCATGTATTTAAGAGATTCATATTCTGAACATGTCATGCTCTGGCCAGAGGCTTCGAGTAACAATCCGACGATAGGTCTTGGGTATACATCTCCTCGCAAGGAGTGGTGAATCCTTTGTAGGCTGTTCAAACATCTTCGGGCACTTCGGCTTATACCCAATCATCCTGGGTCCACACCTCCTTGGAGATGCTTGCTTAAGATGTCAAAGTATAAGTCTCCATGACCAAGATGACTTGAACACCGCAAGTCAAAGGAACATCGCACTTAAGCTGCAGTAAGAACTTCATTGACATATCTATATATAGACTACCATATGAAGTTTTACAGCCAGTCACTCCAATGAACTAGTTCCCTTAACTAGCATTCATGTTTATCTCGGGACATCCCAATGTCACCAGCCAGTGAGAATCAGCTGATTAGAGAATAACCCATGCTAGTCTCAACAGAATTGATAGTGTTCGTATTTATCAATTCATCGACTAGGGACAATTTCAATACTTCACAATTGCACATGTAGAGATAATCACTAGTTGTGAATTCATCACAAATTCTCTCATGCTGTGAATTGTATTGCGGACATTCAGTAAATGAGTTTAAGATCTCAATCAAATACATAAACATGTATACTCAAATAGTGAATATTCATTTATTAAAATAAATGATTACAATCATAAGGCGATTGCCTTAGGACACTTTTCTCATATCACTAACACCGGTGGAGGCGTCCACATCCAGTCAGACACACCAACAACGTCCAGATAAGGAAAAGGGCCTGGCTGACCCCGCATCGGTTCCCCCAACGTGCAACCCATTTTCCATGCAAATCCTGAGTACTCGATCCCGAAGCATCTCCGATTCTTCACTATCCCGGAGTACTCGAA